>JARBXR010000200.1:0-35469 GCA_029100535.1 Stemphylium beticola | reverse complement strand
GCCTACTCGTCTAGATATATAGCTTTAAAAAAGGTTACTTTTTTAAGGTTGTTTTTATTTTGTCACCCTACTGTACTTAAAAATCTAAAAAAAAATTTAATAAATTATAAATTACTAATATAAAAGTACTACTAAAAGTTTCTAAAAAAACTAAGACTATTTCCGCGAAAAAGAAAAAGGAATTAAAAGAAATATTAAAGATATTAGTCTATAATTAGTCTAAATTAGTTAGTAGTTTAAGTAGTGTTAATTTATTAAGAAATCCTATACTTAGAGTAGAACTCTTATTAGCTTTCTTTTTAGTATATTTTTAGAAATTTAAGATTATAAAGTTATAATTAGTATAAAAATACTTTTATATCTCTACTTCGAAAAGCTTCTAATAAAGATAAGTAATAGCTTCTTTAGCATAAATAAGCTTTAGCTTCTTCTTACACTTATTCTACTAAACTTTCTCCTACTTTTCTTTAGAAATAAAAAAACTATATTCTACTTTTATAGAAATATAACTAGTATAATAACTAGACTTAGTATCTATAAAGTAATAAAGATTCTTTTTCTTATAACGCTTATACTAAAATATTATTTTAAAACTCTCCTATTTTACGTAATAAGTATAGGAGCGACGTTTAGAAGTTAAAGTTTATACGCAATTACAACGAGTTAAAGGGATCTTAGGCATAGTTAGGAAGGCTTAGGAATAATAAAACTAGCGCGGGCACGCCGCCGCTATATATGCGACCTACCTCCTTAGCACAGAAAAATAATAATCTAGGGTATTAGGATAATTACTCTAAGAGAAAGTATAATATTATAAATAATAGTAAGTTAAATTCTTTAGTTAAGAGAAGCGATGCTAGAGGCTAGTTGTCGCATAAGACAAAAGATAATAATTAGCGAAGGGCACGTAGATTACGTAATATACTATTCTGCTAAGTCTTACTATCTAGGATAGTAGAGTATCTTAGGATAGTAGGATATTCTAACTATCTCTAAGTATTAGGATAGATAGGATAGTAATAGATATAGTAATAAGAATATAAAGATAGAAAGGTTTTATTATTTCTCTTATTATAGTTAACTCTTATAGTTTTATCCCTTATTTAAATTATAAGCTAGTTATTCTATTATTTATAGAATTAGATTGTTATTACCCTAAATACCTACTATCCTACTTAGTCGCCAGACAAAACCGCACGTAGCTATACGCATAGCTCGCCTGCCCTAACCCGGATCAGGTACCGAGAAGTATAGCATACCCCCCCGTGTAACAAGCTGCTACGCAAATACGAGATTCGATTGTTAGGAGAGCTATCCACCTTCTACGGCATATAGACACACCGCGACAGGTTAGTTAGATTAATCTTGCTATTATAGCTAGTATATATTAATAAGCTCTATATAAAATATCTATCGCTAAAGTAGTTTACTTAATCTTTAGCGACTCTACTTCCTCTCGAAGAACTACTACTCTTAGATAAGCTAAAGAACGAAGCTAATCTAAGTAGATATGCGTAACTAGTTAGATCTATTAGCTATATTACTACTGCTACGCGACCTAATATTTCTAAAGCTTACTTAAAACTAGCTAAAATCCTTATTAACTTAACCTAACGTTATATAGACGCTGCCTATTAGACAATAGCATATCTACACTACACTAAAGATTAAGCACTCTACTACGACACTTCTATATCCACTAATATCGCTTACATTGTTAATCACGAAGAGCTAGATTTCTTTAGTGCTACTAATGCTTTATACGCTAATTACAAGGCTACACGAAAAAGTTTACAAGGCTATATCTTCTTTCTATTTAGTAGTCCTATTAATTAGAAAGTAATACTTTAACGCTACGTTATTAAATCTACTACTAAAGCTAAGCTTATTACTACCTCTTTAGTAGGCACTAAGCTACTCTAGTAGTAAAGACTCTTTAAAGATATTAAATTTAATTTAGGTAATAAGTAAATACTATTTTGCGATAACTAGTAAACGATTCGACTAGTTACTACGGCTACGCCTCGCCTTAAAACCTCACTGCGACACGTTGATATACATTATCACTAGCTGCGCCAGGAATCTTAAGAGCAGAATATTAATCTCTTATATATATAGACTAAAAGCTAGCTAGCTAATTGTCTTATAAAACTACTACCTTATTAGAGACACGAAAATTAGGTATTACTTTTATATTTTAGTACTTTTCCTACTATATAATAAGCTCTTATAGTATAGTACTTTTCTTAGTTTCTCCTATATAGTTTTTATAGATTTAACGAGGCTATATACTCTATAATACTCTATAATTTCTTATTAGGGATACCACCAATCTCTATACAGAACGAGAAGCAATTAGATCTCACATGCTTTTGAGGACGCTCATCAGCGAGATTAACCAACACCGCGACGGCAGACGATCCCCACCTGGCACTGCTCCAATTAAGCGGCTACCTACCGCACTAAAACAAGCAGCTCTACCTACATAGAGTAGGGGGTGGCCTATAATTATATCAGCTTCTATATACGTTTAAATCTAAGGGAGGTGTATAAGCCTAGAGCACCTTACATAGTCACGTAGATTATCTACTGGCTAATTAGCCTACTAGTTTATATATATAAACCTACGTTATAGACCTCTTAGTTATTAGAACACAGAATATAGAACACTACACTTTACAATACACCTTATATTACACTACGTCTCCTGCCTCTAACTGCTTATAGTTAGCGTAGGCGTTTACGGCAGATTGCAGCTTCACAGCGCGCTCAAAGCACGAGTAGTACGAGTTCCAGCGCGTGACGACGGGCTTGACGGGCTCCAGCACCTTGCGGTCCTTCTCTGGCGCGTCGGCAGGCAGCTCACGATGAGCGAGCGTCTGAAAACTACTAAAAAGCTCGTACTGTTGTGGTGTCTTAATATAGTTAATAACGCTAAGCAGGACGCCAAGCGGCCCATCGCGCCTCCACTCGCCCATAAACTCAGTCTCGTCAGCAAGCTCGCGCTTCTTGTTGTCGCAGGCGTCCTCATCCTGGCCCCAGAGAAGCCTCTGGCCGACGAGATTAAGCGTGTGAGGTCCGCAACGGTGGCGGCGATCAGACGCGCTAAAGCCGAGCTTCTGACTAATTGCTGCGACAGATAAGTCGTTATTACTCGCGTTGTCAAGTACGAAGTAGCCCACTGTTTGCGCGTTGATACTGAACAGATCCAGCGTCTTGAGGACGACTTCTGCTATCTTCTGGCCGCTGTGAGCGCCTGTAAGCTGTAGAAGCGCGATAGGAAGGTCCTGGAGGTTGCCACGAGCGTCGACGTAGTGTACAACAATACCTAGGTAGCCACGCTTCCCGCCCTTTGTCGTCCAGCCGTCAAAGCTAACGTGTATTTTGCTCAGCGCGTGCGACAGCTCCTTAACAACGCGCGGCTTCAGGTAGTCGTATAAGCGCAGCACGTAGCGCGACACGCTCATAGAGGGCGTCCACAGAGCCGCCTCTGCCTCTGGGTTAGCCATGGCCAGCATCGTCCGGAAAGAAGGTCTCGTGAATTCAGAGAGTGGGTGGTTGCTGTCCACAAGCCAGGCGACGGCGGCTAGCCTAAAGCGCGTGGTGTTGAAGCTAGAGAGCTCGTTAGCGGTCGCCTACGCGACTGTGATCTTGCCGTCCTTAAGGACACGGCGCAGGACGCTCCCTTGGCCGACGACGGCGGCTTTGCCAGGCGCTCGGTGTCCATGGCCATGCTTCCGCTCCTCCAAGTGACGCGCTGCTGATGTCGGCGACCGCGTCGCCTCATATACGTCGCCCTTGTGCCGGTGCTTGTGGCAGTAACGGCACACGAAAAAGATGCGATCCGGGTCCTTAAGCAGGGCGACGCGCCAGCCGTGGCGGTATACCCAGCTTCTCCTCGCCCGCGACGACGCCAGCGGCTTTATATAACCTGACAAACGACTCCACTCAATACTGTCAAAGTTGTCCTCAAGGTGGGCGTCGAAGCCACCGTTCTCAGCACCGTCCTTAGCACTGTCCTCAACTATAGCGGCCTCGCTAGCGTCCTCATCTGACGCGACGATCGCGGCTTCGGGCGCAGCGCTGCGTAATTGCAACTCGAAAGTATCGTCAGATAGGCGCGACTTAATAAGAGCTCGGCGTAGCGAGAGGCGCTGCGACTACTAGGAGTCTTCAATGACGACAGGCTGACTTTGAGTGCCTCTAGGGGTGGCTTGAACGCGTTTTCTTGGTGGAAAAGTGTCAGCAGAACTGCGTTTAGGTGCCATAGTAACGACGAGAAGAGTATGTGTCACGGTTTGGGGTCTCTACTGCTCCTGCTCTTCACCTCCTCGCGGCTACTCACCTTAGCGAGCTATGCCTATCTAGGACTAGCACTGTTTGCTGTCACCCACCTACATATACTGTTTGTAGCCTCACACAATACAACCTCAGTTTAATCCTTCAATTCTTCCTGCACGCAATACCCTAACAGTATGACAGAGGTATATAGGATAGAGCATGCTGTGTACAGCGTAAGGTTTTATGTATCACTTACTAAGCTACGTTTACAACACTAAAAAACTATTACGAGATCGCTCCTACCGCAAAATTAACAGCCTCACTAGCAGCTAGCTACTGCCTCCTCCCCGCTTAAGCTAACTAAGCTACTTAAGCTAGCTTCCTCCTTAGCTTAGCTTAGCTTATTAATTATTATAAGGCAGCTTGACTTAAGAGAACAATTAAGCTTCAAGCCGATCAAGTCAAGCGCTTGATCTGGCTCGCTTGTTGGGAAGTCTGGTGGCAGGTCATCTGCCATGTACAAATTCATCTTACGAAAGGCATGTTGGCAAACTATCGGGTTTACGCTAAGAACAATTGTCCATTGAAGCCGCTTGCGCCACTGAAGTAGTGGCTTAGTAATATTACAGTAGTGTTGTTAGAAAACCATCACATCATATGATGTTCCCAAGCTCGCGCATTGTGTACTCATGATAGGTCAGGGCTAGTGGGTCTCACAGAAGGATTTCCCTCCCTCTCGCATCAATAGTCAGAACCAGGATAAACAACGCTCGCAAAGCTATTAATACAAGGCTTCAACACCACACTATGCTCCTAAACCCCCCAATGTGGCATTTCAAGATTTCTAACTCTAGCAGCCAGCTCGTCCTGCGGACCGGAGCGTGACACCGGCGCCCTGGTTATTCGCGAATCTTAAACCGCAGTCAGTTGTGGCTTGAACGAAGTAATTGGCCTTGCGACGTTCGACATAGATCTTTGCCTCCCCACCCGGGGCAACGCATCCGGAGCCGATCACGAGTAAGCTGGGGTTATCTGCGTCGATGATCTCCACTGCGCATCCAGTCTGGGCGAAGGCAGGGGCGGCAAAAGCAACTATCGCCAGGAGTTGAGTGATGGAAACCATTTTCTAGACATGTTAGCGCAACTTATGAAAGCGACAACGGACTCTACGTACGTGATGAAACGTCTAGAGAGGGTGTGGTGAAGGCTGGTGAGAAGATCGTGACTGGAAATTAATACATTAGCATGTTATACTCATGCGACTCCTAATGACTCACTTGTTTAGAAGACTGGTAGCACGGGGATTTCGAGACGAATCTGAAATGATGATTAAAAGTTGATGGAGAGGTATCGATATATATATGTTTCTACTTGTAGGAGCGACGCGTCTTGGCTTTGGGACCGTTCTAGATCGAAATACGAAGAGCAAGCTGCACTAATCGAGTCAAGGCGTTCATGACTAGTATACAACCATCGCATGTGCTTCTCTACAGAGCGTCGCTCTTCCTTCGGTAGCACTATATGGGCGGGTCTTTGCACCAGACAAGCCCACTCGGTGGCATTGTATTCGATAGGCAGATTGGTACGCTATCAGCGGTTGAGCATCTCTGTGGAAGTCAAGAATGACTGTCTAAAACAAAGTGCGGAGGCACAGCATTATCGTCAAACTCATATTCTTTTGGGTAGTAGTAGCGTTGCGATTTGTGAACCTTTGCCGTCGCAGTTATCCTCGTGTACGCTTGTCCGTGTTATCGTACAACCTGTTCCGCGTCGCTCTCAGTCTCATAGTAACTCAACGCACAAACTGCAACATGAGCTTACTACCATTCTTTAATTTATATATGCACAGCTACAACGTTGTACGACGTAAGCACTACCTTATCCCTGCAATAAGGCCGAACTAGCTCGAGACACGAGTCCTCATTAGTAAGAACGGAAATTTACGTCCAAATAGAGCAATTGATCGAAAAATTCGACAGGCGGACGTTTTTACCAGTCATGTGTAATAATCTACGTTTCTTCTAGCCTAGAAGAAATCCAAGATAAATATGCAAGCTGCTTAAGCTCCCCTAAATGACGCCAGGCCGCACCAGATAGCATTGGGTTAGCGCGAATGCGAGCTCCATCCTTATAAGGAGTATGTACCTGCCCGATACGAGAAGGTTTCACCGCTGCGTTTGAGGTTTCTGTCGGTGTGATAGACAGTAATCCACCCCCTTCGCAACGAAGCGACTATGTTGGTCATATGGGCTATTTTTGTCGACGCTTCGCAGACGTTCTACGCAGTCACTCGTAGGAACAGCCCTCACAAAGTGGCATTGGTCTCCAAAGCGCCTTGTAAGATTTCCTCATCCTAACGTCCAACACAGACGATTGACTGAAGTAATTTTTCCCTCCACTACTGAATGGCTGAATAAGCTTGAGAAGGCTCACGGTATAGGCAAGATAGTACGCATGTCTACTTTGCAATGCGCCACCCTCTAGATTTCCCTTTCAAGGGCTGATCCTGCTACCTTCTATACGTAGCGTGCTTCTTAGAGCTTTGCTCAGACGGCTACCACGACAGCATCCTCGACCGATTTTGCTTGTCGAAACATGTGTGAGTCGTGGAGCACGGGCGTGTGCTGAACGTAGTGTTTTACGGAGAGTTTTGCTGGTTCTTTCGCCTTGCGGGCCTTTTCCGGTCTGACTGTGGAGCCGCTCTTTGGCCTTTCACGATGTGATTACAATTACCCCCTTCCTCAACGCCGCTCTGGGTGACCAGCCCAAGCAAAAAGATTAGGACAACAATTTATGCTGGAAGGTGGTGGCAGTCCGCGGTAGACGAGCTTAGCCTATTGCTTCTGCCCCTATGCCTTGACCTGTTTGGCAGAAGCGTATTCGACAGAAGTTTAGCTACCTTTTCGGTGGAGTAGGTTGTGGCTGAATTAATGGTTACCAATACGTGAATATCGGGGTCAAGAGGGCCCCGTTGCTTACGAAAGTCTCACTAATCCTCATGACCCCAGGCGGGCGCGAGCCACTACAAGCCTTTATGACGGGGCTAATGCCCTAGCTTGAAGAGATCGGCATATCTCTTTGGCTGCGTAGCTTGTCTGCCTGTTCTTTCTAACGTCGAGTATCCTTCATCGCCGTCGTGGCTATTGTTTTCCATCAAAGTTTTGGGGTAAGGGGAGTTGCAGAGAAACGTGGAAGTTGAACGTAGCAAGAAACCTGCATCCGTCAGAATTGAGACTTAGATGTCACTTCGAAAGCCATGCTTCGACAGCGGATCTGAGAGAAATGGAATCAATCGTCGCGACGGTTGGCATGCATTCAATGTAGTACCAGACACCATGTAAGTCTCGATGAACAGCGCAGAAGAAGACGATTGAGGCGGTATTCTATAGTGGAAAGGCGCTGACAATCAGCGACCAGAGGTGGCAGTGGGGCGAGGGGTATGGAAGGGCCATCTTGAGAACTCAAATACAAGGGAAGGGTCTTGAACCTTGAACCAACGATAATGGGTGCGCTATGACGAAAGACTCCCTAGGTCCTTTCAGTGAGGTTGTCGTAGACGATTTCGGAACCGTCGGAATATAGCACCCGGCTATTGAAGGCACTCGGAACACCTCCCGACGCTGCATGAACATCCCACTTCCCATCAGTCAACTTCGGGCATATATATATGTCACAGTGTAGAGTGCTTGAAGAGTTCAGCGTTGAATTTCGATCCAAATACTTCCTTCCCATACAGCCCCAGGCGAACGTCTCTGTGTTAGTACCCTGCGACCCCGCCTGCACCATCAAAGTCTACCAGTAGTACCACCTTGATCACTACCACGATGGCGCCTCCACCAGCACCGGGCGTCTGGTGCCCTGCAGTAACCTTCTACACTCCAGGAAGCGACACCGCAGCCGTAGATCTCGTTGCGCAAAAGAAATACTTCACGTACCTCTCCAAATCAGGCCTCACCGGCCTCGTAATCCTCGGATCCAACGCAGAAGCCTTCCTCCTCACGCGCGATGAGAAGAAAGCATTAATAAAATGCGCACGCGAAGCCGTCGGCCCCGATTACCCTCTCATGGTGGGCATCTCCGGCTTCTCTGTTCCGCAGGTAATGGAGAACATCAGCGACGCAATTGAATCAGGGGCCAACTATGGACTGCTGCTTCCAGCGGCGTACTACGGGCCTGCGACTTCGAAGGAGGTGGTCATGGCGTTTTACAACGAGGTCGCGCAGAAGAGCTCGTTACCGATTGTTATCTACAACTTCCCGGGTATTTGCAGCGGCGTCGATCTCGACTCTGTCACTATCGCCGCCCTCGCGAAGAAGAACCCAGGCAAGATTGTCGGTGTGAAGTTGACGTGTGGAAGCGTGGCGAAGATCACGAGGCTCTGTGCGGAGTTGCCCAGCGATACGTTCTCGACGTATGCAGGACAGGCGGATTGGATGGTTGCGGGCTTAGCTGTTGGAAGCGCAGGGTGTGTGTCGGCGTTTAGCAACGTGTTCCCGAAGGTCTGCTCGAAGGTCTATGAGTTGTACACCAGTGGGAAGACACAGGAGGCATTGGAGTTGCACCAAAAGGCTGCATTGGCTGAAAGCCCAATTAAGGCTGGCATTGCACCGACAAAACACGCGGTCAGTCAGTATAGCGCAAAGGCAGCGGGTATCGAAGGTGCAGAGGAGAGACTGATCCCGAGGCGGCCTTACATGCCAGTTGGCGAGGCGCTCAAGACCAGTGTCAAGGATACGATGAGTGAGCTAGCTGCGATAGAGAACAGCTTGTAGATATTTCAGCATGAAGAAAGGGGTTCCCCAGTGTGGCTTTGATGTACCTTCACGTGCCAGCGAGATCCCGAAGTGCTGAGGCTGACGGCGCAGGCATAGAAGTAGCCGACTAGAAATGTGCAGACCGGGACCCTTGAATTAGCGTCGCACGTGCCCTATCGATAACCAATTCACGTCTCGAACTTTTTCCCTCGGCATCGCAATCCCAAGTTAACAAAGATGGCAGCGCAAAGAGGAGCCAGCGGCGTTGAAAAGAAGAGGAGATCGAAGAAGAAGCGGACGCGGACTGAGGGTGTGTTAGCAGGGCATGAGTGATGAAGACGCGTGCGCTAATGCTTGAACAGTCTCGTCGTCCAGCGAAAGCGACAGTGATGATTCCAGCCAGAAGAGTGTAAAGGTGACTGCGGTTGAAAAAAGCAGTAGTGTAAGTTAAAGAGCTTGGGTCGCATTGTTGGGATCGGAGTTAACGCGCGGAAGGCTTCATCACCAGCACCAGCGCCAGCACCCGCCAAGAAAGAGAAGAGGAAAAAGACCAAAGCAGTCGCTGTATCAGCCGGCGAGCAAGATGCGGGTGTGACGATGGAAGACGCGCCAGCTTCTCCACCCCCAGCCAAATCCACATCCAAGCCGAGCAAGCAGGTCCAGGATGATTTTAGCGCTATTTACCTGCGCAAGGTTGCAGCTGAGTTTGCGGATGATCTCGACAAAGTGCGCGAGGCGCAGGACTTTAAAGCAAGCAGCGTTCCGATGCTCATTCACGCGCTGAAGCAGGGCGAGAGTCTGTATACGGCGGAGGAGAGGAGGAGGGTTGTTGGAGCTGCGAACGCGTAGGCAAGAGTAAGCATAGGCGGAGTTTGGATTTTATGTTATTCATTGAGTTTTTTGCATCAGTCATGCTAGTCATAATTCCATCTGGAGTGCCAGCCGCACTATCAACTTTGCAACTCTTATGTTTCCGAGTTGGTTTCGCCCCCGTCACAACGCCGTGCTATGCAATCCCCATTGTGACGTTCAAAACGCCTCGACCTCCATACCCGACCGCCACTCCAATTCTATGGTCCAAGCCAATAGATTGGGATGCTTGATCACAACCATATCATGCGCTAGCTTCATGACTTTTTCCCTCTTCTTCGCCTTCTCCCCCGCAGGAAGGACCATCAGCGTGTCGTATGCCCTTGCCAGCAACTTCTCCTCATACTCCCTCCGCAGCTCGTCGTCGCGCGTCCAATTGATGATCTCCTCGTATATGCCCTCCAACGGGCTGGCCGTGTACACTTCGTTCTTGACAGCGGCGGTAGTGTCTTCCAGCGTCGCGCCGATGCGAAGCCGACGCTCATCGATGAGCCGCTTTATGGTGGAGGCTTCTTGGGTTTCGTGGATCTCAGCGATGCGCGTGTATGTTTTCGAGGGGTCTGGTAACCGGCCTTCGAGGTATGAATATACGGGGGACGAGGGTAGTTGTGTGCTGAGCGCGCGGGCGTATTGCGTCTTGCTGCCATGAGCGCGGGCGTGGTCTACGAGCTTGTCGATTGCCGACTGGGACTTGTGTGCGTCGTCGCTGTGAACATTAGCTCATGCCTCGCAATTGATGGTGTCTCCAAACATACACGTTCATGTATATTTGCGCCAGCGCCAGGCCAACGTCGATATTCTCATCCACCTTTGCACCCTTGAGTCCCTCGTACATTCCCCTTAGACCTAGCCATGCCTGGGGGTCTTCCGGTTTGATCTTCGTCGCTTCGTAGTAGGCTTTGGCGGCATCCTCAAATAAATTCAGTCCGTCATTGGCGCGTCCTAGGAAGAGGTAGGCGAAGTAATTGTTCGCGTCCTTTTCGATTACTGCTGTCGCTTGCTTCTTCGCCTCCTCCCAGTCCTTCGTGCCAATTGCGGCCTTGGCGGCTTTCAGCGCTGTCTTTGTGGACATTTTATCAACAAGTAATCTTTTCAGTCGAACGGCCGACCGTACGGCGGGATGCTGCCTATTGGGATGCCATGGAGGAGTGAATTGGAGCTTTGGTGGGGCGCCGAATATCGAATGACGCACGGCACTCTGTCGCGTCGATCCAAAGTTAGCTCAGCCCTACCGCAAGACAAACACTAACGTCAACCATTCTGCATCCACGCTTCTTGCGCCGCCACAACACTTTGCATCTTCACACGCCTATCCGAGGTGCCGATTTCTCGTCTTAACATTTGTCCGAATCTCGCTTTACAACGGCTTAATCAGAGTGGAAACAATTCGCCGTCATGGCGTCACATGCCGACAGTGCACATGACTTGCTGGATCTCGATATTTCGACATTGCGCCAATTCATCGACCTGTTCCCAGATGAAGGCCTATCAAAAGTCATTACTGGCTGGCTAAGCAGTGGTATCTCAAAATATCCACTCACTGCCGAGGGCGATCCAAGAGAAGGACCTGATCTCAGCGAGGGCGGGGTAGCCCTTACTCAAGATGTGCCCGTCTCGCAAGAAGATTGTTTGGTCTTGATGACAGAAGGCATTACAGAGGCCCAGAAGTCTCCGCTAGCACACTGTCTTCTTGGAGACTACTACTTGTTCCTCGAGGAGTACGAAAGCGCAGTCGAGACCACCCGGAAAGGCTTGAAGTATGCATCTACCGAGGCCAAGAAGACCGATCTTTCGTTTCAGAAGACCCTCGATGCGTTGAGTAGCACTCTCGCAACCGCGCTGGTATACTATCAGGCCCCCAGGAATCATCTTGAAGCCAAGGGTATTTTTGAGTCTATCCTAAAGCGTAAACCACAGTTCACCTCCGCTCTCATCGGTATTGGACTAGCCCTGGAAGAGGAGGAGGAATACGAGCAAGCCTTTCAGTTTCTGGAAAAGGCCCTGGAACAGGACCCTTCGAATGGACGCATTGGTGCAGAGTCGGCGTGGTGTCAGGCGCTCGCAGGCGACCACAAGGCTGGGCTGGAAAGACTGCAAGGATATCTGGAGTACCCACAACTTGATGCAAACAAGCAGCGTGGCCGTGAGCTCCGTGCACAGACGCTCTATAGAATAGGAGTCTGCTTATGGGAGCTCGATCCGTCAAAAGCTGCGCGCAAAGACCGCCAACGGACGTATGCGAAGCTACTCGCAGCCATCAAGGCAAACCCAAACTATGCACCGGCATACACATTACTCGGCATCTTCTACGAGGACTACAACAAAGACCGTAGGCGCGCAAGGCAGTGCTTCCAGAAGGCTTTCGAGCTATCACCTTCTGAGGTTGTGGCAGCTGAGCGACTAGCTCGCCTCTTCGCGAACCAGGGTGAATGGGACATTGTAGAAGTCGTGTCGCAGCGAGTAGTCGATTCCGGCAAGGCTCGACAAACGCCTGGTTCGAAGCGAAAGGGCGTGAGTTGGCCCCACTCAGCACTTGGTATTGTTCAAATGAACAAGCAAGAGTATCAGAAGAGTGTCGTGTCATTCTTGTCAGCTTTACGCATCAGCCCGGATGACTACTACTCGTACGTCGGTCTCGGCGAGAGCTACCACAACTCCGGGCGCTACAATTCAGCATCGCGAGCTTTCAACTACGCGGAAAACCCTACAGACGGCTTGGTGTTGAAAAGATCCGATGAGGAAGGATGGTTCACAAAGTACATGCTAGCCAATGTCAATCGCGAACTCAGCCAATTCGAGGAGGCTCTTACTGGCTACGAAGCAGTACTAACAGATCGCCCTAAAGAGTTTGGTGTATCGATCGCATTGTTGCAGACGCTTGTTGAGAAAGCCTGGCATTGCATCGAGACTGGATTCTTCGGCGAAGCCGCTGATAGCGCGGTCCGAGGTATCGAAGTTGCTGACACCATCACCGAGTACAAGCCTGATGCATTCAACTTGTGGAAAGCAGTGGGCGACGCCTGTAGTATCTTTAGTTGGGTCCAAGACAAGCTTGATCATTGCCCGTTTGAGTTAGTTGTCAAGGTCCTGCAGAGCCCGTCAGACATGAAGGTTGACTTTGACGCATACAAAGATGTCGATGGGCTCGGTCAAGAAGCGCTGGCTTCTCTTTCCACGAGCAAGAACACCATTCTCGCCAAGGTTCTCAAGGCTGCCATCTTCGCCCAGAAGCGAGCCATCGCCAGCTGTGCTCATGACATACATGCACAAGCTGTAGCATGGTACAATCTCGGCTGGACTGAATATCGATCACACGTCTGCTTGGAGCAGGAGGGAGATGAAGAGTCTAAACTTACGACATATCTTCGAGCATCCATGAAGTGTTTCAAGCGTGCCATAGAACTCGAAGCAGGTAACTCAGAGTTTTGGAACTCGCTTGGCGTCATCACGACAACGCTGAGCCCAAAGGTCGCCCAGCACGCCTTTGTCCGATCTCTACATCTCAATGAGCGGAGCGTACATACCTGGACCAACCTTGGAGCGCTGTATCTGCTGCAGTGCGATCATGAACTCGCCCATACAGCGTTCTCACGCGCGCAGTCGCAAGATCCTGACTACTCTTTGGCCTGGGTGGGCGAGGGCATCATCGCATTGCTGACCGGAGATTCCAACGAGGCGCTCTCCCATTTTACTCATGCGTTCGAGCTTTCGGAATCCTCTCTTCTTCTCACAAAGCGGCAGTATGCCGTGTCTGCATTTGACTTCCTAGTGTCTTCACGGACATCTTCAAGCGACATCACCAATCTCATACAACCGCTATTTGCGCTCCAGCAATTAAACATGCAGGCACCATATGACATACCGCATAAACATCTCGCAGCATTATTCTTGGAGCGTGTCGGCAATCATGACGCGGCTGTCACTGCCCTGGATACCGTGAACGAGATCGTCGAGCAGGAATATGAAAAGACGGAGTCAATGACTTCACTGGCCCGAGTTGCGCAAGCAAAGACTGATCTAGCCCGCAACCTCCTCGCCATCGGATCCAACGATACGGCAGTGGAAGAAGCCGAGACAGCGCTCGACCTATTCTCAGAACTTGCAGGCGACGCCAAGCAATCTGCTCTGTCGAGAGAGCAACTGACAAAGACCAAGCTCTCCGCTCGTCTCACAGCCGGTCTCGCCCACTACTTCAGCGGCTATTTCGACGCAGCCATACCCTATTTCCGCAAATCACTCGAAGCAACTAGCTCCAACCCAGACATCATATGCATCCTCGCCGAGGTACTCTGGGCTAAAGGCGGCGAGAAAGAGAAGCAAGTCGCTCGCGACCAGCTTTTCACCGCTATCGAAAAGCACGGAGGTCATGTCGGTCTCTTGACCCTCATCGGCGCTATGACCGTTGTCGATGAAGACTTGGAAACTATGGAGGCTATCAAAGACGACTTGGACCGTATGCGCACAAACAAGCAACTCAACGACGAGCAGCTTGCCCGCGTCGAAAAGGTCGTAGAAGCTATTTCCATCTGTCTTGGTGGTGAGGAACAAGATCTCGACGAAGCGAGACGCAGTGTCATGTTGGCGCCGTACAAACACACCGGCTGGGCAGAGCTCGCGGATGCTACTGGTGGAGACGTTTTCGCTAGCACGCTTGCGCGAGAGACTGCAATGCGCAATGCGCCGCCAAACGGCAGGCTTGGAGCTGTTGGGCTGGCGGGTGCGATGAGTGGGACTGGTGATGTTGGAGATGCACAGAGAGCGGTTATGCTGGCGCCGTGGCGGAGGGAGGGGTGGGGTGGATTGGCGGAGTGCGTTCAGAGCGCTTGAACTGCAAACTCTCTTTGACTCGAGATAAACTCTCGGTTATTATCACCACATGCCGCGTAAATCTTTACAATGAGCTTTCACTCTAGCTGTAGCTCTGACGGTCTAGTGTGTTCACGAGTGAGATGCGTAGTCGATCTTAGTCATCAGCCTTACGTTGCTGCCTGAATCTAACCCCACTACTTCCTCCCCTCATCACTTCATCCGATGTCACCACTTCACTATACCTCCACCTAATCCATAGAAGTTTAGCAAATTTCCGCATTCGCGCCACGCACAAAGGGATCGGAAGTTGCCTCTGCATCTCACCTTTTATTCTTCGACAGCTCAAAGAGCTGTCCTACCCTTTTCTTAGCGGGAACATTTTGCCTTACCACCGATCGACTGCAGCACTAATTCATCGAATGAAACGTACAGCTCATCCGGCTCAATGGAGGCCCTTTCAGCATCGCTTCTTACGGGCTCGGATGAATCACCCTACCAACCGATCGATTCAGAGAATGGAGAGATTCGCCTGATCGAGTTGTGGCCAAGAGAATATGAAGATGCCCTCAAATCGTCACTGCATACCATTATAATTGAAGAGGAGTCAGATGATGAGGGATCTTACGGAGACGACTCTGAAGATAAGGGATCATCAGTCGAAGAGGACTCCGATAAGCAGGACTTAGAGCGACAATTCGAATACGAAGCGCTTTCGTATGCGTGGGGAAAAGCAATCAGCCCGCACAAAGTAGTAGTTGATGGATTCAATTTACGCGTTACCAAAAACCTCGAGCAGGGGCTAAGGCGTCTCCGGCTCCTTGATCAGCCACGCATGCTCTGGATTGATGCACTGTGCATCAACCAACAAAATACAAAAGAGCGGTCTCATCAAGTGCAAATTATGGCTAGAATCTACAAGTTCGCGAAGTAGGTCTTGATATGGCTCGGCGAATGGCCACATTCAGCGGATTATTCGTGCCCAGATGACTGCCAAATGCTTTGGGAAAGGACGGTACAAGAAGAAGAGAGAGAAAGTCGAAAGTTGCTTCCACGCCATTTATATCAACATTATCTGGATATAACATCGCTCCCATGGTTTAGTCGCCTTTGGATCATCTAAGAGCCGCATTGGGGATTTGGGATCCCATCGTGCTGATCGGTAGCTTGCATATCTCGTGGGATGATCTCTCCAATATTTTTCAGGAGATATACGAATGCTCCGGCGAGATTCTCGAACTTCGAGATCTTTGGGATCAGTTCCAGTGTGGCTACCGTAAGACCTTTACACTGCACTATTTCAGACTACTCAAAAAAGCCCACCTAGGCTTCTTTTGGTACACATTCAGTTCGAGGTACGCCATAGCGACAGATCCGCGCGACAAGATCTATGGAGTCCTGGGGCTGTGCAACTTTAGAGTCACCGAACCAATCGTAGTTGACTACTCTAAAAGTCTGCCGCATGTCCTCGCTGAAGCTACTGTCGTCTCGATTCACGAGGAGGCCGCGTTTCCCTATCTTATTCTCGGTTTGTGGCCAGCAGAATTATGGGGTTTGGATTCCCATGATTCGTCCTGGGCGTTAGACCATTCCTCGATTCCACAGCGGGGTGATTATCTCATGATCATCCGTCTCGAATGCAGCACAGCAAAAAGAGAGATTCGGAGACGCTCAGTCTATCTATCAACAGATTAAAAGACGCTCCATGTATATGGCAGGTATGTTGGCACGGTCTGTTGGACACAACTGTGTCCGATGGACTCACCGGGCATGGATCTTGACGGCCAAATGTCAAACACTGAGCTTTACGACCTCTACCACAAGATTCTGAGGCCACGAGAAATAACTCCAAGAACCCTCTTACACACAATTAACCGTAAAGATACCACAGACGAGGCTTCTGATCACTTCGCCAGCCTACTGCTTGGTAGGAGAGACATGTTCCGTTTAAATATTTTAGATGAACACATATTGGACCGACATTTACTCCTTACTGAAGAAGGACACTTCGGTATCTCATGGCATTCATGGCCCCAACCCATCCCCATCGGTGCTACCCTGGTCTGTCTGTCTGGCACGGAAGTTCCCTTCATCTTAGCGCAAGTCCCAAGGGCCCAGTCATACAAGATGATCAACATTGCCTACATACTAGAATATGGCGACTCGATCCTGAACAATCTAAACTCAAAAAGCGAGCTGCCGGCTTGGATCGACTTCGCCGCAGAGGGCGGCAGGGAGTACGCGATAGTATAGTCTTCCCGAGAGGTCTCGAACCGGGTACAAGCAACGAACACCCCGAACCCGGACGTCTCGGATCATGAGATCCAAAGTCGAGAATCTACGGCGCATGCGACAGTAACAACAACATCTTGACTCATGGGTCATTGCCAAAACACACGGTCGAGGAGATCCGCTAGTAGCTACATGGAACGCAACCACACTTTGCTCGCCTGAGTTCTTCACTAGGACACTAGACACGGACTGAACACTCTGTACATGCGACAACTGAATTGAGCCGCTAAAGAGTGAGCAAACATGCGGAAGTGAGGCGTGCCTCTCTATGATCAACCCCCACCACGACTTTTTGAAGGGCGGATTCAATGAGCACCCGCATCGGCCCGTGCTACTTGCCACGCCCGCGGAAACACGAGCAACACATCACCAACCTCACGTGCCCATATTATTGTGTTACTATCATGGCGGAGGGAAGGGCAGGGCGGAACGGGGAAGGGCGTTCAGAACGCGTGAACAGCAGAGGCTTCTTTCAGGTTGAGAAATATGTTCTCCGACTATAGGCCTCGTTGTTTTAAATTTGATTCAAAGCATTCATTACTCCGAAGTCGCATTGTCGTCGTGTATATCGAGGGCCTGTTTATGGACCTTTCCTATTCCAAACCTTATCATGACACCACCAAAGATTTTTACCCTTGCGTTCAAGTTTGCGAAGAATTTTGCGTCTGCTGCACTCAGGCTTTCAACACCCTCGTCAACACCTGGTCCCGCGTTCGGTGTTCCTTTCGATCAGTTCTGTTAAACATTCGCGCAATTCCAGCAGTCGTTTTACTATCTTCTGCTTGAGTAGATACGGCTCTTGATGTTTCTTTCGATGCCGTAAGCTCGGCGATCTTTGTGGTATATCCCGTACGGGCCAGTCCCGCATCTGATGTGATTTTCGCTTGACTGCCATGCCGACGACGTGGCGCGTTTGAAGAACTCGGCGCGAGATGTGAAAAACGGTTCGTGGATGAAGAAAGTCAAGACGCTGCTCTCTTTTCCTACGCGCAGCTGTAGAATTGGCCCTGAGAGACTGAAGTTTGTCAACAACATGCATTATTTACACTGAATTTCTTCGCACTAAAGCATGTCGCCTTTTTCCACACTACGATCGTTGGGCGTCAGCTGTGGGAAGTCGGTCGTTTTGGCAACCGCAGTAGGCGGTGGGACATTGAAGTTGAACTGCGATTTTGACATGATAACTCGTTCAGATTTTCTTCTAACTTCAATATCACTGCATCGAGGGAGTGCGTTTTCAAATACGCCTTTAGAGACATCCATGCGGCCCTTGAAGCCGGCGCTTACTCATGTCTCAATACCGTTTCGCACATGCGCACGCGAGACCGAGTGGCATAGAATTATATATTTATCAGAACGACGGCTACAAAGTAGCGACCAAGGTCTTGAACATGAAACAGAATGGGGGTTCGGTGCTTCTTCACGCTGGTTGTGGATGAGCAAGGTTAAACAGAGCCTAATGCAGGGGTGTGGCGCAGCGAGTCTAGACCAACACACCTATTGATATGTATAGGATCACCAAATAATCACTCGAAGCAGGTATTGATTTTTTGAATGGGATGTCACAGATTCTTTCTCATTGTTCAATTATAGCGATGTTTCCTTCGTTGCAAACGCTTGCTGCAATGCGCGGCACAAGGAACCTTCACTGAGCTTGTAGTTGTTCATTGCCAAATCTTCCATCCAACTTTTTGAAAGGCCTTTTTTCGTTCAGCAGCGATCACGTTCAGCTTTTTCAGCCACCCTCTTCAGCTACCATAGCTCCTCTTCACGCCATAGTAGCCCTCTCTTTCCCGAAATCTGACGCGGGGGTGATTGATGGCTCCCCCTCGAGACAGCCTCCACTTCAAATTATCTTGCAAATTGCTTCACATACTGACTCTATCGCCGCGGGATTTATCGCCTGCATGAGTTCTATCTCTTCGATCCACTTGTGTAGGATCACAGGGAAGATGATGCTAGGTTTGTCCTTCAACTCTGGGCCTGACTGGTTCCAAAGGCTGTCTGCTAAATATGTTAGGAACGCGTCGAAAACTTCCACCGAAAGATACACCACAGCTGATAGCCACAAGGGTCTTTGAATAACACTGTGTCCTTGCAAAGCCATCTTAGTGAAAACTATCTTAGCGGCAGCGGAACATGCTATGGGTGCCGAAAACAGTGCGACTTTCAACAACGAGGTAGGCAATCTTTCGAAAAATGTCGAGATAATTCTTTCCAGAGCACGAGTTACAGGAGAATAGAGATTGAAGAGCTGTAGACACTGTGATGGAAGGTATGCTTGTAGCAAAGCAGATGGCCGAGTCCATAGTTCAGAACGACGTTGACGATTTTCGGATACTTCTTGCATTAATATCTCATTGACTGTCGATTCACCCTTGTCTGCATGCAAGAGGCTGGCAATGCGTCGGGCCGAGACCATGTTGGAGAAACCTGGTGGAAATATTTCTGATGTTCCAAAGTCTCTGTTCAGGACAGCCGAGTGTCGCCAGAAGGCCGATTTGCTGAACTTGCGAGGTGATGATCTCGCGGGGAGCATTGCGCGATAGACATGGAGTATGAAATGTGCTAAGGCAGATTGAATGTGCTCCCTGATGGACTCATTTATCCTCAAAGAAGATTTCACAGCGCATGTGATTCCGTAAAAGGTATTGAGCCAAAAAGCGTTAGTCAAGTGACCCTGTTCCAAGCCTGAGTGATCAATCTGACGGAACCAAAATCGAAAGATATCGTAATGAAGCCATTCAATAACGCAGAGTGCATAGCCGAGGTCAGGATAGAGGGCTAAGATCCCATCTTTCCATGTGACCGCAACTGAGAGGTAGCTCACATAGAAGGTCAGACCAAATGTCTCGCTATCGCCATTCCAAGATCTTCGCCAGTGCCATGATTCAAGGAAGTCGATCAACATGCGAAATGGATCCAGCAATTTGCAAAGATCGCCCGCTGTTGGGCCCTTTTTCGAGTCGAGTGGCCCGGCATCCAGGAATTTGTTCCACTTCGAAAGGTCTGGATAATCTGGTGGAATTCTGAATAGCTTCAGATCCGAAAACTTCGTCCGAACGTCGCAGGTGAAGTTTTGTAATCTAGTGAAATCCGGGTATGTCCTGATAATATTCTGGCATGAACGGCAAACGCCGTCGGAAAGAGGATCGCACTAGGCATCGAATTAGCAGCTGATTGAAAATATACTTGACGTCCCGATACATACAGCCTTTTTTCTGAGGCGACATGCAAGGCAGGCATATTTAATCTTTCTGGTGACTGTGCGAGGTCTTGGCTGCCTCATCATATACTCTCGTTCGGCGTTTGGGTTTTCATAGAAACGTATGTTGTCGAGAGGGCTATCAGAAGTTCCAGCCTGGCCCTCTATCCCATGAGTCACTTGAAACCCGCGTGAATAGGGCGATATCCGAGGCTTATTGCTTTTCGCGGTGGGACGCCGTGCTCGGGAAGAAGCCGAAGAAGCCAAATGTTGTGGACCAACGAAAGGAGCAGTGGCTGAAATGACTTTCTCAGGAGGTGGATATGCATCTGGTTGCTCTATTCGAGATGCGTGGCTACTCTGCGAGTAGATTTTCTCATTCGGCAGCGGTGTCGGGAAGGAAGTAGTTATGTCACGGTATGGATAGATGACTGGGAATGGCGACAACTGAGATGGATCGGCGCCACCATCCTGAACGAAGGGTAGCTGCATGCGATCATCTTGATGCGATTTCTTAGGGTACGAAGACTTAGGCTGTAATCCGGTTGGGATGAAAGTAACGATCGGAGGGTTGTGAGGCTGCGCCAGTAGCGGTTGCGAAGCCATAACAGGTTGCTGGAAGTTTGTCGCTATGCTGGAAGCATTTAAATTGTTTTTATATGCTCCAAAAAATTCCGCATTAACATTTATGGATTCCAGTGCACCGTCAATGAGAGGAAATGGGTCTACGCCTGCTTGTGAGGCGTCGTGCGAATTGCAGGCCTCGGCATTGGAGTAGTACAGCTCGCTACCATCGTGTGCAGAGAAGTTCCCATTGAAAGCTGGGTCAGGGTCCATACAGGCATGGCTCCCCCCAGGGGCAAGATTCGAGAAGTCCGAGTTTCGGATTGTGTCGAGATCAGGACAGTCGTAGGGGCCCATCAGTTGCTGCTGTAGCGGGGTCGTTGGAAATGCGCCTGCTCTCTCTAGTATTTGGCGACAATTCACGGCATGTCTGTCGTCCTCTAGGGCGAGCTCTAGCTGCAATTCGCTTGACAGGGGTGGTTGCTGCACCTGACAACCGGCAAGAATCCCCACTGGCAGCTGATATGGTGGACAGGCGTTGAATGCTGCTGGAGAGATATATCGTGTATCCATGGCAAGACTCGACAGTACCTTATTGCTTTGCGGGGCTACATGATGCTGCAGATCAGCATCATGTACATGCGCTGGAGCTGATAAGCTGGATAGCCGGGACGTCCATTAAGGATTATCTTCGTCCCGATGGCTAAATCCTTGTGCGGGCTGCCGGCTATTCATGGGGGCAACGTACCAGATAGGCTAGAAATCGTGTGGAGAATATTGAGGTTCCGTGAAAGGTGTGTGAGGGAAGGCGGAATGATGATTGACGAAAGTGTGATGATGGATCACCTCACCGGGGACGCATGCGATGGATGCGCGCACTGAGAAGGTCAGGATGAAGACTGGAAGAATTCATGTTTTGTCGACGTGAGAAGGCTGAATCTTTAAGTTTTCTTGTGGAAGGCTGAGCATGTATGACGGCCGGCGGATGTTCAGTTGTCAGGCTGAAGGACCTATTGCCATCGTCACTTCCGCACCCCGAAGTAGACTAGCCGGCCCCACCATCACGCGCACTCTCCCTTCCGCAGCGAAAAGAGTACTAGCATCACGCAATACAATCTGTAGCGCCCTGCATCCACAAGCCACTCTACAATTCCGCGGACAGATGCAGTCTAGCGCTGTCTTGAGATGATGCAGTCAATCGTTCCGCGGTCACATCAGGGAACGCGACACCTCGAAGAAGCGTCGGAAGACGGGCAACACCGAACATAGCATCAACAACTTCCATCATGTAGTTTTATCTTTGAAAAAGCAAGTGATGAGACAAATTAACCATCAGAGCCCGCGATGCAGCGTGTAGCCAGGCAAGCATCGAAACCGCAGAGCCAATCAGTTCCGCCCCCACCAGCAGCATCTACACTGTTCGGCGAAAGGCACCAACCTACCAATCAACAATGTGGCCCAGATCCGACATCTTCGCCCTCCTCCAACTTCTCGCCATGATCTTATTCGCCATGATCCAGGCTATGTGGTATCTGATCATTCGTCAAGGTGTGAGGCTTTCGCTTGCGCAGGGTCACCCACTGACGTGGTTCAAGTTACTCGGCACCGCCACTCTCCCAATCGCGTGCATCCACGAGAAATAGATGCATCCAAATCATAGGCAAAACGATGAGCTTATCAGCTCTAACCGCAGCCTACCGTCTCTATCGCATTGTCTACGCTTCTATGTACGGATAAATTTAATAGACTTTTAGAGTTTAGTAAGGGGAATTAGCGAGTATGTAAGGCTAGCTGTTGCGAAGATAGCTAGATAAAGCTAAGAGAGAAACCACAATACCATCTTCGTCTACATGATCACAGTTTCATTGTAGGTGACATGGTAATCGACATGCTCACTCGAAGATTATTCCGGACTAGAAAGATGTAGTACTAAGAGAGGCTCCAACCAACGAAGACCCTAGACATACGCTCCTATTCCTCTCACACCCCTCCAAACCCAAACCATCACCATCTCGCCTAGATCCCTTGTGTCGACTACCACCGCCATGAAGTCCTCACGAGGCACGTCAAATACAGATACACAAACCATGCCCATTTATGATGGAGCAGCTCTGGTTACACGACGCCTGATCGCAGGTTCTCTGCTGTGGAAAGAAAAGTGGTTAGGTTTGAGACTCGACACAGCGGGCGGATGTGAAGTATGAAAGGAAAAGAGGGGAGGCGGGGAGGAAAGGACTTACGCGCTCGACCAACTGATGCGCATTCTTCTCCGCGGATTCAAGTGCAGGACTAGCAAGCGCGTTGTTTCGTTATCATTCGAAGTTCGACGACTACGCGCACTCGGACCGAAAGCGGACTGTAGATTTACTCCGCGCTTACTGTGATAAATTAATCATCCAATCATTATCTAGTGTGCGTGCTGATCCCGATGTAAGGGCAACGCTCATTCACTATGTAGGTACTGTTACCAAGCACGCTGTTTCACAATAGGCGACAGTAAATGTATCCTCTAATTCTCAATCCATGACCCATGTGTCATAATAGCTTTGTATGATATTTCTAGAATTCTTGAAAGCGACTTGGTCTAAACCACTGCTATTCCTGGCAAACTTCCACCCCCCCTTTCTCTCCGTATACACTGTAAGCTCTCTCTCTCTCACAATCATAAAGCGCATTCGTTTTCATCTGGACATGCTCCCACGCTCTCACGGGCTCATACTTCTTCGATTTACGCTCACCCCAACAACCAGGTAACGCGCCAATAACGTGATCAATATTCAGCGTCGCGAAGACAGGAATGGAGTAACGATTCGGCAATATAACCTCCTCACTACCATCCCTATACCCCTCTATCTTCTTTCCTTTGCTATCCTTCCACATCGCCGTTCTCATCCACAACCCTACCTCCAGCCTCAGCCTTGGTATCTGGATCTCTGAAACCCGACGGAATCCCAACCCGATGCACACAATTCCTCCACCTTTCATTACTCCACCGTTGCAGCAAATCCCACACATTAACCAGCACCGTGCCGGTCTCTCGGCAGCACCGCCGTGAATACGCCTTCCTCACTTTGCTCCCTCAACTTTCAACCCACCAACACTGTCCTGGAAGAGAAGTGTCAACGGTGCGAAATCGGATTGCGCGTTAATCCTGCTCCGCATATTCTTTTTCAGCTGCGACGCCTGTAGCGCGGGATAGTGCAAGAGACGAAGTTGGAACAAGGTGTCTGAGTGTGTGGGGCTGAGACCGGGGTGGCACGTTGAGGGCGATGGAGAGGGTGGAGAGGGATGGCGTGCATCAAACGTGTACATTCAGCGAGATATTTCTCTCCATAAAAGGGCGGAAACCAGGCAGCACGTTTGTCTGGGGGTCCAAATGTTCGGTTGCGCGGTATCGTCTACGTTTCCGGATTCGAAGGTTTCTTTGCAGTCTGGTATCTGAGCAGGCGTTAACTGACATACACACACACACACACATTTTCACCATGTAGGAAGGATCGTTACAAGGAAGTGAGACAGATAGCCCTTTTACTTCCTGCAACTCGGCTACTTTGCTAATGCCGTAAACCCCCTGACTCACTTTCTCCACTCCCGGCGCGGAGTACCTACCCTCTATGATGTGATGAACCGGGGTGGATGAGACGGAAGCATGTTCTCTTCAAGCGGGCAAATCGAAAAAAAACCCCCGTTTCGACCATATAAACCGCCTGCTCTACCAACTCCTGATCAACACCATGACCCTGCAGGTAAAACAAAACCAGAGGTTTGGAACGCGTTGTCGAATTTCATGTGCGATGCGCTCCTTTATTTCCATGACTTCCGTGCAGGAAAGCGGAGAAATGCACGACGGGCATGTCTGCCATGTTTTCCTTGACTCTTGCTGCTGCTGAGCGTTGCGCTCGTTGTTTCTTACTGCTTTACCGACTGTCGAGTCATCACGCCGTCTTTAGTAACGGCCTCGTTCGCGGATTTGTCTGTCCCGCCCGACGACGTGCTGTGTACCTATTTTACGTACATAAACCAGTCCGCCAACAAGACCCACACCCAATATGCGTAGTAATAACATTAGATACGAGAGTAGACATAAGAAAAAGATGATCAGAAAGCCCGACTCCGTCCCCTACCCATCTTAACCTCCAAGAGCGAGAAACGTCCACTAATACTACTAACACATGGTATGTTACTTCGTCTGGCTAATAGACGCAGGCACACAGCCCCAGAGCCAGAACCTTAGAACCTTCATGAAGCAAAGTTAGCGCTTCCGTGTGCGACCTGCATGCATGCATACATCATCGGCGATCCGCCTTATGTGGCCGTCTATCTTCCAACCTGGCACTTCGTTCAACCTTCATCAACTTGCTATGTATCCAGCTTTTGTACAAGGAAACAGGCAATCTCTTCGTGATTACAGGAGACAGAAAAATATGGAATTCCCTGATGGAACGATGAGAGCGCAGGAAGACCAGCAGTTCCATTGAATCTGGACACTCGTGCAATGCGGAAATGCACCCCGATGCCCATCCGTTCCCCTCTGTGTCCTCGTGTCTAGGATATTAATGCACCCAATCTCTTCCAACCCGTCCCCATGCATCCCATTACCAACCCATCTTTCCCCTCCCACCCCCCTATCAAGAAGGAAAACCCCCCGACCTACTGCCCCCCAAACATATCCGCCACACCAGCTAATCCCGGACTCGTCCCGCGTACAATCGCCGCAGGCTGCTCGACAGTCATATACTGTTCCATCATGGCAGTCCTGGGTTTCCCCTTAGGCCGCTGAATCCTCCCTTGTTCATGAATGCTGACGCCCTTGATAGAACTCAACAAATCGAGCACAATACTCCTCTGCATGCGTTCATCCTGGCGATTCACATTCTTGAGCTTTGCCAGCCGGCGGTCCACGCGCGGAATGTCGTCCATACCTGGCAGCGAAAGGATGATGGAGCGCGGGATTTGGTCGTCTAGGTGCACGATGCCTGCGATGAGGGAGGCGAGTTCTTTTTGGCAGTCGACGAAGTAAGGTTCGTGGAGGGATGTGATTGCGGATTTCAAGATGTCGTTGCAAAAGTAGTCGCGGATGGGCGTTTTCGTCTTGAAGCGCGGGAGCAGCGTGCGCAGGACGCGCACGATGGTTACGACGGAGCGCGTGTCGCGGACGCCGATGGTCGAGTTGCAGAAGAGGAGGATGGGCTCGAGGACTGAGGGCGTGGCGAGGATGAAGTCGCACATTGGTGGCGCGTTGGCTTCTTTTCGGCTGGTGTCGTCTTGGCGGGCGAATTCTACTTGGGCGTTAGCTTTTTGTTAGAATATGGCTTCAGGGGCGGAGGTAAGGTACGACTGTGACCGAAACCACGACGTGTGCGCTCGTGGCAGTCCAGAAAAGGATTCCATGTGTGAACGTATTCCGTGTAAAACTCACCCTGTCTCGAATCGAGCAGCACAGCGACAAGCGACACGGAAGAGTAGGTCAGCTGGCGAAGGATGCTCTCAGTCTTCATTTCGTCCGTCAGGTTGTCATTGTCTCCCGATTCCGCCACCTGCCGAGCAATCTCATTCCACTCGCTCGAAATCTTTCGGTCTAGCTCCCGAAACAGCCCTTGTATCATGGGTGGCAGAAAGTGTGGCCGTAACTGTGATGGACATCCCTCGATGAGGTGTGTAGACACAGTAAGTAGGACGGAGAGATGGTGCGCGGTCAAGGCACCGGCATGTCCGAATAGAGCCTGACTGAGCGGCCCTGGTAAGTCTTGGATGCCATAAAAGAAGTCTCGGAAGCGTGTCAATGAGTAGAGTATGTAGTACGAACTCTCCCGTATTTGCCGCACGGTGCCTCGGACTGTTGATGCAAAGCCCTCGTAAGTCGACTTTGAACCGCTGACTCTTGCGAAGAAGTCGTCCCTGCTCTCTGTAGAGATACCCGCTTGCCAGAACCTATCCGTCAACACTCGTCGGATGACTTGCTGAAGTTCGGCTGGCAGATGTGACCAATTGCTATCAATATCGTTGAATGCTTGCGCATGGCTCACAAGCTGGAGGAGATTTGGGAGAAGCACGGGTATCGCCTCGGCCCACAGTAACGCAGCAGTCTCATATGCAGCAGTGCCATCGCGCAACTTTTCCGTCGATGCTGCAAGAAGCGTCTTAGTCAGCCGCAGGGGCAACTGCTGCGAACGCTCAAGGATCGAGGCTTGCAGTGCTTGGCCGTCACTAGGCAGCTGTTGCTCAGACCAGTCCTGAACGCCGCGGAAGTTGTTTGTAGAAAGAAATTCAGGCAACTGGCCCATGCCCAGCACGCCACAGAAAGACTGGAATGAAGAGATGGCCTCGGTAAACTCATCATTCCGCCATGCCTCCTTGACGCGGTTGAGCATCTGTCTCATGCGCTCTTCTTGGGTGTTGCGCTCTAATGTTGTACATCTATGTATGATGATGAAAAGGAAAGCAGAGTATGCCATTCGTTGGCGTTCATCAGTCGTGGGATCATTGATCATCTCATTGACCTTAGCCTCTAGCTGATCGTAGACGTTCATAAAGTCATCGGCGAACTTCATCGCCAGTTTTTGCATCTCCAAGCTGCATATGCGCTCCAAGTCTTTTACAGCATCCGAGTACTGTGGGTAGTCGGTGTCATCAGCTAGGCGTATTGTAAGCATGTATTCGAGAAAGGTCAGCGCAAAGCCGGACCGGTCGCCGAGGGCTTTGGTGGCGAGAGTTGCCATGAGCGATATAATCTTTCTTGCGACTTCGGGGTCTTCAAATCGCGCCTGCAGTATTTGCCGACCCCACTGCTCGAGTGAGTCTTCTAGAGTGTTTCGCGTTCGCTCATCGGCTTGCGCGTCTTCTCCCTGTCCCTGTTGCCATTTCATGTAGCCTTTGAGCGCAGCCTCGATGACTGTGACTTGCGCGTCGACCTGAAGAACCTGCGGCGAGTTCTTGATGAACGTCTGCCGCTGAAACGATGGTTGATCGCGGTACAAGTTCTGGAGCATGTTCGTTGCTTGCGCAAGAATGTGCTCCATGGCCTCTACTGGCGTCTTGCGCACGAGTACCTCGATGACTTCTGCGCAGAACCTTCGGTAGTTGCCCAGAAAGGCATGGCGTTCGGGAACAGTGTCAATGTCTTCATTCAGGAATTGCAGTGTTACGTCTTCGGTATCTTCAGGTAGAGATTCGTATCGGATCAGTCGCGCACAACATGTCTCGAGCAGACCGCCGACCATGGAGTTCACCACATCAGACTCTCGGACCACGCTTGATCGCAGCAGCTTTGTCCAACAGTGGAGAACAGGTATTGAGACGACCAAACTTGGGTTACGCATAATGTCGTAGAGAAAACCAAATACACCGGCAAGATCGCTGCCGTCCGGGATAGCCTGGGGCTTTTGCTCAATGAACAAACCAAGGCTGTTGGCCAACTGTAATGATTAGTCATATGCAAGGGGGTTGATGGAGAACAAGGGCTTACCTCTGAGAGCCTCTTGCAAAGTATGTATTTCTGGTCATCAATGTCATTGACGTCCATGTCGGCGAGTGTCCAGTTGTATACTTCCCGGAGGAGCGAAACGCTGCCTGGCGTGAACATGGGACATACGAGCTCTACAAACTCGTCATCGTGAAGGTGTGTCCGGGTGTAGATGGCCTGTAGGGTCTCGACGGCGGCAATTTGCATTTCTACAACGGGTGTGGCCAGCGCCTTGCAGACGGCCTCGATGACTTGGGTGGCTGCGATGGCTTTGGGCATGATCCACGGCATAGCCGCTCGGAGGGTATGCATCGTCTTGACGGCGCTGGTCTTGACGTTTTCCTGGTTTTGGTAGTCCTGACCCAGGCACCAGGCCAAGTTGTCGCACAGCCTCTTCAGCCACCCCTCTTCTCCGCACCGCACATCGAGGCTCTTTTCCCGCGTGGGCAGTTGCTCCTGTATGACTATGAGAGGCGTAAAGACCTCAACACATGCACGCCCCAGGTCGCTCCCGCGCAGACCTGCGGTGAAATCTTCGCGATTGAAGATCTCCTCGGACAGCGTCTCCAGGACATAGAGCACCACGGCTTGGTGGTGTAATGAACTTGTCCAGAGGGCGAGTAATTGCTCGTCCATGTCCAGCCATTCGGCGCCCCAGCTGCGCTTGGCAATTTCCGTCCATAGCTGGGCGACCTTGTTCCTAATGTATACGGGATCGCTCTCGGCCACATTCTGGGCGAGTTCGATGGCACATGCTCTCAGCGCTGTGCCCTGGTCGTCGGTGTACTCTTCCCATCGGTACTTGATCGAGTACTCCAGCAACGTGAGGCCATAGTAGCGGAGTTGTGCGGGCTGCGAGCGGTCTAGGGCGAGCGTGTGGCCGTGGGATGGGGCTTCGGGGTGCCGTTTCGCCTGCTCGAGGTACTGGGTGGCCTGGAAGCGGGTTTCGTTGGTCGACGTCGGGGCGTAGATGGCCTGCAGCGCCTCTAGTACCTGCGAAAGGGCTGAGCTGGCGCCATCGTGGTGTTGCGCTCCGCCGCCGCCGCCATTTGTGAGGGCGGTTTGCGGGGCTTGGTCCGCCCCAGCGTCCATGGTGGAAAGTCAACGACTACTTTGGCCGCGGCGTGTGGAGTCTGGTGTCGGATGCAGCCTGGTCGGGGCACTGCACGTCTTGATGCACAAACGTCGGACGCTGTATCTTCGGGCTCTGAGATAATTCGGGCGGAAGTTGCTGAAAGCGGAAGAGGTAGAAGAAGACAAGGATTGTGGTTCGAGAAGCTTTGGCGCCCAAAGTCTGGGACAAACCAAGCAAAGATGGCGGTGTAGCGTGTAAGCCCAGTCTGATTGACTCTGACGCTCAAGATGTGGTACCGCCAACTGCATCGGCCGTGTGCAGATGAAAAAGTCCAAGCTCACATTCACGTCGCTGGTTCCACAGACGCGCTTTGCAGCCTGCTCTCGTCCCAGGGCTACGGCGCGTCGACGCGATGTCAGCTGCTTCAGCGCCAGGCAAAAAAAGATCGCCGCGCCAACACTAGGTTAACAAAAACATCATACTATGCATATTTATCAAACTACCCTGGATGCTCCTATGAACGCCTGATCGTGTACAAAAAGCTGTCCCAACGCATGTTTGCTAGAAAAAACATCATTCGCGCAGAAAGGGCTGACTGCGTGACCTGAGCATCGGATGACATTGCATCACCGCGCATTGTTCCGAGTTCCCCGCAACACCATGCCCCAACATCGTGAACTCTGCACTTTTACATGACGGCGCACGTCTGCTTCTGGCATTGCTGCAGGTAACCTTCATCCTCCTCTGTGCCTAGTGCGCTGCCTGGCTTTCGCACCACACCTTTTACCGTCATGGACTGGTCGCCCTCTGCATGCCACCATCGCAGCGTCTGCTGGAGCGCGCCGTTGGTCTCTTCGGAAGTAATTGTCCATTTCCCACCCGTGACTTCCACACTAGTCTGGCCCGGCGGGAAGTGGAACTCGGGGAGGTAGCACACTGTCGGGAACTCCTCCGACGTTGAGCTGGGCGCCGAAAGTGAAAGCTTAAATGTGCAGTTCTTGAGATCAAAGCCATACGACGAAATGTCGCCGTGCACCGCCACAGGCGTGGGGCGGATGAAGGCTTCCGCTGCGCGAAGACCAGCAACATCACCGTCATCTTTTTTCGGACTCATTTGCTCCGACGAAATCGTCTTCTGCAAGTTGGAAGGATTGATGCTGAGCGTGTCTGTCGACTGAGCTCTTGAAAAGGCTGGTGAGTTCGTGTCGAGAGACGCGCGCGAGGCCTCTGGCGAAAACGGGCCTGCAGGCACTGCCTTATCGTCTCGAGAATAGATGGACAAGTCCTCGCCATTCCACATGTCGCCCCAATAGTGGCAATTCTAGGTCTATGTTAGTTTCGTTCAACCCCGTATCGCAGTACAACTTACGTTCGCAACATAAGTCCACAGCGCGAAGCCGTTCGCCTTGCTGTCCTCAAGCGCAAAGTGGTTAGCATCTAACGCAGCGATCTGGCTGCTGTAGTTGCCCGTCTTGTACGCGTATTTATCATCCATATCATAGGGTATACCAATCTCCGTGAAGATGCAGGGATGGACTCCGGTATAATCAGTACCTTCATCTCGAATCGCCTTGAGTTGGTGCGAGAAGCAGTTTCGGATGGCATTCTCTCCAATCTTAATGGCAAATGCTGGTGTCAGATACTTTCCCCTGAGCACACCGAAAACGTCAACGTTCCATACGCGATTCCTACTTGATGTTAGTTGGAAGTCAGCGCTTGTGATGATTGAACATACCATTTCTTCGTAATCAGCGTGATACCATCGTAAAAATGAGGCGAAAAGATCATGTTAGGGTCATCATCCTCGGTGCCCTTGACACTTGGAGGTATCTCCAGTACCGGCGGCTGGAAGAACATGAGCGAGTCGGGGAATATCGACTTGACCATCTTGCTATAGGCGCGGTAGTGGGGCATCCAGTAGTGGTTCGTAAAGTATTCGTAGTCGATCTTTGCGCCATTTTTGGGATCAATTCCGAAATAGTCCTTTTTCAAAACCGCGTCGGTCTTGGGGTCCCATACACCGTGCTGCGCCCACAAACACTCGCCCAACCGCCACCCAGGGTCGCGCTTCCAGCCGTATTTGGTGTCGTCGTAATCTTTCGATAGCCACGCCGACGTACCCTCGGGATCTACCAAGATTGACCCGCTCTTGTAGGGTCCTAAACCGCCGAACTCCCATGTTGGAATCTCGCAAGCCCTGCCCGATCCGGTTAGAATCGCCTGCCAAGCCGTCGGCGAGGTGCCTTTCTGGAGCTTTTGCTCGCTGGGTATCTGGGTGATATCCTGGTAGCTGATGAGGCCTCTGTTGGGCTCGTTCATGCTTTCCCAGCCGATTATTGGGTCGTGCCAAAGGTCTCCGGCCTCGTGTATCCGTTTCGCAAGATGCTCGCATGCGCCAATGTAGTGATCCTGCAGATAGTCCTGGATGTTTTTCCCGTCTATGATGGCTTGAGGTGCGAAGTCCCTACCTCCGAAGAATAGTGTCCACATGACTTGACATGCCAGGCGTGTGTAGTTGGTCGGCCATACCATCTTGGGAAACGTCGCTGGGTCGGGGTACGTGTTGTGCACGATGGCGGCCTCGGTGACGGCAAAGTGCTCAGGATCGAGGCCACAGGCATAGAGAGTCCACATGGGTGCGCCAGAGCCTCCAGAGAATCGTGACCACTACACGAGGTATTAGGAGAGAGTAATTGAAATACATTGGAATGCTACCTACGACATCCTGGTGCGGGTCCATGAAGATGTAGAAGCCATACTCCTTGGCCTTTCGCAACAGGGTAATGGTGTGGTCTATCCACTCCTCATCGTACTTGCCCGGGCCAGCATGCTCTATAGCCTCCCATGTGAAGATGTAGCGTATGGTGTTGTAGCCCCAGCTGCGCAATCGCGAGAAATGTGTCACCGAGTCTTCCAGCGAAAACGGACGATTCACAAAGGAGACGTTGTCGCCATCGAAGAAGTTCTCCGACACGTGCGAGGGTTGGTCGGGGGTTGCGGGGAATTTGGCGTCGGCGGCGCAGTTGATACCGTGCAGGGTAACTTCGCGGTTCTGGGGATCACGGAAGATGCGCCCGTCGATACGCAATCGGATGGAAGACATTACTGGGGAGGGAGTGTGAGAAGGGGAGGGAGTGAACAAGGGAAAAGGCGCGCGAGGCGAGAATATAGGGAACTACCATGGAGATGCGCCATGTCTACTTAGCCTTGCTGTCCGTTCACGGGCGACCATGGATGACGCACTAGCGCGCCTAGGGTCGTCGGGTCGGCGTGGCCCCTGCACGAGTCCCGCGACTTCAGGACAAGTTGCATGAACGCAAGTGAAAGCCACATAAAGACTTGACTCGCCCGCGCCTTCCTCGAATGACGAGATAGACAATTGCAGTTACCGTTGCTTTTCTGCGCGGCTATTCCTCAACTCTATCCTACCTACAGTACCTCCTTCACCCACGACCACCCGCATCGGCGCATCATGATACTCCGGCTTTCCTCTCTGGCCCTTGGGCTGCTCCCGCTCGCAAGCGCCCTCTCCGTCACCGACATTCCCGCAGATACGCCCGTATCGCAGCTGATCAAGGATGCTACCGTGCAGCTGGCGACGGGAAACACCCAGGACGCTCTTACCTACTTCGACGTGGCCATCTCTCGCGACCCGCGCAACTACCTCACCTACTTTAGGCGCGGCGCCGCTTACCTCCAAATCGGAAGGACCACCCAAGCGCAGCATGACTTCGACAAGGTCCTGGAACTCAAGCCTGGCTTCGAGGGCGCATTGGTGCAGCGCGCCAAGATAAGAGCGAGAAAGGCCGACTGGGCTGCTGCGCGCGCCGACTATGAGGCAGCAGGCAAGGCCGACGAAATTGCCCAGCTAGAAGAAGCCCAGGGCGCTGCCATCATGGCCCAAGAGGCGGCCGAAAAGGGCGACTGGGACTCATGTATCTCAAACGCAGGCACCGCCATCGTAGTCGCAGGCGGCGCATACGACATCCGCAAGACAAGGGCACGCTGTCGGTTCGAAAAGGGCGAAGTTGTCGAAGGAATCAGCGACCTGCAGCACCTCATCCAGATCAACACTGGCGACATCGAGCCCCACCTCCAGAGTTCCGCCATGGCATTTTACTCCCTCGGCGAAACCGACAAGGGACTCAAGCACATTGCGCAATGTCTGCAATCCGACCCGGACTCCAAAGTATGCATAAAGCTCCGCCGGCGCGAAAAGAACCTCGAAAAAGACATCAAAAAAGTGCGCAGGTTCTTCGAAAAGCGCCAATTCGCCACAGCCTCGAAACTACTCATCGACCGCGGCGAAGCCGAGCCCGGCCTGCTAAAAGAAGTAAAGCAAGATTTCGCAGACTACACAGCCCAAGGCTACATCTACGCCAACTCGCCCCAAGGCCTCTACCGCACCCTTCTAGAAATGACCTGCGAAGCCTACGTCGAAATGAACAACCCGAAAAAAGGTTACCCCTACTGTTCCGAGGCCCTTACCCTAAACCCAACCGCCCTGCACGCCCTCCTGCACAAAGCCCACTACCAACTCGACGCCGACGCCTTTGAAGACGCAATCCGCACCCTGGACCTCGCAAAGGAACACCACGCCCCCCACGCCAAAATCGACGAGTTACTAAACAAAGCACGCACCCTGCTCAAGCGCTCAAAAGAAAAAGATTACTACAAGGTCCTCGGCGTCTCCCGCGACGCTGGCGACCGCGAAATCAAGAAAGCGTACCGCAAGCTGACTAAACTTTACCACCCTGATAAGGCGAGCACGAATAACATATCCCCAGAGGATGCGCAGAAGAAAATGGCGGACGTTAATGAGGCGTATGAGGTCCTCAGTGATCCGGAGCTCAAAGAGAGGTTCGATAGGGGTGATGATCCGAATAGCAATGAGCAGCAGCAAGGGAATCCTTTCCAGGGCTCGCCGTTTGGCGGACAGCAATTCATGTTTAGGCAGGGTGGTGGGTTCCCTGGGGGTGGGGGTAGCTTCAAGTTTCAGCAGGGTGGTGGGTTCCCTGGCGGTGGGTTCCCGGGTGGTGGGTTTGGGTTCTAGACTTTTTGCTCCTTTCTTCTTCACTTCTTGATGGTTATATGGTGTACATGTTTTACGTGGTTTGGAGTTTTGTGGAGTGAAGGGGTTGTTTGGTGGGACTTGGGCTTAGAGGTATTATGGCGTTTTCTTTTTCTTCTCTTTACTTTGCTCCCCCGGGGGCATTGAGTGTGATATCATTGTTGAAGCAGTTTATTGAGAAATGAATTCATGGTTTCGTAGTATGTAAGATGTCTATCCTACTGAAAAACTCTTTCATCGTTTGATTCCATATTACACAAGATTCCAATATGCCTTCTCTCAACTGCCGCGGTCGATTGCAACTTTTCCCCTCTGTCATTTTTCCAATTTGCATGCATTCCCACAACTATTCAAAAGTGTAACGGTGTGAGGAGAGGGGGAGGACTGCGCTGTCATTGTATAGCTACGAAAGAGGGCAGCTATATACGTGTGTGGGATAATCAAGTGTGGTAGCGATAGCCGTACCTAACTCGTACTAGAGTAGATCTTAGTAAGGCCTAAACTGTTACACTCCCCCCTAACTACTATAATTAATAAAGCTAGCTAGTACTAGTGCTATAGCTCTATTAGTTCTAGTATATTAATTTAAGTAATAAGGAGCTAGTAAATATTCTTAAGCCCTAGCTATTATATAAACTTAGCGTGTTTCTGCCTTATAAGAGACTTTATAAGTCTGTCTGCAGGTATCCCTGCTATAGGGCACTATTCTATACAGAGTCTTTCTTCCTATACCTCCTGTCTTACCTATATCTAATAGGTGTCTACATATCTTAGCTTCGTATAAAGCCGTTTATCCTCCTTTTTAACAATTCTAACTATCTACTTATTATCGCAGTAGATTGTTGGTTAAACCTCTAGGTCGAACTAGATATACTAGAAGATCTAGATCTACTATTCTATCTCTCCTCCTATTACTAATAGAGCTATTAGTTTAGCCTCTATAGTTAATTTCGTGACTAATCTCTAGCGGGTAGTCTTCTAGTCGATAGGCATCTTATAGAGCTTGAACAAATATGTGAAGGTTATCCTTAGATGACCTAGGGTTGGTTCTCGGGCACGAGCGGGGTTGCGATGGACGATACGTACTAA
>JARBXR010000001.1:312986-693715 GCA_029100535.1 Stemphylium beticola | reverse complement strand
GTGTTGAAGTCTGGTTGTTGTTTTGGTGGGGTGGCTCGAACGGCCGGGCGGCTCGGACGGCCGGGCAGCAGGGTAAGCCTGTCCTCGGGATCCCTGCATGCGCGCGTGAACCGCATCGCCAGACGGAGGTAACTGCTGCACCTTGCGAACAAGCTCCAAACACATTTCCTTCCCTCGTCTAGTGCATGCGCATACTGGCCACTGCGACTCCATCGTTCAGGCCCTCCATTTCTTCTACACGTCGCCCATAGGGCTGACCGCTCGCGAACGGCTGCCCCAAGCTCCCCGACTTGGCTATCAAGCCGACGGTCTACGGCTACCACTTCTTCAGCACGCAGCGCGGTATCCTCGGATTACCACTACAAGCATGAATTTCGTGACTTTCAACCAGGATCACAGCCATCTCGGCGTCGGTATGGGCTACGCATATCTGAGACTGTACGAACACTGACGTTGTCGTGTTGCCCAGGCACCACAAATGGCTACCGCATATACACGACCGATCCGTTTAACAAACAATCCGAGTCGCGCGAGGGAGACGTCTCTAGCCTTGAGATGCTCTTCTCGACTTCGCTCGTCGCCCTTACACTGTCGCCGCGGGTGCTGCGGATACAAAACACCAAGGTTCGTTCGCCCCGTCTTTCGGCTCTCTCCAGGCAGACACTGACAATGTGAAGAGGCATTCAACCATATGCGAAATGACGTTTCGGACGGCGATCCTAGCTATGCGCATGAACAGGAAAAGGCTCGTCGTGGTGCTGGAAGCAGAACTCTACATCTACGACATAAGCAACATGCAGATGCTGAAGACTGAGAAGACGTCTCCGAATCCAAACGGTAAGCCAGTCAGACCAGGCTTCTTGCAGTCACTAACTTCTTGCGCAGCACTATGCGCTCTTTCTGCATCGTCGGAAAACAACTATCTCGTATACCCGCTGCCTACCAAAGCCGCTCCCGCTACTTTCCAACCGCCCTCGCACGCGCCGCCCAAAACGGATCACATTGCGCCTACGAGCGGAGAGGTGCTGATATACGATGCTACAAAGATGGAGGCAGTCAATGTCATAGAAGCACACAACTCCCCGCTATCCTGTATTGCTCTAAACAGCGATGGCACCCTGCTGGCGACTGCATCGGAAAAGGGCACCATCATCCGAGTCTTCTCCATACCCGATGCCCAGAAACTATACCAGTTCAGGAGAGGCTCCATACCAGCAAAGATATACAGCATGTCATTCAACTCGACATCCACTCTCCTGAGTGTGTCTTCGGCGACCGAGACTGTCCACATTTTCCGTTTGGGCGCGCCCAACAGCAGGAGCAACAGCGTATCTTCCGGCCCTACGCGACCAATGGGCTCTTCACACAACCGGAACAGCAGCTTGGGGGGCGAAGAAACATCGGACGACTTCGGTGCGAGCACAGCAGATGTCTCGACTCCAGAGCGGAAATCCATAAACCCCACCTTTGGGAGCTTAATACGGCGGACATCGCAGACGGTCGGCAAATCATTCGCTGCTACCGTCGGCGGATACCTTCCCAGTGCAGTAGCAGAGATATGGGAGCCCTCGCGTGACTTTGCCTGGGTCAAGATACCGCGCTCGCCCACCAGCTCCTCTTCCGGCACAGTGAGGAACGTGGTCGCCCTCAACAACAACGGACCTCAGATCATGGTAGTCACCAGCGAAGGCAACTACTACGTCTTCAATGTCGACCTTGAAAAGGGAGGCGAGGGCACTCTGTACAAGCAATACTCGTGAGTCGCAAAATCGCTTGACATGGCCTGACATGCTAACGCCGACAGTCTCCTCGAACCGAATGAGCTTGCAGCAAGCAACTCCCAAGATCTGCCTGAATAGGATTCCCAGCTCGCACCTTCATGCTTTCCCCTCTGAATGACTGAATGACGTTCTTTTGCATTGCCTCTGGCGTTACTTCGTCCCACATTATTCCCCACGGATTGGCGCATTCTTCTCTTGAGTAGTACAATGGGGCCACACGTATGTGTTGGCGCCCACTGAGTCGCTTCACGGCTCACCAATATAACCTGCTTGTGCAAAGCGCCTCGTGTTCAGTCGTGATGTCATCAAGTATTACATACGAAAGTTAATCGAGCTGCGTGGCCCGTCACTGGGTTTCTATCCAGAAAGCGACTTTCGAAAAGATTGCAAGCTGAAATTGTTGCAAATAGAAACGCGCTAGTACTCACAACCATGGAACGCAGAGAACACACAGTACAAAAGATTGATTTTGAAAAGGATTCAACTCTATAATACATGTAGCTTCATCGTGCATGAACAGATATCGTGAGGCGCGCCGATCAGATCTGGTAGTCCCGCAGCTGCATGATTAGCGCAGCCCCAGACCCCGCCCCAGCGTCATTGGCTACTGTTCGGTGGTTCCAAAGTTCGCTGCCTGCGCGCGAACCATATACTTCAACCCCCATCTTCATATAAATCCCCATTTCTTTAGTACAAAGCTTGCACGAGCTACATTTAAAGACCAAGTACAATCAACACCACACCGTTTCCGGGAGGCGCGAACACGAACATGGTGAACCAAAATACTACGGGCAATCCGCTGAGCGCGGGTTCGCTCGCGCTCTTCATGGCTACCTCACTCTCCAAAGGCGACGCGTCACAGCTCAAGAATGGCACTGAGGCGGTCGCGTTAGCCGTCCACGCTGGCATGCTTGCCGTCGGCTTCCGACTTATTGGCCTGGGCGAAGACGAGCGCATAGGTAAGCACTCATCTCTTTCGCCTCTCTTGTCGCCCATCATGACCCGGATATTCATAGAAGCCTATGCAGACGCCGAAAACCCGCAAGAACTACCCCCACAATGGAATGCATCCTCCTCGTACGCATTTCGATATGCCCACGCGCAATCAGCCATGGAGTACCTTGTCAAGGTCAATAGGTTGGGAGGCAAGGCCGTAGTCTATGCCCTGGCGCTGGGTGACGACAAGACCACGCACTTCGAAGTCAACACAATAGACTACATCTCCGAGTCACAACTACCATTCAGCGTCTCCGAAGGCACAACAACAGAGGATGTAGCCCAGAAGGTGCAAGAGCTCTTCATATCAGCGGGCAGGTTGAATGACCTTGGGTCGCTGTTGAAGATCTCTGTCATCCAGAAGCTTGCACCCAGTCTGCACAAGCCTGGATACGAAGACAACAGCGGCAACAGCAATACAGACCGTGAGCGCATACCGACAGCAGACCAGCAAGATCCCCAAAGAGGTGAAGCTGCCAACCCACGGCAGCCACCCGCTGAACCAGACCCCGCGCGACCCCACCCGTTCAACGATCCCCTCGCCGCACCACCACAATCAGGCCGACACCTACCTGAGCCGATCCCTGGCTTCGACGATGAACTGGATCTGAATCGCCGACCGGGCCGTCTTCAAGATGATCGCTATCCTGTCAACATCGGCCAGGATGACTTATACCCACAGGGCCTCGGGCCTAACGACCCTCTACGACCACATCTCGCGGTTGGCTTGCCACGACCAGGCGGCTTCGGCGGCGGCGGTATGCATCCCACATTCGACGACCCGTTGTTCCGCGGACAAGGCAGACAGGGTGGATATGACCCCATGGCTCCCCCAGGTGCACGATACGATACGTTTGGTCCCGGTGATCCGAGGGCTGAGGATACAGGAAGGGGCCCGAGATTCCCTGGCGGAGGGGCAGGCTTCGGTGGCCCTGGAGCTTTCGGCGGAGCAGGTGGCCGGCCACCAAATCCATTTGGCGGGTTTGGAGACGGGGACTTCATCTAAATCAGCTGACGTCAACAGATGCGGGGGAGACATAATGGGAGGTGAATGCAGAATGTGCAAGGGAGGCTTTCACGAATGACGAACGATACGATAACGGCCCCATGTGGTAGGACGATGATGCGCAGACGGCACGGATAACGTGCTGCAACGCCCCAAGCTTTCCGCCGATGCTGGCCAGATACGATAGGTAGTCGACTCTGAAATAATGATAGCAATGTACCATACTCACGAATTTTCCATCGGCGTGTCACGCGCATACTTTTTCAACACTGCCCATACTGAAGCAGGTAGCAGTTCAGTGGTCTTAGACGCCTGCACACCGTGCAGAGACACTGATGGCCGGCACCTTCAATAGTCTGGATAATAGGACTAATGCTCACCCACCTACTTGCCTTACCGCTCGTCATCCATCATGGCTCCAGTGCAGACGAGCTGAGTAGAGGCCCTGTGAGGGAGGAGAATCTAGCCAGGGTGTGCATAGTTCGATGTAGCGCCACAGTCGTCCTTTCATTGGGCCTACTCTGTTAGCGAAAGACATCTTCACGATGACGCTCTGTGCCCTATTTTTTTCCCTCAGCACAGCCAGCAATGGCTGTTGGCGTGTTTCAGCTCTTGTGACTTGCATGCAGCGGGCTGTATGCGTCACGGTGGGCTTCTCGTTGGTGAGGCTGTCAAGGAGGGGCTTAGACTGGGGTAAGGTATCTTTAGAACAAGGTGTACTACAAGTCAATCTACAGCGCTTTTCATGAGAAAGGGAGAGGAAGAGGGAGAGGGAAAGACCTTGAGAATCAGCCTTGCCCAGGAGCGCTAAGCATGACGTCTCAACCTCTTTGCTCGCTTCCCTTTGCTACTCTTGGCTGGAAACCCGAAGGACTATGCGAGTACCGCTGGAAAGGTTTACATCTGCTCGCCGACCAGTGATTCCAACACATTCGTATGCACGACCATGCAAAACTGGCGGTAAGAGCTTTGCGACGGCCTTCTTTTTCCTGTCACAAAAGCGCGTCAAAACGGGTGGCGAGTTGCGCAATCCTGTTGAAAGTTAAGGCACGTATCGTCGTTCCAGGTACAAGGTCCCAGTCTGTACGACGACATGGATACGGCGAACGAGCCGTCGCCTCATGCCATTCCACTATTTCCAGTCCCCCTTCCAAAAAAAAAAAGTCATGCGCGTAGCGTATCTTGACAACATCGCGAAGCTGGCGGATTCGCCGACTGACTCGCCTTCGAAGCGCTTCCTTGATGGAACTGGACGACACGAATTTACCGCACTCTTGGGTCGACACGGCTCGCATGTTTTTCGGTACCAAAGGATTGCCCTTAGTGTGGTGACCAAGGAAACCGCAATACTGCCGGTGGCTTCCTAGAGTGCGGGCATTGGCTGGAAAAGGAGCAAAAGACTCGGCTCGCAGTAGCCACTGTTAAGTCTCTAGTATAATCTCGTGATGGATGGGTTAGGTGGGCGCTCCATGTTGCACTGGATTGTGGTGTTGGCAGCAGGCGACGTGGGGGCTAGAATCGCGCTTGCATAGCGCTTCTAGCCGCGAACAGAACATGCGCCAATCTGCCACTGTCTTCTGCATTGCTTTTCGCAGGATCGTGGCAGAGCTCGCTCATCGCCATGGAGAGAATTTGAGTTGTCTTTGCTTTCCGCTTCAGGGTAGCCTCACCCCTGAGGCACGGAAGCTTACCCGCACGTCTTCTCCTCCCCGAATTCAATGCGCGCTCCATGTCGCAACTATCATGTCGGTACCAGTCTGTCGTCTTGCTCGATTCAATTAGAACCTTGGCAGGCCCAAGAATGCGACTCCTTGCTCGTCCGAGGTCATGAGCTGGTAGGCTGGACGGCGCTACCGAGGGGGTACCCCGAGGACGGAATGTACCCTTCGTACATTGGCTCTACCCCACATCGACCGGTCAGGTCAATCATACTGCTGTCTTGGACGGAAGCATACAGCCTTGCGTGCGTATCGGCGAACATCTCGGATGCCGGCATACGTCTCGCATGGCTTTGCTTGTCGTGTACCGCTGTGTTGCACATTAGGATCCTCGTAAGCGCAAACGGTTGGGGAGCAATTTTGCCGCCATTTGCACCAACGATAACAACTAATCGACCTATCACTTGTCCCAATGAGCAAGTACCCACTCAAATTTACCGCTTCATTTATGCAATTATCCATATTTTCGTGACGACTTGCAAGTGAATTTAGGGGCCAAATGCAAGGCAGTCGCTTCTCCCATTGGCCCAGGGGACGATTGACGAGTGCAGGGCGCTTAGTGAATGTCCACGAGATGGCACGCTACTCCACACGCGGTGTTGCAGATTTGCTATTGCCTGGGTTGGATTTGAGCCCCCAAGGTTTCTGAGTAGATTGTTAGACTAGTTACCTGTCATTCCTTCAGTGGGTGCGCTTTGTGTAGCCCGGAAAAAACTTTGTGCAGATGCATTGTCGTCGGGCTCATGAATGGGCGCCCGTTGGCATTAGTGGTCGAAGGTACGTATGCGACATTCATTGGTGTAGAAACAGGTAGTATGCCGCGCGGTCGCTACCAGCAGAGTGGATGGGTCGTCATTGAAGATGCAGTATGTGATGCCGGCATCAAGTCTGGACATGATTATCCTGCTGTTATTTGTGTTTCTGCCATTCGTACGATAACAGGATAGGAAGCCAGGGTGATGCTTCCCCGCAAGCGAGATGAAGAGGACATAGCTCTATCCCCGCGGAGAGCAAAGACACCTACCTTCCAGTTGCGCTTTGTTTGCGTTCATTGCGTCGCTTGCCCATGATCGCGCGGCACAGTCGCACGTCCACGCAGCGTTGGAGATCTCGGAGGAACGCCCGTTTGTGAAAAGCAAACGGTTGCGGGAGGTCCCAGCTACCGTCCCGATCTTACTGTGCCACTCCGGTGCGGCGTTGGAAAGGGGGCCAGGGTGCTCATGGCTTACACCACAAGCTCTACCAGATTCCATTCGAGGCTCCAGATGACTGACACACATCTATACATTTATTTGTACTTAACCCAGTGAGGCAAAGGAAGTACCGATGCAAGAGTGCCGCAATAGCAAGTGCCAAGAACCCTAGCTGTTTGGAGATAGTCCCCGAACCTGGCAAGGCTGGTCGTGACGGGCGATAGAGGATGCCACCAGCACAATTTGTGTACAGAACTAAACGTGATAGCTCGGCGCTCGTGACGAAACCATCGTGCTCCGATGGGCGGCTCGGATAGGGCCGAGTGCACTCGCACATTTTTCACCACGCAAGGCTTAGCTGTCCATAACCAAAAGCCACCCCGTCCAGATTCTGTATGGAAACAGCCTCGGAACTGGCAGTTACTTCGTTTCTGAAGTTGATCAGTCCCGAGATGTTTTTATGTAACAGCCTCGCATCGAAAAGCTATCTTGGTAAACTCATAACGTGGGAGGCTAACCATGTGTAGTATGTAGTTCGCTGCCTTCCTGTTCGATCATGAAAAGTGTTCTGCCAAGAACCCGTAGGCGCAGTAGTGCAGTAAGCGTTCCCAGCTCCCGGATTTTAGGGTGGGTTTCTGCATGATGACAGTGTCCGCGATACCACATACAGATCGGCTCATGTCTATATCCGGTAGCTAGTCCGCCAGCATCGTGGAATGATTGGTCGGGGAAGAGTAAAGCTGCACCCGCAAATAGAGGATCATTCTAGGCAATTCGAGCGGTTGGCATGTTGAAGTTGAAGTGGTGTGTGCGCGGAAAACCCTGACAGACATCAGGCGAACTCGGAAATATATTCCAAAATTCTCCGTTCTGTGCCTGAGAAAATGGCTGAGTCCGGCGTCGCCTGAAAACACATCGGTATCTTCTCGTCATGTTTCTAGTCCTGGGTCTCTGGGTATGAGAGGATTTTGGGATCGAAAGGTGTGGTCCGCTGCATCTTTAACCTCAAGATCGTTCGTCGGGGAAGAGAAAATCTACTGAGGAGCCTCAATAGTCTCACAGGGCTCCACAAGCCGCCCCGCTGGATGTGTAGTCTCGGCATTAAGAACCTAAGCTGTCAAGTGGGTGGGTCGCCTAACGATGTCAGCTGTAACTTCGCGCTGCTTCGACCCTGCTGTTCGGGCAGCGAAGTAACCCGACATGACAACGTGTTAGCACAACGCGATAACGCGCTCCGGTCGAAATCGTCAATGTCTGGATGACATTGAGCACTGAAGATTTTGAAGTTGACTTGTGGTAGCGTGCTGACAATGTGACGTTGGTTTTAGCTGCGTTGTACACGACTAGCGAGTTGGCGTCTATCGCGGAGGCACACGCGCGGCGATGCGCTTCGCTAGCAAGGATTCAGCGGCTCGCGCGGGCAGCGGAAGCATCGCGGCTGCTCCAGATTCTTTAACGCCTTAGCGACTGATTTGGGTTCCCGGAGGCGCTGTTTAGCGCTTTGCACCTCGCCATTCGCACAACACGGCGCCAGAAAGATAACTTGCATTGCTATGGCGTGCTGGTGCGTCAGATGGTTACCAGCGCCATGTGTGCGGTGTCCCAGGAACCGGAACACCAACTTGTAGTTGGAGAACTGTAGAAGCACGATAGTCCCTTTGTGTTGAGAGCATATAGGGTCAGTGGCAGGAAACACGTGAGAATTCAATGTAGGCCGATGTAGAAGCGTTGTCGGAGCCTGCTTCCAGTCCATGTGCACAAGAGTTTACAGTGCCCCGCCGCTCGCCGCCCTGTCACGCAAGGTCGTCTGCCAAGAGAAGACAGCCAGAGGTGGTAAGCAGGTACCTGCATCAGCGTCATAGAAGAGCAGAACCAATACACTCTGCTTTTTGTATGCTGCATACTGCGCAGCCCCCACAGCGGACAGCTGCGGGAGGGAAGGATCGCGGGTTTCAGACACAATGCGCCTCCGCTGTTCGAGACAATGAGCCCAACTGAATGTGCCTGAGACCCCTTGGCTTGGGAGCAGGTGCCTAGGTAGATCATAGGAAAGACGGCCACGCGAATTTTGGCCATGGAAGGAATGGTTAAAAGAGCTTTGAGAGCCCCTCGTACTCTTGGGCCCCAGCCTTGTTGCCCGCAAAAGATCAGGTTAATGAGTACACGCAGGTTGTCGCTTCGGTTTGCACGACGCTTCCAACTGCTGCATCCCGCATCCCGAGACTATGGAGCGGCTGGCCGCCTTATAGATTGCTGACTGCTTATATTGCACGTGGGATCCGCGGTCTGCTCACCGCAAGAAGAGCATCGGCGCACAATACAGTTGGTTGTAGATTGCTAAGTTTCAAACACATGCCCACGGAACTGTGCGGAGCGAGCACGGCGCCACGTTGTGTCGCAATGGCCGGCGCTCTACGGTCTCGCAACAGGCCGGCGTGCGCCAGTGACGACCTGGTGGGCCGTCCCAGGCAACGGACGGAAATCAGGCCTGGATCCTGCTCAGTGTTCTTGTACTATACTCTGGTGCCCAATGAGCTTGTGAAGTGACGCTCGTACGGACATGCCATGAGTGCTGTGTTTCAATAACTCGCAGGCTCTAGAGGCAATGTGGACGTGATTGCGAAGATGTGCCGACGTTACAGTGACGCATCCAGCGACCCGACTGCTATGCAATGCAGTAAAATGTCTCAGTCGAAATGGCCTTGGCCACCAACAAGAGGCCGGCCCAGTGCAAGTGTCCTCGCGCGTCGACTCCGCGGCAGGGAAAATGTCTTCCAATGCCGAGCGTCGATAGCTAGCCTGAATTGTACCGCTCATCGAATACGAGTGCCGATACTCGCATATGACGAAAGTCACATGAGTGGCGCGTGGTGATCTCGCAATGCGTTCCTTTCACGCCAAATCCCTTTCTTTCAGTGCCGTCCGTCATTTCAAATCCGATGCGTTCACCAAGACGCAGATCGTGTCGCCTCGTGTGACACAGCGGAAGAGCGAGGCTGCTGGGGCCAAATAGCACACAACTGCATGTGTGATTCGACCCAGAACCCCGGGTTAGGCAGCAAGCGGCCGTTACTGCACTGGCTTCTTTGCAGAGTGAAGGATAAGCGAAGAGACGCGTTGAAACGAGGAAAGCCGAAACGGGGAGGGAGGTGGGATCGAGGTGGGAGGAGCTTTGTTGCCGTGACGTAATGGGACTAGCGGGCTCGATGACTGCAACCTTTGAACAAGGCGACGTGGCTCGAGCCAGATAAGACGAGCCCAGACGACCATACATTAAGCGCCCGCCACGACGCTATGCCGCTAGTCTTGGGGAGAGACGGGTAAGTTGCAGCCAGAACTTCCGGGGTTGATGTGCAATGTGGGCCGGGAGCGATGCGAGACATGGTCAAACGCTCCAGCACCGCGCGAGCAACAGCCGCCCGCTGTCACTGCTGTGAAGACAGCCCCAGACAGAATCCCAGACCTAAAAGACTGGCAATATAACTAGCTAAGGAGCATCCTGCGTCTAATTTTCTCCAGCTGTGGTCCGTCCGCGGTCTTCGTCACCGTGCCGCAGCCCCAGCGTATCGTAGGCCAGTTAGATGCGGCCTGCGCGCATTTCGCTCAGCGAGGGCGCTTAATATGCACCATGCCTGCAGCATTTCACAAACAGACCCATCCCTGTTGTTGTTTAGTCTGCTTGACATGGGCAGCGGTTCGTGGCTTGCGGTAGTGATCCCCGTATCATCCCCGCCTGAGGTGGGTTGTACAGAAAGACGTTGTGGGCAGTGCCGGCTTATTGCAGCCAGTGGCCGGGGAGCGATCTTGGTGGCGGCCTTCAAGCTAACCTGGATGTCAAGGCATTATGTTAGGCGAGACCCTCACGATTTGAGTTTTCACACTGCGAAGGGGTTATGGTATAGTTGTGATGCGCGTGATCATATCAGCTCTGGAAACGAGAGGGGGCCTGTATGCAGCGAAGCCAGGCATCCTCATTGCATGATCGCAATTTGTCTATCGCTCTCATATTCTTTCGAGCACGTTACAAACTCCGAAATGCAAATGTCCACCCACGCCGAATAAACAATGTCATCAAAAAATTCCAAACTTGAGGAGAAAGCTGCAGTGACCTCTCATGCAGACAACGCAAGATCTCTTATGCTGCCGTATGTTTCTGTATCTTCGTAGCGGAGACCTTTCCTACATCTTGGTGCATTATGTATCACAAGCGGGCGCTTTCAGGCCCTCTCCGCACGATGTGTTGGCGACGAGGACATCCATCTGTGTTATGTCTAAGAAGCCGTTAGTGAGATGGAACCTGAAATAGGTATCATCGCTCCTTACCTGGAAAGTGTGTCTTTGCGGCCGAATGAGGCATTGCACCTCGTACACCGCCATTCCCTGATCTTCTTATGTACACAGTTGTTGTGTCTCGTCAGATCGGCCCTTCGTACAAACTTTTTGTTGCAGTTTGGAGATAGGCAGACATTTTCTTTTATGCGTACAGGTTCATGTAACAACATATGCTGTTTCAGATTGTATTTTCGAGCGAATCCCTTGTTGGGGCAAAGTTCGCAGCGGTATGCGGCCGTATCAGGGTCCGTATGCCTACGGTTTTGGACCTCTCGGCGTTGCATGGCTGTGACGAGGTGGTTGTGGCTCAATTCTTGGGGGTGTGAGCTGCGGATGCTTCCCTCTGATGGCGCTCTCTCATAGCCTCGATGGTTGTAGTCGTACATTGGCGCTTGTTCGTATCTTGGCATGGTTGGCGACGTGTATGCATTTTCGTACGAATACATGGCCGTGCTCAGCCGCTCAGGAGCAACTGTGAGTGGCGCTTGCCTAGAATTTGGGAGCTCGCTCATGACCACTGCCGTATTGACACCAAGGTGGGCCGGTGTGTTCCATGCTGGGGTGTCAACCTTCACACCGTGTGGATATGCCTGCTCCGAGCCATCGTGGGAAAAAGCCGACATTTCGCGTGTATACGGTGATATAGATGAACGCGGAGATCTTTCCGTGTGGTGCCACGGCAACGGCGAGCGAGAGACTGGATGGTCAAAGGCTCCCGACAAATAAGGGTTCGCAAGATCTCCCGGCGAAGAACCGTTATGGAACTGGCCACCCCAGCTTTCCGATGGTTGAGGTGACGGAGGCAAACCGTTTGGGAACGCAGGTTGAACTTCATACAAGCCGAGACCTTGCGGATACTTTGACCGCGACGCTTGTACTGGTGAAGGATATGGTGACTCGAGTAGGGAGCCGGGCTTTGGAGCATGCTGTTGGTAGGGCGAGTTGAAGGGTGGCGTAGGCTGGTCCGGGTACAACATGATGAAAGGATGGGGAAGGGATAGATACAAACAAGGTATGAAGACTTTGACCTTGATCAAGTTGGCGAGGAATGAAGACAGGCAAAGAGGAAGATGAATTGGTGGAAGCTAGCGAAGCCGGCAAATGCAGGGCGTTCCGAGGCGGGTTGTAAGTGTGCGATGCAATGGGCGAGTGGCCTTTCCAGATGTGCGATTAGACGTAGATTTGTATGCTCGGCCAGTGTATTCTCGAAGCATGCATTCAAACAGTGGGCTTTTGACTGTTAGGCAGACTCCGAAATTATGCTAGGCAGGGCCAGCATGAAGAAAGCTCGAGCCGCCTACGCGGCAGCGTCTGTTAGTACATGGGGCTATGAAGGAGTGTGCAGGGGATGCGATGGATGGTGGCTTGACCGGGGGGTTGCTCAAGTGAACCAAACGGTCGGGTAGCTAGGCCTTAGCGGGCCGAACACGAAATCCCTGCCCCGACCGGAGCTTGAGGCGCAAGAGGAGAGGGCGGTTGTATCCTTGCCCATGCGCGTCCCCGTGAAACCGTCCTGGCTGGCGAAGACGTCCTGGCCGCATCTGCCGTTGATCGTTTACTCACTCATGGCCCCACGGCTGCGAGAGTGACACATGAATACCTCATTCCTATATGCGCTTATTCGAATGTAATTTTTTCCACATAGTTACATGGGGTCTTCCTGCCTTCTAGCCGTATCTGCCGCTCGTCCTTCGCAGAATGTATCTACATAGTCGCGGCTGGAAGCGCCGGCCATCAAGCGGCCGACGTGCTCGCCTGGCGGTGCTCCTGGAGCTGCGACACCATCGCAGTCAGTTCTTCAACTTGAGTCGAGAGCTTTGCAACTAGCGTTTTTAGTTGAGCATCTGGCTCTGCGAACCCTGTTTGGGTGTGAGGCCGGCTGCTGTGTTGCACCCTTCGTAAACTGTTCGGCTTGCTTGCCATGAGTAGGCGTGGCGAATTTACAGGCAGCCGAGGGGCTCTTCTGGACAAGGCAGGTGACTGAGGGCCGCTGAACGATGCCACTTTAGCGTTGCGGGATCGAGCCTCGGAAAGCCGTTCATAAGCCCAGATCAAAAATACCAGAGGTAGATGCGTCGCCTTGAGCATCACGATCCGGGCGCTCCTGAGTCGCTCAGACGGCAAAATGAGCCGCAACGGTCTAATTACGAGCGGAATAAGATTCTGGATCTCGGTCAGCCTTGCAATGGTGAGTGCTACGGTGGAGACCACTTCATCAAGGGCCCACAGGGATTTGCAGCGTCCTTGAGTCGAGAAAGCCTGAGCGGCAGAACAAGGCTCGTCGGTAAGGCGACAACTGCGAAAAGCCCACAAAATGACAATCCTCAGAAAAGCCAAAACCCAAATGTAGAACTATGACTGGTTGGTTGTGCGTGCCCCTCCAAATCTGATCGTAGAGGCTGTGTCGATTGGGCGTTCAACGGCCCGGCGCTTAATGCCCGCTTTTCCCTTCCGACAATAGAATTTCAAGACAGACTTACCAATGGAGGCAAGAAGTATGTCAACCTATTCGAACTTGATGCTTCAAGCACATAGACCGAGTAACTGCATCGATGTTGCAGTTAGTGACCGTTGTAGACGGGTGCTGGAGATACACGAACACGAATAGGTACTCATCTCTCGCATGATCCAGAACCTAGCCAGTGTCAGTTCTCCTCTTTTTAGTTATCATATAGAGCCCGGATTAAGACTGTAGCACGCTCTCCATCAGCGACAGGGGCAGACGTGATTGTGATGAATTGGGTGTTGAACAGCCCAGATGTGGCTGTATCACACCCCAAACACAATAACCGGAGGAATTCAAAGACTATATCTAATACGATACATCCTGGAAGGACTGCGGTTGGAAATAGGGAGGCGGAGTTGGATGTGGGCCGTTGTTTTGCTCCGCTTGGCATGCATAAACATGTATGCGGGTAGCGGAAATGGGGCAACGATAGCCAACGAAAGTGCAAAGTACCTTACTCAAAGAGTTGCTCAGAAGCGATATCAAGCTTGTAATGAGCAGAATGTTTGTCAATGTCACGAAAACAAGCTAGTGTATGGATCAGCAGACCGCAAAGTCATGCATTCCAAATAGCCTTACCATGACCGGGGGACCAAAGAATGGGGAGCTATACATCATTAGTGAACCAGTGATGCCGACTCTCGGAGAGTTGCATACATCTCTTCGGCGACGTCTTTAACCGCTTTTGTTAGCTAATGGTGGAGGCGGTGTGTGGTGCTTGGGGCGTTGCCAGCGGCATTGACGTACCGAATCCCAAGTAGCTTGATCTGGAGGGTTGTTAGCTGACGCTATAGCAGCCGTAGCATAGCCTCACTCACCCGAAAAAGACTTTGACGAGAACCCAACTCTATGTCGAATTAGTAGGGTTGCAGCGCCGTACCAGAGATGGCATGACTGACCATCTCTTTCGCATTGAACCTGCTGTCGCGAGCTAACAACACAAATGTCGTCAGGAAGCCTGGCCAGAGATGAGTTTACGTTCGCAACCCCTTGAGCACATGGCTACTTACCCAGATAAAGGATGACGACGAGCGATAGGAATTTGACGAAATCCTTGGTCATCTCTATACCATACTTAGCAAGACTACTCATCTAGCTGAACGGTGAGGCACGCGGACCTTTCAGGCAGGGAATGAGAGTTCCGAAGTAGCGATTGAGACTCAGCAGAGAGAATATCCGCGGTACCAGAAAGAGAGCCTCTAACCCAAGTACATCGTATGCAAGCTCTATCGTTGTAGCGTGGCCGGTCGTCAAGCCCACAATCCCTGTAAAGTTTTAGACTTCGTTCAATTAACGCGGCGTTTGAGGCTCACTCATGACGCAGAATACGAAGCCAACGACGACTATGCTTATGTCCCACATCCACCTGGCGGTGTTAGCTACCACCGGGATAACTCAGACGAACAAGAGGGTTACCAGAAATCGGAGGCATAGAACGAGGTCTGCCCAGCATCAAACCAATCTGCGAACTCGTCGTATGCGAAGCTAGCAATCCACACATACAGCAGCAGTTCGGGAATAGTGATGCGGGCGTTGTCGCGTCTGACCAGTACTGCATAATAGAGCCCTAGGAAGGCAGCGAAGAATAGTGTCTCGAATACCTTGAGGTACAACGGAACACGTAAACGAGAAAACGGGTCGGCTTGTTTCCGGTTGTATCGCTTGGGCTTCTTCGCGGAGTGCAAGCTAAGGGTTTCCCAAAACACAATGTCGCCCTTCCACAGCCCGTTCAAGACCTTTTGAACGGGTCTCTGTGCAAGAAACTTCTTCGCCCCTGCAATGGTTCAGTATCAATGCTGGGTTGGAGCTGAGGCAGGGCTGTCTGAAACGTACCAGATACAGTCGCAAGTTCCAGAGCACTAAGATTCTCACATTGCGACATCAATGAACCGAAGCGGGAAGCTGCAGGCTGATCGTGACCAAAGTAATCTCCATTGTTGGAAGTCGGTAGGAGGGGCGAGCGCTCGCTCGCATGTGTACTGGCATGTCCGTTCTCGTGAATTCGAAGGCCGCCTGTTGCGATTGGGGAGTTTGAAGGAGATGCAGGAGGCAATTCAACCAACAGGCATTCTATAATGTCTGCCTCCTTCAGGCTTGTCAAGAATTGCCAGGCCACAAATTCACATGCATAACCTCGCGCTTCATTCACGCCTGGTTCGTCGCTTGTCTCCTCTAACGCAGAAAAGTGCCCTTTGAGAGCCCTGAATTTTGTCAGCCCTCTTTAACCGAAAGACAACCCCATTGTGCTATATCACAGCATGTATCTATATCCCGAGTGGTGCAGGGTTGCTTCGACGTACATGAGGGCAGGTACTAGGGCAGGGTGCTCGACTTGGGTGGAGAGGTATAGGATTAGAGGCCGAAGAGCGCGTCCCTCCTGCGATCGGCGCAGGTCTTCGAAGGCATGTGGAAGCTTAATGGTATGCTCAAGGAACCTATGCCTGGATTAGGGTACCGCATCAATCGCATTGCACTTCACAAACTGACTGGCACAACTTGTCTACCAAGCCCCCAAAGCACTCGTCACCGTCTATCTCGGGCATACCCGTATCTTTCAAAATATCATCCACTGGCCATGACGGGGTAGGTGGCAGCGACATCTCTGAGTGTTCTCTCTGGTGCATTGTAGTCGGCTTGCTGTTCTCGGGTTTCGCAAAGATTCGCGACGCGTGGGGCGCATCAGCGCGCCACCCGGAGCGGGCACTCCCGCGTCATGCTTTCTTGGCAACCATCACCCTTTGCATCTGATTCCCTTCTCGCTCTCTCTTTCACATTCACATCTTCTAATGTCATGTATTTTCCATCAAGTATCTTGCTGCTATTGTATTTTCTTGGGTCGCTGTCACCACTGACCATGGCGCATGATGCTAGCCGTCCTATCCAACTGAGCGCTTTCCGTGCGTGGACTGGGCCGAGGCAACAAAAAAACAGAGCTGCTCGCACATACTAGTTTGGGCTGAAGGTCTGGGGTAGCATGAGACAGCACGACAAAATCTGCCCCAAGCTTGAACACATTGACTAATAGCAGAACCCAAAGGTCCAGCGAAGCACAACAGTTGGCTTCATATCAAATTACGATTGATCGCCTTGCATGGTCATGTTGACCTACTAAATCTACCATATAAAAAAAGATGGATTAGCTCCTATACCTCTCAACTGGGGCATCGATGTCTCTGTGGTTGACAGAGTGCTCGACCCCTTTGCCTGTTATATTTGTCTGGCTACTAAAGGACGCATCATCATCCAGTTCAATGTCGCTATCTGTCCGGACCCATCCGTTACCCTGGACCCGAGTACTGAATCGCATCTTGCCTTATGCTCTACTTTTGTTCGTTCGTGCCTGTTGCGAAATTGCTTCGACTCTTGGACTGCTGTTCCGACGGAAGCCGTAGGATGCCACCAATGAGTGGCTTGAGTGAGGGTGCACACGCGTCCATGATGCCAACAATAACCGTGGCGACTTGCAGGAAGCCCCCGAACCCAATCTCGCTCGAACTTTGGCGGTGTCAGTAATGGATCATTTCGAGGTAAGCCAAGGAGGCGATAGGCACCACGACTGGTCGGGATCATATCATTTTATATCTTGGGCGACCAACATGACGATACTCGCCGCAACTTCTCTTGACTGCAGCTGGTATTGTGCCTACATGCGCTCCGGGGATCGCTGTATTTGCGTCCTCGCATGTTGTTCGCACGGAACAAACCTCACTCCAGGACTAGCTCGTGGGGCCTGTGGGGAGATGACGATGGAAGGCCCAATCATCGCCCAGATCATGGAACGACCGAGCCCGCTTTGAATATGCATTGCGAAGCCTTGAATCAATTTGAATTCCGCACAATCGCACATGCACAAAGGAGCCAATGCCAAGATCTCTCTTCGATGGCTACCGCGACGCATCTTCTATGACGATCAAAGCAAAAGCCAGCTGCGTTTGGGATTTAAAAAGGAAAAAACATATGTAGTTCAAATTTTGCGGCAGGTTTAGATTTACCTAAGCTTCATATTGAGGCTGCCTACTACGTAGTAGGTGCCAGCCCTTCGCCACTCTAAGCGAGCCTACGAGCGAGTACAAATGAACCTACCCGGTGCCCAGATCATCCCGGAAGGATCACTACTTACCTCGTAGCGCCACTACGCGAGACAAGGGCACCATCAAGGTGTGGATCGATTAACAAAAGTCCCAATAGGCCATTGGAATTAGTAATGCCCATGGTGCGCGATGGAGTGCTAATCATCTGTTCATCTTTCAGGCGGTACCACCGGCTGTTAAATGCATCTTCATTTATTGCGGATGATTACAACAGCCAGCTGGGGGCCTCATTTCCTACTTCCACCACCCCGTCATTTATCACCAATACTGAGCTCTTCTGCATTACAATGCGTTTTTTCTGTGCTGTGACTGCTGCGCAGCTACTGGCAGCACACCTCGTGGCTGCTATTCCCCTTGACTCGCCTTCAAGTTTGTCTATCGATATAGACGGAGCAGCAGACCCCCTCGAAGTTCTTGACCAATTGCAACAGCACACCTACAACGCACTTAAACAGAGTGATGGGTTCGCAAAGAGTTCGTCAAAAGAATGCTCCCTGGCCACCACAACTATAAGGAGAGACTGGTAAGTACATCTTGCAAATACGATTGCGTATGCTGACCTGGCCAAGGGAATACATGAGCACGTCAGACCGAAAAGCTTATATTGAAGCTGTACAATGCCTTCGAAAGTTGCCTTCTAAATCCGACAGAACCTGGGCCCCTGCAGCAAAGACTCGTTACGATGACTTCGTCGCCATCCATGTCAACCAGACTATGTACATACACGGTAATGGTCTTTTTCTGACATGGCATCGCTATTTCGTGTGGGCATACGAGCAGGCCCTTCGAAACGAATGCGGCTACAAGGGCTACCAACCCGTGAGTCCCAAATACTCCCACTTACCAATAGCTCGTAACTGACTTGCTAGTACTGGAATTGGTTTGCACATACAGATAACATCTATAAGTCGCCTGTATTTGACGGGAGCGACACAAGCTTAGGTGGCGATGGCGAATTCTTTGCGCATAACGGAAGTCTTGCCGGTGCTCGGCTAATTGCGATACCTTCTGGGAACGGCGGTGGATGCGTCAAAAGTGGCCCTTTCAAGCAGTGAGCTTTTCGAGTACGTGGACACCATCGCAAAACTAACACGATGCCAGTACGCAAGCAAATATTGGACCAATTTCTCCCGGTATGCAGGGCTTCACTGATCTGGGCGCCGACATTACCGACTTTAACCCCCATTGCCTGCGGAGGGACATTAGTCCATACATACCAAAGAAGTGGTTCACTACGACGAATCTGCTCAATGTTACTATCGGCGCGGGTTCGCGGACACACCTTGACTTCTGGACCGAAATCCAGGGCCGATACGAAGACGGTTTCCTGGGTCTGCACACGTCGGGTCATTATACTATGGGTGGCGATGCAACCGACCTCTACTCGTCCGTCAATGATCCTGCGTTTTTCCTCCATCATGCTATGCTTGACCGCATCTACTGGATTTGGCAGACGCTTCATCCGGCTGAGGCAAATAAGGTGGCTGGTACCCTGACACTGAAGAACAGGCCTCCGACGCGCAACGCCACTATCGACGAGCCGTTGGAGTTGGGTGTCAATGGCGAGACGGTGAAGATTCGCGATGTGTTTGATACCTTGGGTGGTAGTCCTTTGTGCTACATTTATCTTTGAGCCTATGCCGATGGTTACTTCTAGTTTGTAAATATTCAGTGTCAACACTTGCACTGTCGGTTACATATCTGTTCTGGTTTCGCGCAAGCCAAATGACTATCGCTGGAGCGTTGGTTTGTACATCGATTGCGGAGGGTTTTGGCATCTTTATGAGCCAGTTAGGTACATATGCTTTGTGTATTTGCAATCGCGACATTGTGTTAGGGAGGACGAAGTTATCAAACCGCGCCTTTGGAGAAAGATTGCAACCTAGAGATGCCGCAGCGAGTGCTGAGATTATTCAGACCGACGTGCGGAGGATGACCCCGGAGCTGTGCGGGTTAGCGCCTTGGCACTGATCAGGAGATGGCAGTCCCGGTTTCCACAAAAAGCGATCCTCTTCTTCTTTGTTACACTTGCTTATACCCTGTTGTTCTCCATCAATTCGAATTAGTCAAGCACAATGGTATTGCATCACAGCGCAAGACATGTGGTTTCCTGGAAACCCCCACAAGGCGACACTGCCCTGTCGGGAAAACCTACCCCGGCAGCATCGATTCATAACATTCCGTGCTCACCAACCTCGGGGTCTGTCAGTGAAGACAAACAAGATTCCTGCGAAAATCGGATTCGATTGCCGCAAACATCTGACCTGGGGGCTATCGTGCATTCCCCGCAGAAGTCAAAGCCTTCGAGCACTCGGAAGAGGCGCCTACCGGTGCATGAGCTCGCTCTTTTGCGAACTACCACATGCGATGGACTACCTCAACCGAGTGTAAGAAGCTTGCATGTCTTTCACGGAAAAACCTTGATATGAGACTAATGCCTTTTTACTGCAGGGTGTTGCCGTTACTTCTGCTAGTTACATTGCGGTTACCGATCCCATCGAAGACAATCAGCTCTCGGTCTCTCCCGCAGGTACCGCTGATGGTATTGTGTGACCCCTAAGTGCTAGGTACCCACTACTACTGCTACTGATACCAACACAGACGTCGAGCAGCGCACCTAGCTCGGGACACAGATCATCGCCGCGCAAGACTCAACGTTCAGGCGCGACTAGTCCACCAAATAAGAATTTGTCGAGTGCTCCGACAAAGTTGCATGCAGAGCTTGGAGCAATATCCAGTTCCGTGCTACAGCCATTCGCTGGTGATCGAGTTGCTTCAGATGGCTTCGATGGTTGTGAGCTTCAAATTATTCCCTGGAAGCGTTCAGCTCGTCGAAGCCGCGTCTCATTGAGACCAAAGAATGTCATGGTTGCCCGCGCGCTCACTCTGAGGAATGGGCTTCTACCTACGCCTGCTGATGCCAATTTCGATACTGCATAGAGCATTCCAAATGGTGACGGACAGAATCTTGATGATTGGTCCCCTTCAGAAAACCGCCAAGATCAAGTCACCAGTCAACATCTGGCACGGCTGACGTTGGTGGGCGATCGGAGTTCAGCCCGAGGTTGTACGTCGATCCCATCTTCCCTCAAACTTTGCGATCAGGGGGTCCTTCATCAGCTCTCTAGTATTACGGCTGCTATTCGGCGCGAATCTGGAGTCCAGAAGCAGGGAGTGAGAAAGAAGATCACCCCATAGCTACAGAGGATGAATACAGTACCGTCATCTTCAGTTATGACTATGACGATGGTCTTGATGCGACAGATCGAACTGGTTTGATTTCGGACTACACAACCACGCCTGATCAGCCTAGGTCTTTGACAATGCTGTGCGCCTTGTGTCTCTATTGACTGCTTGTCTTCAGGCGCTTGAATGTGCGGGTATCTGGGCGATGTGAGACAGCGGAACAGTAAATTGGCGCGTCAGATTAAGTATGTAAACCATGGAGAGGATGTCACACTCCTTAGATCAACGCGCTACAGGGGGAGATCCCTCACAAGAGATCGATTTACGGGCGGGAACTTCTAGTGTACTCCAAATGACACCTACCCGAAGTTCCATCCAGGTCCCACTGGACTGGCCTTAGGCCCCACTCTTTGTTATAGTGTCGCTGACTTCAATTTCATGGTAGCAGCGAGACTGTTGAATCAACATCATGTGAACCTGCAACCCTCCGAGCCAGAACAAACCAGTCGTCGACGAGCGCATAACGGGCCTGCGTTTGAGCGATAGTTTCCAATATCCATTTTTCAGCAAAGCACTACCAGCCAGCAGCGTTGAGGCTATCTGGGATACGACGGATGTTATATTTGACGATGTACAGTAGATCGCCGAGGCTCTCGCAAGTGGAGAAGCTCAAATTCCCCGAAGCTTTTCTAGCGGTAGTCCTAAAATAGCGCAGAGATCGGTGTTTTGGCCTCGCGATTCAGACACTAACATCAAACACTACACCACTGTCTGGACGCATGGACGAAACGCAATACAGATATTCTGTTGCCATGTTGACACAGATGGGGGTTGGCCTGCAAGATGCCTCCATGGTGCGGCGTAAGGAATATTATAGGCTTTGTGCTCTCCGCGCGAAGTTTTTCTCTCTGCTTCGACACCTTGTACATCTGACCATTGTCTGCCTGCCAATTGTTGCTGCCACATAGACTAAGTCGCTCCCGGTCGTCCTAGTGAAATCAACAGTTGTTGAAGAACGGCTTGTAAGATAACATCATCATGGCATCGCAGGGTGGCATGGCGCCTTCGATGGTGAGTACATTGGGTTCAGCTTGAAAAGTCTTCTATGGCTAGAGCAACATCCAAGGTCTCAATGGCTAATTCGATCAAGGCAGCAAAGGGCCCACCGTATCCTCCTATGATATGGCCACTTGGTGGATCTCCAGCGAAAAGTGTCGATATACCAGCTCAATCAGTCTTCATGGTCTTGTTTATGATTGGAGCTGCAGTACACATGAAAATCTTCCAAAAGAACAGAGCCAGAGGTCACAAGTTCTTAGCGAGTCTTTTCATCTTCTGTAAGTTTGCAAGTGTTGGACAACCCGAGGGCCTTGGGCTAACATCTACGGCAGTTTTCTGCATGGAGCGCATTGTAACGTCGATATTACGGATCGCATCAGTGTGCAACCCGATAAACGTCTCGCTCGCAATCGCCGTACAGATATTCATCGCAGCAGGCGTGCTCATCTTGTTCATTATCAATCTCATCTTCGCCATGCGTCTGGTCCGGTCCACACATCCATCTGTTGGCTGGCACATTGCTTTCGGCGTTGCTTTCAAGGTGCTTTGCGTGTTGGTTGGATTGACCATCATCGCAGTTATCGCCGTCACCGTTCAAAGTTTCTATACCCTCGATCCCAATACCCGAACCACCGACCGCGGCTTTCAACAGTACGGCGCAACGTTCCTTGCCATCGTCGCTATACTACCTTTGCCTATCACCATGCTCTCGCTGCTTGTTCCCTACTCGCCACTTGACCGCTTCGGTATCGGCCGCCTTCGCACAAAGGTCATTGTCTTGCTTATTAGCACGACACTCTTGTCTCTCGGCGCATGGTTCCGCTGCGGCATCGCCTTCCAGACGCCAGTACCCCGATCGCAGCCTTTCCCTGGTTACCTTGGCAAAGCGCCATTCTATATTTTCGAATTTCTTGTGGAGATTCAAACAGTACTCATGTATGCCATTCTTCGTGTAGATCTCCGATGGTACATACCCGATGGCGCAAAGGGACCAGGTAGCTATGCTAGATCCCGGGCCGAACAAGACGTGGAGATGCAAGATTCGCGACCAACATCTTCCGAAAGTAAACAGGTGGAGAGCAAGTCACTCAGAACGATCAGCGAGCACGAAGACGAGGACGAAGAAATCACCGACGAGAAAGCCGTATTACCACTTGAGCCACCGAGGATCATTGAGATCGACCTTGGAAATTCATCCCGTAGCTCTCTTGCACCACCTGACCCGGAAACTAGAAGGAACTCGGCCCGCAGTTCACTTGCTCCGCCAAAGGCTGGCGATAAATCGGCACGCAGTTCTATCCTTTCCGAACGCCTATCCATGTTCATCTCCAAATCCACAAGCACGTTGGCTACTTTTGCCACTCCCGAGCAGAAACAACGGTGGCGCGAAAGTGAAGAAGCAAGAATCGTTCGACGTTTGGGCGGCCCTTGGCAACAACTCCCAAGCCCTACCGAGACTACATTCAGCGCGAGCCGAAGCCCTAGGGAGAGCGTATTCAGCCCCAACAAAGTGGGAGATGCAAGCGTAGAGTCGCCGATTCCAGCGCACATAAGGAGCGCTTCCGAGGCACCCAGCATCCCAGACGTGGTATCCGAAGGTGGCTGGACACCCAAAATTGAGTGGGAATTCGGGAGGCCACGACGATTCTTGAGCCTGAAGAAGAGAAGCATGATTGGACTGAACATCGCCAAATAAGGCATCAAGTTTGTGGAGAGAACGAATTGGAATGTTTATAGCGACGGTGTTTTTCTGGAGGGAATCTTACTAATCACTGCTGGCAGCCATACCCTTTTTTTTGTCCTTTATTTATCACGTCATACCCAGGTCTCTTTCCGACTATCAAAGCAGGCTTTACAGGATTTTTTATACTGTACAACAGCGCATTTTAGTCCGCAATCTTTTTATGTACAATAGCAATAGCAACATTAGCATCAACATTACAAAGGTGGGTTCTGCTCACGCACTCGCCTCGGTATAGCGCCACTAAAAAGTTACTTCCGCCATCCATGTTTGGTACAAAACTCCAGACCCTTTGCGCGTTGCCGGATCCCCTCTCGGTCGGGGTCCCTGGAAGATGCGACCAAACCCAAAAATAAGCCCAAAACAAATCAATAGTGCGAAACAGAACCTGACGCAGTTGCCTTGGGCGATGCAGCTGTCGTTGGTTTCGGAATTGATGATGGGGATGGCGCTAGTGGTAGTCTGAGGAGGGTGGACGCGTTTCAAACGGTTTTTTGATTGTAGACGCGAAGAACGTATAAGATCCGTTATTGTTCGTCGTAAAAAGGCACTAGGGAGGAGAAAACATCGCAGATGCATCGTTTGTTGATCCAGGTGAAAATCCATTGCCGTGCTTTCGTTACGCGTACCCACACCCAACTCGTTACATAGGAATCCTCTTCATCTCATCTATTGTCCAGTACTTTCTCATGTTCTCCGCTTCCAGTTGCTTGACCTCGTCATCTAGGTGCTGCCATAGCACATCGCCAAACGAATCTAGAATCTCTTTCAGCTCCGCCATTCTGAGTTCTCTCTCGCCGCTCTGACACTCCTCAAGGTACTTTTCCAGCTTGTCGAGGCCGACGTGGATTTGCTTGTGCTGGGTAAGGAGTTCAAGTTCCTTTTTGAACGCCGGCATCTTCTTGGCTAGCACGGGGAAGATGTGTTGTTCTTCTATGGTGTGATGAACTGTTAGATGATCTATGCAAACGCAGTTAGCGTGTGGTTCTGAAGATTGTTGAATACATGTTTCTTACGGCAAAACTCCTGGCCTGTGCTGATGAATTGACGGATGGACATGTTCTTCGGTCTCTTCTGAGATTCACAGGCTCCATAGAGCACCTTCCATGTTGCGCGGAAGTTGTCATGGAAATATTGCATGTGCTCGGCCATCCTGTTATATTGCCGAAATTCAAAGGCAGTCAGTTTAGGAAGGGGTGTTTCCTCTTTTGTGGAAGTTGCGTCGTTGACTACCGGAGGTGCGGGCGCCGTTGGTCCATCATCACCGGATATCGTAGCCATGGTTTCTGGGGGTGCTGACTGTCGCAGAGTAGGCTTGCTTGTGAAGTACTGCTTTCGAAGTGGCGCGGACAAAGGCCAAGGTGGGGCTCTGATGACGGATGCCAAGAATTGAATTCGCTTCATACGCTGGAAGAAAAGACACTATAGAAGTTGGAGATGAAGTTGGAGTTTGGGGTATCTATGTTGCGCTCGTGGTATCCATGCAGGCGTGTAGCCACTCGCGGCTTTCGAATTTTGCATTAACAAGCCGGCAGTTGCAGCTTCCGATCCCGGCAAACGCGTGCGTGACGCGGTCACGTGAGCCAACCACCACCGAACTCTGCTCGATGACATGTGCGCTCACTTCTTTCGCGTCTTGGCGAATTTCTCGTGCCACTTACGCGCCGACGGCTTTAGCGACGTCGTTCCGCTTACTCCAGACACAATGGCCGTAGCGCTGCCTTTCGCTTTGATCGTGGTGTCAGAAGGAAATTCGTAAAGGCCTTCGATCGCGGTGAGCTGAGCATCCTTGCGCCATCCCTCAGGTAAGCGATCTTCCCATGTGTCAGTGAAGTCAGCGATCAGGAAGTCAGCACCACGTTTGGCCTCTAACAAGGTCCTGCCAGTGAAGGCGACCGTCTTTGCTCGATCGAGACACGACCATGGTCCGCTCTTGTCAGTGTCATCTCTGGACAAGTATGTGAGCACCGCTTGTATGAGGCCTGCGGGATGACCCTCTTCAGCTGCTGCCCTTGTGATGTCGTCGGTCATGAACATGTTATCTAATGGGATGCCTTCTGCCAAGGCAGCAGCGTTGATAGACCTCCATACTTGCGAGAGGGCAGTTGGAGACGGTTGATATGAGCCGTCGTCCGTCTCAAATGCCATGAGCTGGATCCATCCCACCTGGCATTCTCCGTCCGACGTGGGCATGTCGCTAAACACATTGGCCTTGCTCCTGCCGTTGCCAGTGGCGTCGACGTCCCCAGCAACGATATCATAGACGGGTAGCGCATCCCTCAACAGGGCGGCAGCGGGAACGGTAGACGCATGGAGCTCGAGCGTGGTGGTGCACAAAGCAATTGCGCGTGTGGCAGGGATGGGTATCTCGTTGCCATGGGCTTCGAGCGCGGGCTGAGTCACAAACAGCGAGTTGGACGTCTGGACCTGGCGTAGCTGAAAAGATTTGTTCGGGGTACAAAGTACGGCATATGCAGGCTTCTCGTTGGCCGTGCCAGAAGCAGCGGATGGGGCTGGCGATTTGATGGACAGTCTAGCGCGTATAGTGAGAAGGCCATCCGCATGAAAACGACACAGCGGCACACGTACAGTGGGGGATCCGGCGCGTCTATCAGTTCCACGATCTCTGGAGGAAGCTCGAGTAGGCGGAAGTGCTGATGTTCGTGTGCTACTGAAAAGGGCACTCCGCCCTGGTCTTGCTGCGTGGCCATTCCTGCAATCACACGGTGCTTTTCCGCGTGGCTTACAAGACTGCTACCAATGCCCGGAAAACGCAAAAAAAAAAGAGTAGTTCACGAACGCGAGCTGCTATGACGACGATGTTTTTTGTTTGTGGACACTGCGGGGTGCGCTGATGTGCAACTAGCTCGCAGACGGCTCGGACGATAAGCCGCAAGGGCAGCATCAAAGACCAAAAATACCTGTCATTGCGGTGATTTTAACTGGGAACCCCATGCTTTTCCGGGTGGCACCTGTTGCGGGCTGGCAATTCGCGCTGCAGTGCCCGCCCGCGCTTGGTCGCAGCTGCATGACCGCCTTGGTTCGGGCTTCAACAAGTCCCATTGATCCTGTTGTTGTTTAGACTCGAGACGCGCCTACTACTACCCTACTTCTCCTGCATGGCTTCCTGACTACAACGACGACAACACCACCACCACCACCACCAACATCACGACCGCGCTCTAACGTCTTCATGCGACTGCACCATGCAATCCATCTACTAATTGCCATCTTCTTCCCTTGCTTCGCTATAACCAGTCAGCCCCGTCACTCGTTTCCACGCCATTGGCACAATGGTCGTAATTAACCCCGAGCCTGCAGCCCTCTCCGCAGAGGACCTGTCGCTCTTTTACACGACTGATGAGCTTCTCTCCAATTCGCCCGTCCTCATCTTCTACGGGCCAACAGCGACTTCGACGCAGGCGACGCATTCGCGCATCCAAGCCCACGTGTTTACACCCGCCGGCCTTCAGAACTTTGCCCGTCTGATTATATCGCCCACAGCCACCTTTTACAACGCCGTCACATGTCTGCCTCGCGAGGAACAGGGCGACGAGATATGTCGCGGTCTGGCCTTCAGCCTGTACAAGTATTTTCTCGAGCTGCCACTGGAGATCAAGAACGCATGGGAGAAGCGGTATAGCTCGGCGGACAACCTGCCCTCAGCCCCGAAGCTGTTCTCCGAGTCACATGCCGCCATCGTCGCTGCGAAGATGGTCAAGGTCGAGAATGTCATGGATGTCATAATAGATGTACGCCATGCTTTGGGCGAGCAGACACTGTCATGGATAGACCTGGATGTAGTCCTGCCGCAGGGAAGCATCCGCAAGCTTGAGTCGCGAGAGTCTGCCCAATTCGACGATATCGAAGAGGACCTGACCCAACAGAGATACGGTGAATACGCTCCCCTCGTAAAGCTATTCGGAGAATCAGCCTTTCTTCCGACATCCAGACTCCGCCGTGCCCCTTCGAAACCGACCTCGCTCAATCGATCGCAATCCTTTTCGAGGAAACAGAAGGAGACTCTTCGCCGGGAGATGTGCGAGTTGCTGGACACGGAAGAGAACTATGTGAACAAGTTGGACGAGCTGGTTCACACTGTGGCAGTCGAGTTCCGCGCAAAGGCGAAGCATAGATCGACTTCCAGCGTCAGTCCGACAGAGCAAGCGCTGCAGGGTCTGTTTCCCCCTAGTCTTGACAAGATATTGGAAGTCAATTCACAGTTCCTGGAAGCCCTCCGCGTTATACTGGAAGAGTCGGAGAACGGGGCAATCGAAGACATCGAAACAGCCACAGATGATGTCTACATTGCGCCGTTGCGGGGACAGAAAGACGCACCCGACGTTACCGGAGCAGCCGCGGTTGCAAGAGCCCTTCTTGAATGGCTACCACAGTTCTCCGACTGCTATACCGACTACATGGCCGCGCATGGCGACTTCTCACAACTGCTCAAGCACTTTACCAAGGACACTGCCTCTAGCTTCTCGAAGCGGGTATACGAGACAGGCGAGCAGAGACTCACATCCATGTTAATAGAGCCTGTACAACGCCTCCCACGATACAACCTATACATCGATAATATAATCAAACAGTTGCCGGTCAGGCACCCCGCCATCAGGCTTTTCTTGAAGGCAAGAGACATGGTAGCGGATATTTGCACAAGAGAAGGACCCACAGCGCAACAGATTAGGGTCTTTGATCGCCTACGCAAGATGGTCTCCTCGTGGCCATCAGGATTCAACCCACAGGGACGGCTCATCACAGTCATTGACTGTGTAGAACTGTCTCCGCCCTATCACGGAGAGTTGTCTGGACCAGCGACGGTATCCGGCATCATGGTACTCTTCACAGACTTCCTAGTGCTTCTGCAAAAATCCGAAAGTGGCTCAATCAACGCTCGCGGGCTGCTTGCCGAACTAGACAACCCAAAGTTCGGTGAATCATTCGATGGCACCACAGAGCTTACCTTTCACCAGTATCTGAGTCTCAGCGATGTTTTCATTAGCGAACACTCAGAGGGGAGCATTCTGCAGGTCCTGTCTCCGGTGCCGCTACTGAACCCATCTTCGCGACCGCGAAGTCGAGACCGACAGAAGCTTGGAATTCGCATGTTTTATCTGCAAGGCTCATACGAGGGGAAAGGACAAAAGGTCACCGAGGAACTCACCAAAGCTCGTGTCGAAGGCAGATTCCCTGAGGCGGAGCGCGAAGGTCATAAATGGGAAGTTCGACACCTGCCTGGCGATCTAGGTCTTTTCTCTTCCATCACAGAGGAGACAGGTGGCAAGGACATCGAAGGGCGGAGAGAACCTGCCAAGGTCCAAATCCTCGTGGAAGGATCCAAGTTCTCCGAGCCCATACAAGTTGGTGACAACAGCATCGAGCTTACCGTCACCATCACCACCGTTGGAGATGGATTATATCTCCTGGATACGACTGGCACCAACGGATTCACAGCTCGCGACAAACTGACCAGCTTGGAGTTTTTGCCTGTTTTGACAAAGCGTCTGACCAACTACTTCCAGTTGCGCAACAGTGTGAAGAACTCTGCTCTCACGGAAGCATATCTACATCGGAATCACCAGATATTGAAGTCACTTGCCCTCGAAATGTACGAGATGGAACAAGAGCAAGGCAGCAAGAGTCGTCCCCACTCTCCTGTCAAGATGCTATCAAGTTTCTTTGGTGGAAGCGTGAGCAGTTTCAATGACAGCGTCGGTAGAGGTGGTGGCCCACGCAAACTTCAGCGGAATGCTCATACATTGGGTGAGATACCGCGGATGGCACCACCGCTTCCACTGGCACCAACGCGCACTCAGAGCCGCGATGGCGAATCATCACGCCCCACCTCATCTAGCACCAACAAGAGCGTCACGTTCAGCGGACCCCCAACTGACCCATTCTCCAAGTTAGAAGAGACTCTTGCGAACTTGACACTAGCTCTGCTTGCACGTAAAGGCAACATCGTTGGGCGTTCCGTCCGTGCGAGAAACGTGGCGGATGAACTTGTGGTCAACGAACTTTATAACACGCTCCTTGAAAACCCTACCAACCTCGATCTTGCTGGCCAATCATCTGTCGACGTCTTGTTTGCGGTTTTTGAGAAGTTCTTGAGCATTGCTTGGAGGGAGCGTATGGGCCCTGTGTTATCTCATGCCGCCCTAGTCTCGTTACAGATGCGATCCGATAGCTTATGCCCGGAGGATTTCGAAGACTTTTTCAGAAATATGTACGACCAATTCGCGCCTCCAAACCAGCGAGCGTTCCGAGCTATCATCAATCTGTTGGCGGAATTATTGGACGGTACTAGCAACGATGGCGATCGCGGAATCCTGACGGCAGCTTTTGCGGAGATGCTCGTTCCGGCTGGAAATTCTCATGACTTTATATCATTGATGGACCGCTTAGTTCAAGATGTCGATTCGCTCTTCCCACCCCAAACTCCCGGCGTTAGTACCCCAAATTTCGGCTCTCTGGATTCCAAGGGCCGCCTTACCGCTGCCGGCTCGATAAGCTCCAACACATCCCTACGAAGACGATTCGGGTTTGGCACTTTGACAAGGGAGAACAGCAAATCCGGGGACGATTCGAAAGTTGGGTCGCTCTGGCGTTCTCTGAGCAAAAATAGCCACGGAGGAGAATTCCAGCCACCTAGCCTGTCGAAGAATGGTGCCGGACCGCTTGCTCGTTCCAATTCGACGGACGCTGCCGCTCGCCTCTCACCCAAGCGTCCATCGTCTCGCGATCGTCCGACCGTGTTGGGTGCATTCAACTTTGAGAATTCAAGCGCCAATGGCCGGCCGTACAGTGGTGCTCTTGGAACCATAGGAGAGGTACCTCCCACCACCGGGCCTCCCCGCAAGAAGCGCCGCTCTTCTTTGAGCGATCTCAAGACGTTGCAGGATGCTGACGATGTGCCCGAGTGGTCCCCACAGACTCCTCGCAAAGCCGACTCTCTTCTCCGTCATGAGAATCGGCAAATCAACGACTATACGCCACGGCCTCAGACCCCTTCAGGCGCAACAGCGCTTCAGAAGCATACCTCGTCAATACCGACGCCTGCTCGACTCGGCTCCCCGATGCGGCTGGAGAAGAAAGAAAACACGTCGACGATTGGCCCAGAACGCCCAGGGCACATCAGGCCAAAGTCGGTCGCCCTAAAGCCAGACATGAGGCCGGAAATCAAGGACGAAGTCACCATCAAGTCGCATAGTCCTACCAAGAAGCGAAGTGAAACCATCTCGAGTATTCCAAGCCTCAGGCCTACCACCGGCTCTGGCCTGCATGAGCGTACCGGGTCTGGAAATGCTGTCAAGCTGCCACCTTCGACGCCACGTTCTCCAACCAAGATGGCGACCCCCTCGACCAGTCCTCCAAAGAGGCTCAGGATGCAATCGCCACAGAAGCTGCGCGAGCGGCTCCAGCTCCAAGAACATGATATCGACAACGCTTCTGAAGCTTTGCAGAACGAGCTAAGCGCTATTGGTCAAGAATTGAGCGCCAGGAGTACGCCGCGGCTGACAACTCAGAGTTCTGCTCCCTCATTGTCGGTCACGAACGGCACAAGATCGGCCGAGGCACGGATTGCTGTTCTGGAGAAGCAGCTTAAAGCTACGCTTGACACGCTGTCAGCGCGCACGTCAGGTATATCGAACGACGTTGCCACGTCCCTGCAGGTATCCGAAGCGCGATGCAAGCATCTGGATCAGCTGTACCGCGACGTGAATGCAGAGAATGAGGCACTTTATGCGCGGTTCAATGAAGAGCTTGAGAAGGTGACGAGCAGCGCTCGAAAGGGCCGGGCGAGCGAAGAGGTAGAGCGGCGATTGAAGTCGAGCGAGGAAGAGGCAGCGCGTCTAAGAAAGGAAAACGCGCGGCTGAAAAGAGAGGTTGCTGGCTTGAAGGCGCAGATTAGGGAGTGAGTGGTCATGACGACTGCTCAATACTCTCTACTTACGTTTTGTTTTTCTAGGCGAGATTTGGACGTGGACGAAATTCTCCAGCTTGTCTGATGCAACTGATGCGATGGCGGCACTTTTGGCCATGTCAGGTTTATTCTGTTTTCGCAGGCCGCTCCCTGGTTATTGGCAAGCTGCAAGGCCCGGATACTTCGGCTTCTTGTGACCGAGGGCGCGGGGAGGGCTGGCTTATGATGACATGACAAGGCGTTATGTGGGCTGGGATCCCACCTTAGAGCAATATACCATCTGCATGTTTTAGTAGGATATTTGTCGCATGTCTACAGCTATGGAGGATGTACATGTGTAGTGATGCAGCTCGCAAGCTAGCTCGGCGAGTGGACAGCTGATGCTTCCAAGGTTGTGCCACAGGCTTCGTTACGAAGCGTGCGTCTTGTTTCCCCAGGCCATGGCCGCAGGTGTGCAGCCTCGCCCAGGCGCGTAGTTAGCCTCAACCCCGCTAGTTTATGCATGTGTTGGCAGGGCTCTGCAGATAAGCCGACTGGGGTTGTTGCGCCGCGGTTGCATATTGTGCATGTTGGCTCCGGACGGAAGGTGCGAACAAGTTGGTGATGTTATCTTGTGAGGGAGGGGGTTGCTTGGTGTTAGGGCGAGAAGGACATGTGTTTCATGAAATGAAAAGGCTCGCTGTTTCGGGTCTTAATGGCGTCCACTCAGCTACGCTAGAAACAAAGTAAACGTTTCGCACTCAATCGGGACACTTTCCGCTAACTCGGAAACGGGGGTACGGCGGCGATCCATGATCAGTCTCGTCGTGTTTGTGATTACTAGTCTGTCAGCTTCACGATCAATCGCAGCGACCCGCAAATTCATTGTCGGCCGTTCTTGGAAATACGAGGCATTTAGAGCTCTTGTTATATAACGCACATTGGTCGCCAACCCGCCCAGCCACGACTCAATCGTCATCCTTTTCTTGCTACTCCACCGGCCGGAAACCGGATCCGTGGACCGCGCTCCCCCAGACTGACGTGACGAGACGAAACGTCGGCGCGAAACCATTGACTGCAATCGATCCTGTATTGACCCTGTCGCCGTGGTTTTCGGAAGGCTCCATGACGGAGAGCGGCAATGACTCTCCATGCTGCAACGAGGACTGAGAGTTCCTGTATCTGCGCCTTCTCCCTCGGCCCACCAGCATCGCAACGCGCGTCCGAAACCCATCGAGTTCCAAGTATTTTCTGCACATCTGCTGCACACCCCCGAGTCGGCTAACGGGCACCATCGATATCATGGCCTGGTTCATGAGAGGAGTGCAGAGCGCCGTCTTCCACTACGCATCATGCGCGCCCTGCACCGGCTACACCGACGGCAGAAAGAGGCGGAAGGCTGCAAAGGCGGCGAGAAAAGTGAGGGAGAAGCTGGAGCTGGAGCAGCCCGACGCATATCACCACCCGGAACCGACGGGGACGAATGCATACTGGAACGAGGAGATCACAATGGGGCCAGGGCCGCCACCGCGACGAGCGCGCCGGGCCAACACGGCGAATGGGTGTAGCTCGAGGGGCATAACGACGCGGGGGACACAGAGCTCGACGCTGAGCAAGGGCGGGAGCAGCCTCGACGTCGATCAGGGTGGCGCCACGCGGCTCAGCGACGACACGGTCGACGACGACGAGAGGTGGAACCACAAACGCTACCAGAGAGAAGACGAGGACTTGTGGGGCTACGACGACCACCCGAGCCATCTGGAGCAGACCATGACGGCTTCATCCGTGGGCGGCGGGGGCTACCAAATACGAAGACCGGGAACGTCGAGATCGGGGAGTTACTACACAGCGCGCGTCCCTCCAGTCAACGAGCTGCACCCACCCGTCGTCAGTCTTCCCTCTCCAGACCCCTCGGAAAACCGGTGGATGCTCCAACCCCCGCCCAAAGCTAGCGTCATGGCAGGCAAGGAGCGAGCGACCAACCGGAGTCGCAGTGGCAGTGGCGCAAGCAGCCGCGTAGAGCTGAGTCTGGGTCGCCAGGTCAGCAGCCGCCACCTCATGCAGAAGCTCGAACGAGGAGAGACACCCGACGGACTCTCGACATCTCAAAACGGTTCATACTTTGATCTGGCACACGCCCACAGTCAGCGCTCTGATAGGTGCAGGACGCCTCAAGCGCGGCCGCCTTCTGCCACTAGCAGCTCGCGACGAAAGAGGAGGGACACGGCCATGGCTCGCGACCTGGCCATGGCACGTACAGACACCGTCAGCACACAGCAATCATCTGGAGACTCGGGCGACCCCATCATCCGAGCCAACTCCGCCCTAAGCACCGCAGCTATCCCCGACATCAAGGTCATTCGTGTGCGCCAAAGCCGACCCGCTCTCTCGACCGTCCTATCTAGCAATTCGGGACGAAATGGCACAGCCATTGAGAAACACATGAATCCGAGTGACGAGAACGCCCTCGCTCTTCCCGAGAAGCCCAGCCCAGCCCATCACCGCTATACCACCACCTCCACCCCCGACTCAGTACCTTACTATACCAAACATCGAGAGCCTCTCAGCTCGTCCGACATATCTTCTCTAAATTGTCTTCAAGACCTTGTCTCGCCCCGCGCCCTGTTAAACTCGCGTTTTGTCTCTGCGCCCTTGGTCGAAGCCAAAATTCGTCTACCGCCTTCAGAAGAGGACATGGCTGCTAGAGCGCGACAAGACTGGACTGGCAGTGGATTTAGCCCATCACGAGACTGGGACGACGAGGAAGAAGGCATCGTGAATGTTCCGTTCGATAGAGATTTTGGGCCGCCAGAAAGAGATCCAAGATTTAGATGGAGTGTCGACTTTTGATTCCATTCCCGCTACCCCCACTACGTCCGCAGGGTTACTCAACTACGCTGCATTTTACTTTCTACTCGCACGCATCGCCAGAGCATCATCACTGAGCATGACACAAGCGCGCATTTCACATAAGCACAGCATAGCCGTCCAATTTTCAGCATGCTTTTTGTTTCATTTTCTTGTCTTCGGCATTTGACTATTCTTCTTTTCTTTTGTACCAGCGTCTGGAGCGAAATCATTGCATTTTGGATAGACACGACTGACATGACCTCATCACTGGCGTTTGGGGGTCATGGCATCTCTGGCATCGTTCTTAATTGCTTCTCCTTTGTGTTTCATCATGTATATATCACTGCATGAGTATACATATACATTCAACAGGCAACCAACCTAGATGGCTCAGTGAGCTTCTGTAACGTTGTAATCTTTCACATGTTTTCGCTCACACAAGTTGCTTTTGTGATCATCACGTACAATTATCGTCTAGAGCATGTGGTACAGATCTTGAATGCGCCGACTAGACTGCTAGTCTCAAACAAGCACGTTGGTGGAAAAACGAGTTTGGCGTAGCGGACGTTGTTCTATGGGTGCCAGTTATACAAGAGAAGGAAGGTGGATCAAGACCAGCCTCGTTCATTGACACCGACTTAGCGGCAACGCACTTCCGGCGAACGCACATCGCCAACACTCGCTACAGTCACATTAGGTATGAGGTGGTAGTGAGCATGTCTCAAAATGACTTGTCCCCTTCATAGACAGGCCAGCTCAGCTACACTTCTTGTACAATTAGTCTCAACAACATGTCCCTACGGTCCCCCCAATTTTCTTTCCTCTGCAAAGTATGCCTGTGGCTGCAGCTGATATAGTACTCATCGTCATATTCGGCATTGGTGGGCTGACGGTCATGTGCTGGCTGCAGGTCACGTTCGATTACGGATTCGTCTCGTGTGGCGATACCGCCCTGGCACCGACACCGGCAAGCTCCGCAACCTCTTCTTCCGCAGGCGGTCCCGATGTTGCAGCAGGATATTCTGGTGAAGATGGGAAAGTGAACGAGATCCACATTGACGGGTGAGGGTGACGAGCACAAAAGCGGTACGCGGTCTACTTCTCCGTAGAGTAGTCGAATACGTCCTTCTAGATCAAGTCCTATTTCGACTCGGTATTCAGGCAGCCGTACTGGAAGTAGCGGTGACTCTGATTAGAGAAGAGGAAGTGGTTACAGCTCCGTGCGCGGTAGGTCTGTCAGATCTGAGGGTTCGTCTCGAACAAGCAAGAGCGAGAGGAGTGGTATGTTGTCTGCTATGAGTGTGAATTAAACTTGCATGTTATGGAGCTGTTGTTGGGTCAATCTTTCCAGCACGGGAGTTGAAAATCTAATCTGGAAGTAAGATATCTGTTGTGATTTCATGAGGGGATGCACATGGTTTCAAGCAAAAGGCCTTTATAGTCCAAATCTGGATTGTGAAAGTACACTAGCATACCGTGCATCACTTACAGAGGACGCTAGCAATTGTTTGTGATGACTTGGGTATACCGGAAGGTAATATCGTCGCGCCTACCGCGTTTAGACCGCCTTCCCACAACACGCAAACGCAGCGGTCCGCCCTCACTGTTCATCACCGTACTCGGAATGCGCACCTAACTGACCGCGGCTCATCTACCTAAAAGCCTCCAGGGTGGTGCCCTTCGTTCCAATAACCAAAACCTGCAGCAACAGCAGACATGGCAACCGCAATGACTTCACCGTCCGTGAATAGTGACATCTCCAATGGAGCTTCTACCAGCACACATACAAGCTTGGCGGCCAACTGTACAGTCCAAGATCATCCTGATGGTGCGGAGATCCGTCGTCAAGTGCGTATTTCAAACCCCAATTCTCTTGTAATTTCTGCAGTCTACTGACAATTCTTCAAGGTAGAATTCTACTTCTCCGATGAGAACCTCCCCACAGACAAGCACCTGCTACAGTGTTGTAATGGGCGCGAGAACAATCCCGTATCCATTAATCGCATTTGCGGGTTTTCCAAGATGCGAAAATACAAGCCGAAAACTCTTGTCGTCAAAGCACTTCGCCTGAGCGCGTTCCTGGAAGTTTCTGAGGACGGAAAGATGATCAAACGAAAGGTGCCTCTACAGCGAAAGTGTCTGCTGGACCCAGACTTCTTCGACGACGAAGACATTGCCTACGATCCGCGCGTAAGCAAGCCCGCCCAGTATCCGGTACCCCTACTGCCCCAGAAGAAGGTCAAGTATCCCGAAGGCGTTTCAAAAAATATGCTCAAGGCTACAGGATTCGAGAAGACTTACATTGAACCGCCTCTGAAGGCTGAGGAAGCCACGGAGGAGGAAGAGATGTATGCTCCCGAAAAGCACTTTATCGAGCGCATCGAACTTGCGATTCAGCGTTTCAAGCAGACTCGTCGCATGCACGAAATGTATTCGCACGTCTTCAGCAAGCTCATGCGCTTCGGTGGCGTTGAGTCCGGCCAACGCATGTACCAGGGAGTATCGAGGCAGGAGATGAACGGAATGAACGCTGAAGAAATTGCAAAAGCTCTTGCCGTCCACAACGTACCTTGGGATCGTTCCGATAAGAATCAGTGGGTGGTTGACTTTGTTGGTATCTGCAAGGCCTTTCTGTGAGTCAACTTACCCAGACGTCTACCAACGCAAAACTGACAACAATAGCTCATCCTGGTATCCCGCTCACTACGGATACACTCTACAGGCTGTCAAGAACGCTTGTCAAGTCCCTCGCGCCTTCTTCAAATACCTTCGCTTTCACAATGTCTGTCCGGAGTACGATGACCAGCTTGCTGCTGCCCTCCACATCTGCGATACTGCCGAGGAACAGCTACCCAAAGTCAATGCTGTAGGACTTGCCTTACCTGGCGACTTCAACAAGTCGACCAGCGTCGTATTCGGTGGCGCACAGGCTGACATTTACACTGGCAACAAGCCTTGGGCTGAGGAGTTGAGGAAGGAGGGTATGGAAATTGAAGAAATTGGCATCCGCGACGAAGTCGCCAAAGTCAGCTTTGGCACAGGGCTTGCAGTCTTGGGCTCCGATGAGCAGTTTGACCTGTACGAGTCATCCAAGTTGAAGGTTCTCGGCAAAGAGTCTGCCTATCTCGAAGTCGTTGCCATTCGCCTCCCAGATGAAGATGTCAGGGCGGCTTATGCTGAACAGAGCAAGCTTCATAAGCACAAACTTGACCTGAAGCCTCTAGGAAAGCTCACATGCAGGACCTGGTACACGGACGGTTGCGAAGAGTACGACCTCCCGAAAGACGAGGATAGGTACCCCAACGGCAAACCCCGTAAGGCTGGCGACGATGACAAGGAGCTCGAGTTTTGGGTCGAAGATGATGTACTCATGGACTGCTTTGTGGGAATGAAGATGTATGCCGATATCCTCTTCTTCTCTGATGGTCTGACTATCATTGACGAAATCAAGGAGACCATGTGTAGTTTCTATACATGGTTGCCGAATGAGCTATGGATGGAGAGGAAGCCCAAGGAGGTTAGATGGCTCAAGAAAGGCAAGTCATCTTCATGTTGGAACATATTGTGAGATATGCTAATTCGATACACCGGCATTTAGGTATGGGTCTCGACGATAACGAAGAAGTTGACGTCGATGGAAAGGCGAAGGAGAACGCGGGTGAGGGTACTTCCGATGACGAGTTTGATGATGAAGAAGAAGGATAGAATGAAGGACGGGCCAGTGGACCTTTGTCGCGTCTCGCGATGAAACGTTGGCCCAAGACTCGATGGTCGGATACCGTGCCGGGGGGCTGAGCACGGTTCCAACTTCTGGCCCAGTGAAAAAAACATCTATCCATACAGATGAGATGGAGATGGAACATGACGAATGTATGTGAAAGTGCGTGTAATTCCCTAGGGTCAGCAGCGAGCGTTGAATTGAAGGGAGCAACCAGCAGCCAAAACCTGACTTTGCGGGCATGAATTTCAGGATGGACTAAGATGCCTTGCGAGGAAGCTTTCGATGGGAAGGTTTGCTTTGGTAATCCGTATCTGGTCTCTCCGGTGTAACAACGAAAGCGATAGCGACTTAGGTCTTACTGCAATGGCATCTCCCCACAGCTAGAACACAACCATCTCTCCTTTTTCGTGATGGCTGATAGTATTGAAACCCATGCACTTCCCAATCAGGATGTGCATGCTGCCGCATACGTGTATCCACAAGGCCACAAGGATGCACCTTTCCGCCTCAGTTTGACAAGGTACCCAGCTGCGCCACGCTTGTGCGCCTCAGTTTCACCTATCGAGCTTCTCAGTGTTCGTCGACATCGCGACACGAAGCCAACACTGAAACCATAATCGCGCACGATGTAATGCCAACAATTTGGACCAAGACTCGCCTTATTGTGTCTCCGCTTGGCCCGTTTGGCCTCCAAGCAACGCGAGAAATGCCTAGAGCGTGGCTGACGCCGCTCTTCCACGCCTCTGCAAAAGCAAACGGCTCCCACTGGTTGTATGACTACTGCTACACGCAATCCAGGGCCAACTCTTTCCAACACTTGGCATGACCAAAATGCCATGGAATGCCTATGGCCCGCCAAGCCCATGCCCTATCGGAAGGCGAGAGCAGCGAGCAAAGCCGTTTGTTTGCCGGCGGGCTAGGCACGCAACGATACTCTGATCCCCAAGGCCCTATCTCGGGTGGTGCGTAAAAGGAGGACGAAAAAGGGGTGAGGGAGGGTGCGAATGCGACTGTCCGCTGCCAAGACGCGTCTCCTCGTACAATGTCCTCTTAACCCACACAATGCAGCGTCCAAAAAGACGGAAATGAGTAGAATCGACAAGGTAAGGCCAACTAAACATGTCACACCCGATTTATCCGCCTTACCCAACCACTCCCCCGTTTCGCATAGCAATGCGCGCGCGCAAGGTAGTCCTGGTCCACCGCCAAAGGAGAGGGGGCATGTGCGGACGTGGACACACGAGTAGCGGAGGGAAAGATTGGTGTCAAGGACTGCCAAGAGCTTGAGTGCTCTTAGCAAGCGGAGAAAGCGTGCGCTGTGGTAATAAGGTAAAACCCCACAGTCAGCCCGCTGTGTTGCCCTGGTCTCTTGATGATTTTCTCTTGATTTCCGCGGCGAAGAGAGCTGTTGTTGGCCCTGATAGGCATGCTACCGCTGCGCCAGCCTGACGTGGTGTTGCTGCGACTATTTCAAGACTACTATCACTCGACCATGAGCGTGCGGTAAAGAAAAGGAAAAAAAAAAAGAGCCGCAAAAGAAGCGCACTACAAACTACGATCGGTAAAGGCGATAAGATTGAGCATTTGTGGAGAAGAAAAGATACCGAAAGCTTGCGAAAGCTGGTGGAGAAGGAAATCGGGAGATTCGGTGCTAGGATGCTGATGATGCGTGGAGCTGCAATGGCGGCCATCGCCTCGCTAGATGCGCGGGCAGCAGCGGAGTTACCCAAACGGGATCATTATGGTATGCCTACTCTCTTCCACCATTTATTTACAAGATGTCGTTTTTATACTACACTTCACTCAAGGCAACAGGAATTAGATACACTAACATGACCACACAGCGCAAAATATCCTCAATCCATACATCTACGACCCCTCCTGCGCCCTCGCCATCACTGGCGCCGTCCTCATCCTCACCCTCTCCGTCTACTCCTTGACACAGTATCTACGGCACCGCTCGTGGTTCTTTTGGGCCGCAATCATTGCCATCTTGATGCTAGACCTTGGCTTCGTATGCCGCCTTGTCTCTTCCTACGACGAAGGAAAAGAGTCACCTTTCCTCGTGTCCTGGCTGATGATACTACTCGCACCGAGCTTCCTCGCCGCAGCATGCTACACGGCGTTTAGCCGGGTAGTCTGGTTCAGTTGCCCCAACGACGCGCTAAACTTCAAGACGCTGTGGTGCTGGCCAAGATGGATAACACCGAGTTTCGTCCTATTCGACATGCTATCTTTTCTGATCCAGTTGATCGGCGCGTCGCAGATTAGTAGGCAGTATGATCACTCGCCTTCTGGTAGCCGCACCATCAGCTCCTCGGAAAGGAAAGCGTTGCCAGGACGTGTGATACTCGTCTTGGGACTTGTCCTGCAGATGCTGTGTTTCGTCACTTTCTCCATCATTTCCATGCGCTACTTTTACATCTCGCGGCGTTGGTCGGCTTACGATTTGGGCGACTTGCATCTCTGGCGGAAACTCTCGTACACTATCAACCTTTCGTCCATTTTGATTGCGCTGCGAGCCGTTTATCGCACAATGGAGATTCCGCATGATCGCGACTACGGGTTGCAGTATCTGCAAAGCCACGAGTGGTGCTTCTGGACTTTTGACGCCGCGCCCATCTTTTGCGTTTTGCTGGCCTTTGCCGTGTGGCATCCTGGGCGCTATCTTCCTCGGTCGTATACTGGATTTAGGCTTGATAAGGCTAGGGCGGTCAAGGAGAAGGTTGAGATTAGTTCCATGAACAGCGAGAGTAGGTGTGGGCAGAAAACGGAGCTGAGAGAATATAACCCCGAGGACTTCCAGCACGAGAGAAGCGCGGTGGGTGTATAAGGAAAAATAGCGTGAGGGGCATGAAGGATATTTTCATTGTGTGATACCATTGCATTTAGCGAGATGGCGTTTGGAGGCTTGCTTCGGGATGATACTATACTCAATGTTACTGTTTCATGATTTGCTCCTGCTTCTTTGCTCTCCCTGCAGCGATTGGTGTATCTCTTCACTACTTCACCAGACCTAGAGTGTGGAATGCAAATCACCTTTGCGGCCTTTCTTCTTTTCGAGTATGCTATACGTCTTGTGTATTCGTGCGTGCGACAAGACCCTTGTTGGACTCGGGCCGTTCCATAGCTTGTGCTCAGGCACTTGGATAGGTCACTGCCCAAGCCATATTGACCTGCTCCTTATGACGCTGTTCATGCTGTGAGGTGGGCATGTCCAGGAGTTATTGTGATAGTTCCCAGCAATCTCCGTCGTTACTCATATATCGGGCTGGTAGTGAATTCTGAACTTCCTATTCGCACGGTCGGCCGCTCGCGTTTGGAACTGCTCGCCGTTGAGCTCAAAGGTGAGGGGTTCTTTGGGTATTTTCCCCTCCTCAGCAGGGAGTGGTACTTGAAAACGAAAGATGGTGTGCTCTTTGGGTACAGCTAAGATTGTTAGATACTTACCACTTACCTGTTCTGCCTACCAAACTTACATTTTAGGACGTTGTTCCTAGTGATCATCTCAAATGTGAATCTGGTATCGCGGACGACTATGCCTTCCAAGCCTACCCGACTGACACACCGGCTCCTTACGACGATCATCAGCGCACCATGCATATCAGCAGTCGCCAGAATCTGTCCACTGGCATTTGGAGTGATGAGCACGCTCCTCGCAGCATCATCCAAACCCAACACCTCCCTCATGTATCCAACCCAAAGGCTATGTAGCCCCTCGTAGATGGCATACTTTTGCTGTTCCTTTGGTATTTCATTAAGGCCTAGCGCACGTTTCTTCGCGGCGGATAAGGGGCGGGGCTTGTTCTTGCTGCGCTTGCGCGCAATTTCTTTGCGGTCGTTGAGAGCGCGACGGCGGGTGGCGCGCGCAGAGGGTGTTGGAGAAGTTGCGCGAACATGCAGTGGACGCTTTACGGCACGTTCTTGGTAATGTGATTCTGCTGTTGAAGGAGAAAAGGCGCGTTGGAGCAGGGTTTGAGCGATGTGCGGGTTGGAGTCTGCCATGGTCACGTTCATTTACTGCTGTGCGGATTTGTTCTGGCTGGAGATGACGATGGGGTTCGCAAAGGAAAGATGGCCGCGCTAGGCCGAAGGCGGGCTAGGGGTATGGCTCGGCTATCGTTTTTCCGCCCTCACACATTCTCGGGCTTCACACACGTCAAAATCGACCTCAGCTTCGACAACACCGCTAACCCGCAGCAACCGTCAAGATGAAGTACATGTACGTGTCCCCTTGGAATCCGACGCACAAATCGCCGCAATGCACGACTTCCCCACCCCCGAACGGTCAATGGGCGCCTCCACACCGAATTCGACAATCGCAAATCACGGAATCCTTGGATGTATGCTGACAAGTGAGCAACAGCCACTCCGAGGAAGAGCTCAAGATCCCTGAGGGCGTCAAGGTCAACATCAAGAACAGGAACGTTGTTGTTGAGGGTGAGTGCGCCTCTGGACATGCATCTTTAGCAAAATACTAACAACTTGCACAGGTCCCCGAGTAAGCCAGCCGCGATGACACAGCCTCGACGAACCGATTCTTACATTCTACGCAGGGCAAGCTCACCAAGTCTCTCGGTCACTTGGCGGTCAGCTTCACACACGTACGTTCGGAATCAAGACGATCATTTGGCATTGAGGACATGTACTAAGACTGGAACAGCCCAAGAAGGAGGTCATCAAGATCGAGCTTCACCATGGAGCCCGCAAGAGCGTCGCCACTCTCCGCACCGTCCGCACCCTCATCGTACGTCGAACGCACCGAACGAGTCTGGATACTGGCAAGGGAAGGACTGGGCTGACAAGGAGCAGAACAACCTGATCATCGGTGTCACCAAGGGTTACAAGTACAAGATGCGCTACGTATACGCCCAGTATGTCATTTCTCGGATATGTTCTCGATACTCCTGAAACAGGCGTCTGGTCCAGTACGGCTTGCCAAGCGTTTCGTCAAGAAAGACCAAAGTTGGAGACACCTGCGAAGTGGTCGGCAAGCCATTCTGGACTGCATCTGCGACGGCGTTGGCACACATGGTCGGATTTTGCTAACGTCTCGCTTAGTTTCCCCATCAACGTCAACTTGGACAAGAACGGCGAGACCGGCTGCTGGGAGGTCGAGATCAGGAACTTCATCGGCGAGAAGCTCGTACGAAGGGTCGCCCTGAGGCCCGGTGTTGAGGTCGAGGCCTCCAAGAACCAGAAGGATCAGCTCGAGCTCTCCGGAAACGTAAGGACAGTATTTCCAGAACAAAGTCCAACAAGCTAACGGAAGTAGTCACTCGAGGACGTCTCCCAAGGTGCCGCTGATATCCAACAAATCTGCAAGGTCCGCAACAAGGATATCCGAAAGTTCTTGGACGGTCTGTACGTGTCGGAGCGCGGCAACATTGTTGAGGACGCGTAAACGGTTCTGGGGAGTACGGGTTTCTTTACGGGCACATGAGCATCTATGAACTTCTCTGCATCACATGCGGTTGGCGCCTGGGGGTCTAAGCTCAAAAACGATGTTCAAACAATACCACCAATGACTTGATGGAAATATGCATTCACATTTTCCGTGACATGACGGAAGTCAACCACTTCAATGTTTGTCTTGGGATTGGTAATCGAGATATCCCTCTGCTACCGAGGGATGATGATCGATGAGGAGCTTTTGTTATCATCCAGAGCCAATGCAAGAATGCCTCCCATGTTTGCTTGATCCAAGTGTATTTCTTCGCTGCATCTACAGTCGGGAATGCGGAGCCCATTTGAGCTCGTTGGACGGGATGGATGATGTCCGCGGATGCATTTGTTCCTCATGACGTACCAACTAATGTAGTATTACGGCACTTCGTGCCTACACCCCGCACCGTGGCTTATTACAGTACTCCAAGCCATCAACCACCGGCATAATGATCGAGTTATCGCCGCAAACTCCGGGAGTTGACAGCTCATCACCACCCGGATTGGAAAGCACTTGGGGAAGGCACGGAGAAATTGCCGCCATTGTTGGGGTATATTAGGAAACGGCTACCCAACATGTTGGCGGTTCGACGACCACCATCTGCTACCCCGCCACATCCTTGGAAAGCTGCAAATACCCCGCCAAACCCTCAATAATTGACTGGCTTCCGATTGTTTCACAAATATGGCGGACAAACTTGACGTTGAGGGTCTCCTCAAGGAGTCCAAGGCCGAGTACAGACGCTTGGGAAAGAGCGGGTTGAAAGTGTCAATGCCCATCCTTGGGGCTATGAGCATCGGAAGTTCAAAATGGCAGCCATGGGTGATTGAAGAAACCGAAGCGCTACCTTTGTTGAAGGCTGCTTACGATCGCGGCCTCACAACTTGGGATACCGGTAAGACTAGCGGTCTATCAGTCCTCGGGAGTTTACTGATGTCATTGAAGCCAACGTTTATTCCAACGGCGTTTCTGAGGAACTAGTAGGCAAAGCGATCAAGAAGTACGACCTCCCCCGTGAGAAGCTCGTCATCCTCACCAAATGCTTCGCTTACGTTGGTGAGGACCCTGGTCTGCGGACGATTCAATATGGGAAAGAACTGCCTCAATTGAAAGACTACGTCAACCAAGGTGGCCTTTCGCGTCAAGCAATCTTCAATGCTGTCAACGCCTCGCTTAAGCGTCTGGACATGGACTACATCGACCTTCTCCAGATTCACCGCTTTGATCCCAATACACCCATTGAAGAGACAATGGAAGCCCTGCACGATTTGGTAAAGAGCGGAAAAGTGAGATATATCGGTGCTAGCTCCATGTGGGCAGTGCAGTTTGCGCAGATGCAATTTGCTGCCGAGAGGAATGGTTGGACCAAGTTTATCAGCATGCAGAACCACTACAACCTGCTGTATCGCGAAGAAGAGCGTGAGATGAATCGGTTTTGCAACGATACTGGCGTTGGCCTCATCCCGGTATGCCGCACCCAAAATACAAGGTCGGGCCAGACTGCTAACGCGTCTTCAGTGGGCACCTCTTTGCCGTGGTCATCTTGCACGTCCCGCCTCGGCCTTCGGCTCCACCACGCGCTCAGAAGGCGAGCAGAAAGCTGGCAACCAGACGTCTGGTAACAATGAGCGCGACAAGAAGATCATCGGACGCGTTGAGGAGATTGCGAAGAAGCATGACTGGAAGATGAGCCATGTTGCTCTCGCGTGGATCAATAAGCGCGTCTCAAGCCCAATTATTGGCTTCTCCAGTGTTGACAGAATGGACGAAGCGCTGGCTGCGAGGGGCAAAGAGTTGAGTGAGGAAGAGGAGCAGTATCTCGAGGAGTTGTACGAGCCTGTTCGTATTGTGGGGCATTCGTAAGATGGTCGCACGACCACGGCCAGGCAACACCATCACAACATGAAAACGAGGCTTAAACCGCGGCTGCACTTTTCCGTTTCCAATAAGATCAGGCCGTTGCTTTTTGGGATATTATGAAGTCGGCTGGAAGATTCAACTCATAAGATACGAGCAAGTCGGTAGCATTACGCAGCTCCAACAATTGCATGGCCCAATCGCATGATAGGACGCGCCCCTCTGGGCAGGCTATAGTACCTTGCAGCAACCAAGTGGACCAACAAAGGTCTCGGTCCTTGCTAGGGCCCGAAGCTGAAACGATGCGTCGATGCGCGCTTTGCCAACCCATCGAGCGACCAATGACGTCGGTCGCGTGATGTATCTCACCACCGCCGTACCTGAGCTGGCGAAGCAACACCACGGCAAGCTCTAGTCAACAAGATAGTCATATACAAGTAAACACTGTGAGGCACAATTGCTATCTATCATAACGTGTCTGCCATGTTGTAAACCGTGTTGTTTGCCCGACACGCACGCTTACACCGTTGGCGTTGGCCCCTTCCCCGCATTCTGGGCGATGCTCGCCTTCCCCGCATTGGTCCGTCCATTCACGTCTCAAGCCGATTGGGTTGGACCATGATGTGGTGATCAATCAAGTGACCGTCTCCTGTGCCTGCCCTCGACAGACTGAACCCCTCATAAGCTGCGCCCTCCCTCCCTTCTTCCTCTTCCTCTCACACTCTACTGTGCCTGCTCGTCTTCCAGCCCAGTAACACTTACAACCATCCACTACACAGCTTCTCAAGCTCTTTGATCGTTCACACCTCTTTCCCAGCTAGATTCCAACTGTACACCACTACAATGGCCGCAGAGACAGAAAACCCCCTTCAGAAGGTCGACTCTCTCACCGAGGAGCGTACCGATGGCGCCGCTAAGAAGGGCCACCGCAGAGTCAGCTCCATGGCTGCTGATGTCTATCGCATTGAGGACTTAGGTATTGTACCCCGCTGACCACAGCTCCATCGAGGCGTCGTGCCTGAGGAGACGGCGAGGTTGACACCACCACAGAGAAGGAAGGCAAGCAGATCGAGATCTCAATTGAGACACAAAAGCTCAACTGGTAAGCCGATTCTTCCATTGCCTGCACTGAGCGACTTTACCTTGTCGTCGAGCGTTCCGCTGCTCTCCGGATGGCACCGGCCGATGCTAATGGCTTGACGCGCTGCTAACGCAAACCTTTCCAGGAAGCTGAACAAGTCACCCACAACTGTCGAGGACCCAGCAGTACTAAAGCTGCCGCTCACCGAGCCCAAGCTCAAGTCCATTGCTCTGCACTTCCCGCTCGGCCTAGAGGTCACGGCACGGAACATGAAGGGTGTTACGATTAAGGATGCCCTAGATGCCATCCACAAGCAATTCAAGAAGCGCGTAAGTACTCACAATCTATTCATTTTTGTACTTCGGGTTGCCATTGCTCTTAAACCTTTACCACCGGATGATATGTCAAAGCATAGCTGACTCGTACCAAAGGCAGACGACGAGTTTGAGAAGCCGTACCTACGAGGCTTCGAGTGGGACCCAGAAGAATGCTACACTCGCTTCATCGTCCACCAGTCGGCCACCCCAACAGCACCCAATGCCTTCGCTTCTGGCGGCAAGAAGAAGAAGGCCAAGAAGACTGAGGGCGAGGAGGGTTCCTAGATGAACGACTCGCCCCCTTCCCAAACTTCGACTCTTACACACGGCTTCAGTTACATTACCATGCTTCAGCATGCGCTTGTGCGGGGTATGGAATGCACTCGAGTGCTGGTAAATCCTGATATCGATATGGGAAGAGCGAGCGCGCCTACTGCGATGGTGTTACCGGTACGCTGCAGACCTGAACAGGCATGCAGTCTATGGGGCTCGGTCGTCGCGGAGGATGCGTCGTGGAACCGTTCGCGAGGTGTCTGCCGAATGGATAGGCAACGCCTCATACGTAGGCTCTCGGGTACTCTCTTGGGCTGCCGACAGGCGCCTGAGGTAATGAGAAGAGCTTAATATCGTGATTGTCTTTGCGCTACATGTTGTGATGTTGTTGCAAGCTCTTGACGTCGGCTAGGACAGGACCCACTGCGGGCAAGCCCTCCACGCTATAAGCGAGGGGCACGTTGTGGGCTTTCGCGGCCTGAAATGCCCTCTAACTGACTAATGTACGCACAAGACGGCCTGCTAGCCTTTGCCCTTCGGTCTTGACCTCCCAGTTAGTCGCATGCGCAACGCCATGGAAGCATATAATGATCGCTTCGCTGAACTCAAACCGGGTAGTCCGCCACCTTGCGTTGGTAGCGCTGCAAGCGCTGGCGTTTCACTACCTCTAGCATCACATTTCTCCCTCGACACCGCATTCTGACCACCTCTCACCTGTTTTGTTCGTTTTTCTGCAAAATTACGTTGAAATCCTTCGACACACAAGTCTGCGCCATTCCTCCCGCCTTGGATCGTGATGCGCACAAACCAGCTGGGATACCTCCGATATTGCTTACCCTTGCAACACTGTCACACCGTCACCCCAATCGGACGGCCTAGACACGGCTACAACAATTTCGCCCTCCCAGAATAAGATTAAATCGTTACACAATGTTTTCAAACCTTCAAATACGGCCTGCCAAACTCCAGCGTCGAAAACCTAGCTTGAGCATCCGCGCAGGCGTCACGAAGCGACGGGTCTCAAGCGTCTCGGCCTTGAGTGCTAGCAATGTGCCGTCACTAAGCTTTATGGAGGGGTTGTTTGGTGACGAGTTTCCGGAAGCGTTCGGTAGCGGCGATGGACGCTCGGTCAAGAGCAGGAAAACCATTCTCGATTTGCCAGCTGAACTTCTCGAGACAGTGTGTCAACACATCCCGAAGCTCGACATCAAGCGGTTGCGACTCGCCAGCAAGCATCTAGCAAGCAGTGTGTATCTTCGCATCGATCGCGTCTACGTTTCGCCTAATCGAACAAATCTGGACTACCTACACAGCATTTTGGTTCATCCCAGGTATAAGGGCCGTGTTCACGAGATCATCTGGGATGACGTGCGCCTCCAAGATTACCCCACGATGGACCTCTTCCGGGAGGCAGTCTTCGTTAATGAAAGGAAAACTATAAGAGCCATTGAGACTCGTCTAGAAGAGGCCATCTGGATATATGGCGATGACAACCCAGAGTATCAAGAATTGGAGAAGAGCGATCTATTCGAACATGACGGTCGACTGACCGAGGCTGCGAAGGAAATACTTCTGCGGTATGACGATCAATTTTCACGAGACGTTCTTGCCAGAAATGCAACCATGATGAGTATCGAGGATAGCTACGCGCTATATCAAGATCTGTATCGAGATGAGCAAGCGATCATGGAGCAACAAGCGGACGTCGAGGCACTACATCAGGCATTAGTCGAGTTTCCGAAGCTCAAGAGAGTCACCTTCACAACCGAAATTTGGCTTTCGGGAACCTCTCAGCCTCGATACAATACACCCTTCCACCGCTCGTTGCCAGTCGGTTTCCGAAAGCCAAACGCCGAGCGGGGAACGTACGTATCTGCTGCATCGAACCAAGCTCTGGACAGCCATCTGAAGACGTCTACCCAGGGAATCCGGCTGCCGATAGGCTCTAGAGGCTATTCTATCTTAGTATCTGCTCTTGCAATGTGGCACCCCAGCATAGAAGAGTTCATTGTCGACTCCGATAATGAGGCTATGGTCGGCAACCAGGGCGACACTGATTTCACCATACGGAACTATGAGGATACGCGACGCATGTTTCAGCAAATACCGTTGAAGCGCCTCAGGTTCTTCATCAACTCTGAAGTGGATAGCCGTATACCACCCGCTTCACAGAACGCCAGCACTGCCCGAGATTTGCTCGCAGAACTTCACTATCTTCAACACCTCGACCTAACTCTGAACTACAACAAAACAGAGCCCCATTTTGGCCCTGTCCCGCGCATGATTCCCATACCCGAGAACTTGAGGCCTCAACTAAAGAGCTTAGTCCTGCGTCAAGTCGCGGCAGAAAAGGACGATCTCTTCGGCCTACTCACGTCATTGCCAAAGCTGCAGCATATCGCACTCCACTGTCTTCAGCAATGGAATGAAGCGTCATCCTGGTCCCACCTCTTCCAACGGCTGAGAGCATATTACAACACAGTAGCTCATACAAGTAGACCGAGCTTCACGCTTGTTCAGCCACTTGTCCCCGATACTACCTATTTTCAGCTTGTCGAGGAAGAAGCTAATACCTTCCTATATGAGTACGGTGAAAATCCTTTCCTGCAAAGTGGAATAGGGACATTTGCGCAAATTAAGCCCCATATGGGATGGAGAGTCGATACGAGGAATGAAGTCTCAAGGGAGAGAATGCGCGATCTGTGAAAGTGTGCAGGGCGATATGAGAAGACCCTTTGGAAACTGTGAAGGAGAGGTACGAGCCGCCAACTTGGGCTCTTTGCCTGTGCACAATGCGCAACGACCTTCACGTACCCCCCGGTATTCACAGAGTCCGTGCTCGTTACATCTAACACCTTATGAGAGTGTGCCCTTTACTACAAAAACACCCTCAACACAACTCGATCCCCCAACCGAGTTCAAGGTTCCAAAACTACCACAGTTTATAGCATCAACCCTCGCGATGTCCCGCTTCTTCGACCTCCCCGCTGAGCTACGCATCAAGATTTACATGAGCATCATCGAAAGCGAACCTACCGAGAGGCCTCCAAGAGTTCTTATCCGTGAAGCCCCGGAAAGATTCCAGATTGGAAGTCTCAGTAATCGAGTCCTATCCGCACACGACCTTTTCCACTACCGCGGTCTTATCCTCTCCTGCAAAGATATATTTGACGAATTCGAACACGAATGGGTTAAAGTCTTTAACACGTGGCTCCTCGAGAAGCGCACATATTGCCTCCCATACATTGTTCTTCCTACTATGGGTCGGACTAGCGATTCTGTACACCTTCGCGTGGGATGTGAACTTGTAGACAGGGATTGGATGCGCTGGATGCGCTGGGACCGAGGACTGAGCGACTTTCTATGTAGCATCGCCTTGTGCATAGACAGCTTCCCTTCTTTTTGGCTCTCCACAGTCGAACCAGACGAATCGGGCAAGCTGCTACTAGATGCGCAGGAAATTCATCACTTCAAAGTGCGCAAGTCGAGCAAGGACGACGCAGATGCAAGAGCGTTTATATCGCGATGGTCGGGATGGTTCATGGGCGAGGTGTCTTGGTTCATACCCGTTTACCTATCACTCGGCGTGGAACGCTCTGAATATGTCGCAATGAATTGGGTCTGGAAAGAGGTGGTAGAGTACAGGCAGCACTTGGGTAAGTGGGTTGGGATCAGGTGGAGACGGGAGATCTTCTTAGTAGAGTAGGAATGATCTGTGCTATACGTGGTGGGTCAGCGAAGCCTCAACCGGCCGAATCAGCCAAGCTAAGGATCACCTGGATTCTTTCATATGGGCATCCGGAGTTATTCGAACTAGATTTAGCGAGGAGGCATACTCCTTTTACGCATCCCACCTACCATCAAGGTCAATTGCCTTACTTTCCATCACTCTCAGTGCAGTGTTCATGAAAGTCTTTAACTTATGCTCTTCTCAGGGTTGAGTACCAACGTCGTATTCCAGCAACTTCTGCACAGCGAGACGAAAAGACCGCAACTCCTCCCTGATCTCCTTACAATTGTCCAGATCAAGCAACCAATATTTCTCAACATTGTGGGTCCCCATCTTGATGGCATAGCCCCAGCCTCGTTTGACTCAACGATCTGTGTCCGCTTTCTTCGAAGGTTTTACCAGCTGTGTTTTTTCCGTAGCGTTACAGAATCAATGAATAGCAGATACCAAGCCATGGCGTAATCTTGTCCGTTGGCGTCCCAGCCTGTGGCTAGTACGACACAGAGGTTTGCTAGACATTGTTGGAGTGTGATTGAGCTGTCTAACGATCTGTCGGCGGGAGCATAAGACCTTATTTGTCTCAAAAGATACTGGTTCTAACATGGCTATAGGAACAGCGTAAATCTGCGAACAGGAAAAATTATCCTCAGTAGATGCTGACGTGATAGTCACTGCTGCCCGTGCGCTTGCTGTCTAGCGGTCATGCTTTGTGTGCGATTGGAACATACTGACTGTACACGTCTCGTGGACCTCGCATTGCTTGCTAATGTCCCCTCAATATCCATAAATACGGTCTCCAATTCAGCTATCTCATTTCTCCATCCTATCAATTGTAGGTGACCTTTGCTTTTCTTAGTACCCTCCTTCAACGCGGAGGTGAAGACTCTTCTCACTCAATCTCGCGGTTCTTCCAGAACAATCCTTGATTCGCTTTCACTGCAATCTGCAGTGAAGCAGGATTGCGTGCTTGAGCGCTTGGTGAAGGAGACCCTCGTCTTTATAAATATTTGCCCTTCTGCGGCTATCCCTCCTTCTTTTTTTCTCTATATACCAAGTTGAAAAGCTTCTTTGACTGACCGACTTCTACTGAGTTTCCAAATAACTATACCGTAAAGATGCGAAATGACGGCGAAGAAAATTGCGACTCACGATTCACCCAAGTTTCAACACTCATATCAACGACTACTACCGCCTTTCGAAATGGCCGAAACCAATCCTTGGAACCCGCCAATGACCTACCATCCCGGTCGCGACCGTCCTCCAGGAACCACACCGAATCTCCTAGAACAGTACGCGGACGAGAGTGTCGTGACATACTGGCGCACCTATAAAGGCAAATTGCCAAACCACAACCACGACGCGGAGGTCCAAAGCGCAGTCAACATCAGCAACGCGATTGTAAGCCCAGCCCCACATTTCCCTTTCACTTTATCCTTCCTCCCGTTTTCACTAGAACTTCTTTCATTCCGACAAACCCCCATCAAACTTCAGTTTGCTCTGACACTAACACCGCACCCCCAGGACCTCCTTGACAACAACCCAGAACTCATGGACCAAGTCATCTGGGGCACTACGCACCCCGAAGACTGTCACCCAGGCGTGAAGTCCATCGCCGAGAACGCCCCGCTCGTCGACCTTCTGCTGATCCGCCAGTTCAAGAAGCACGGCGGCATCATACTGCCTCCGCTCGCTGCGGCGCGCCAAATGCAGGACTACTACGAGATCGTGGCCCAGCAGGAAAAGGCGCAGGGAAAGACCTGGCTGGCGGGCAATAGGAGCATGGTGAAGTACCCAAATTGGCGGGATACGAGGGCTGCGCAGCCGCTGCCTCGATTTTCTGCTGCGAACGCGTCGCCGGGAGCTGGAAGGGGAGGTGCGACGAGAGGACGGGGTGGATATCGGGGCAGAGGCGGGTTTGGTGGCGGGTACTAGATGCGACTGTCTGCTTTTGTGACTCTGTGGGAAAGCTCGGGGGGTTGACATCAACTGGCTTGTCTTTTAAGTCTGTCTGGGATTGAATTGAGTTTTGAGGCGTCGGTCGATTATCAGAAAACGGTCTAAGATCAGGGCATTTGTGGAGCAAATGTAAACAAAGACAGCAACAATCATATCTCAAATCCATCACCGAGTTTCTCGTACCCTTGAAAATCCCCACTGCTCTCATGAATCAGCTACTGTATTCTCCAAACCGCTCTTTATCCCACATCTACATATTCCAACGAAGCTATTGCTATTACTATCCCCCAGCCTCTACATCGCCATCGCCTTCACATCAGCCGTAAGCCTCAAGAAGCTATTCCCTGCATCCTCCTTGATAAGCTCAGCGGCTCCTTCACCAATCCCGTACGCCACCATCTGCGTATGTCCATTATTGACTTTGGGTATCGACGAAACGTCTGCAACGCGCAAATTCCTCACGCCGCGAACCCGAAGACGGGAATCGAGCACGGCTTTGGGATCGTCTGGTTGACCCATTGCGCAAGTACCGGAAGCGTGGTAACCTAAGTTGAACAGTCAGCATGCAAGCAAGAAATTGTAAGAGAAAATGCCCGAGTGGAGAGCTTACAAGTCGTGGCATGCTGTCTAACATGCGGTTCCCAGTCCTCTCGCTTAGTAAAAGTATGATGTGTTAGATCCGCAGGCCAACTCCCCTTGATGATATCTTTTGTCCCTTTACCCTTCATCACAATTTCATTTGCAAACTTGCATGCCTCGGTCATGACAAGCATGTCCAGCGGATCATCTAGATACTTGTGATCTACGATGGGGTTCTCGAGCGGGTCCCTCGACTTCAGCTTGACGCTGCCCCTACTATGCTGGTTAAACAGCAGCGCGCACATGGCAAACGCATGCTTGTGGTCGATGGGGAAATCATCGTACTGCTTTGGCCCGCCGTATAGCTCCGTGTTCCAGAGCTCGATGTTCGGTTGGCTTGGGGTAAGGCCCATGGGATCTCGGCCTTGTTCGCGTTTCGCGCTGTTCCAGAGTTCGGAGTCCTTGAGCCGTTCATCAAGGCGCGCGTAGCCAAAGATGCCGAAGGGGAAGGTCGAGAGTATCCCGGTCTTCTTCTCTTGCCATAATTTGTACGTCGACGCTATGGCGTCGTCATGGTATGCGAGGTGATCGTTTGTAAGATTGGGCTTCGAGACTTCGTAGAAGAGGAAGCAGAGCTGATGTACATGTCAGTAGTATTCTTGGTGCAATTGTGAATGATGGGCCGACGTACAACATGATCCATGAGATTGCCCCCGACTCCAGGCAGATCCACAAGACAGTCGATACCATGCTTCTCTAGCTCCTCTTTTGGCCCGATCCCCGAACGCATTAGAATCGGTGGACTGCAGTATGCACCTGCGGTAACTAGAACCTCTTTCCTGGCATAATACTCAATCTTCTTTCCCATTTTGGAAATAGTGGCAACACCCGTCGCAGTAAGCTCGCCCCCATTCTGACTCAAAAGGAGCTTGTCCACAGTGACTTCAGTTCTGATGGTGATATTTTCTCGCCGATATCCCTTGGTGATGAAGTCGGCGGCTGTGCTTCGGATACCCTGATGTACTGTTCGTGGTACATCGCCGCAACCATGCGGTGTTTCGCCGGTAGAAAACATATCGGCATGATATGGGAGTCCTTCATCTATCAGGCTCTCTCTGACTCGTTCTGATATGGGTGCCAGGTCGTGGGGCTCAATGTGAAGAGGGCCTGATGTTCCGTGAACTGAAGCGTCGGCTTTGTGCCAGTCCTTCTCATGAAATGTTTCGGCCTAAGAAATTGTTAGCACCTCTACGCCAGTAATCCGTGGCTGGTAAATCTCACCTTCTTCATGTATTCAAACATCTTATCTCCACTCCATTCCTCCATGCCCCAGTCGTCATAGTCCTGTTTCGTCCCGCGGATACACAATGTACCGTTAACACCGCTTGAGCCGCCGAGAAAACGACCCCTGCTGACCTTGACTTGCCGGCTATCGATTCTATCCATAGGCTCTGTGACAATGTTCCAGTCCGTTTCGGTGTCGAAATTCTTACTCCATCTAGAATCTCGTTCAGCATAAACTTTCCACAGGAATAGAGTGTCCTCTTACCCTCCTGCCATATGCACGTTCTCGAGATCCGCATTGTCTGGGCCGGCCTCTAGTACTAGGATCTTGGCATTGAGGTTTTCCGCGAGCCGACCCGCTATCACGCAGCCAGATGTGCCACCCCTGAGTGCTGTCAGTAGGTATATCAAGAAAGGACTTCAGCGTAAAGCCCTATGCCTATCATGTTCAGTAGACAAGAAGACTGAGACGCTTACCCGCAGATGATGTAGTCGTAAACCTCCGCGGGGTCAACCGAGTCGATGCGTTCAAGAGACATGGCTTTGTTGATGTATCCTCAAGATGAAAACAAGAATAAGAAAGTCGACAGTAGCAACCTCACCATAAACTCAAAGACTCGGCAGGCTCTATATAAACTTCCATGTTCCGTTCCATGTGACACGGAAACATACCGCACCTGATCTGCGACTAAACACGTAGCCCACCAAATAAACTTAGGGAAAGCATACTGAGAATGGCCTACCAGCAGATCATTCCCAGCACGGAATGCTAATGAGATGTGGCCAATAGTATGAGCGATGAACAAAATCCCTAGAAGCGTGATTCTGCTGACAAGCAGATGGACGCTGTCGTGTTCAGCACAAAAGACGGAATTTGTCCGGACTCATTACAGCGCGGTGCTTAGCGTGGTGCTTGTTCTGCCCTCCTGTCCATCTTCAAATGATCTGAGCCAGCAGATCCCGGGCACTGCGCGTCGCGACGAATGAGGGCAATGCTCACGGGGCGTAATGCGCACTTGTCACCTAGTCTTGCCGCGGTAGTGGGGTTGGATGCAATGCGGGGTAGGCCCTGGATCCGATCGTACGACGCATCCGGAAATGGAAGTCCTTCGAGAGATCCTAGACCTGACATCTAAAGGAAGCCGTCGCACATAGAGATGGAGTCTGGTTCGTTAAAATACAGAACTCCGGGGATTTTGATCTGGCCGAGGGCCTGCAGATCAGAGTTCTTTTGTCACTTATTGGGTTGGCCAAGCCGCGCAAGTATTAACGAAGATCATGTTCATGTGACGATGGAAAGTATGCAAAAGGCTAGAATCAACTGACGGGACATATTGATTATATCGTCCGCGGCAATCTAGGCCTTGAATGAGATGTTCACTACCGACAACCAAACCACCGATCCTATCCCGTCCTTCCTCCAGTCACGCCTTTCACTTTTCCGCTATACCATGATCACTTCACCAGGCCTAACAATCCATCGCAGCCATCCTTCTGCCCAGAGTTCGTCTTTACAACCACAATACCTCGGCCCATGTCCCCGTCGCAAGCATGAACGCGCCAAGCCAATGCCCGAAACACCAAAGCCTCCAGCTGCGCCAATGCTCAAACCGCACCTGCTGCATGATCCGCGCATCAAACACCAACGTTGGATTTCAGCCATCAATGCAGCAATATGAATGGCTAGAACATCAGGTGTCAAGCTCTACAAGGGCAAGGCCAAGCTCCACGAGAAGCTTGGCTACACGAGTTGCGTGTTGAGAGTGCAAGACTGTTTCGAGAGCGAGCGACTGCAGGTAGGCGATTAAGGTGACATAGCAGGAAGTATAGATTGCATTGAGCTCCCCACACTCTCTGTTCCTTTCTTTTCTTCTGTGTACTGCCGCGCGGTATCGTTCTTCCTCTCGCTCTGCCTTTGCATTTCAATTCCTTTTGGCTGGTCCACTCTTCATCTCTAATTTCTGTTCCCCAAATCCCAAATACACCTCTCCGCGCTGCAGACATGTACAAACTCATCGCCCTCTCACTTCTCGGCCTCACATCTGCCTTGCCTCAGCGAAACCGGGGTGGTGGTGGTAACCGCCAACAAGCGACAGCATTTCAGCAAGCCGCTCAGGTCCCTCAGGGTATCTCCCAAGCTACCGATGGCTCCATTATTCTGGATGACACTGTAATGGTCAACAACCTACCTATTCGATTCAAGATCTCCGCACCAGCAGATCAATTCCTCCCAGCTTCAGGAGTCCCCGGTGCGGCTGCTACATCAGCAAACGGAACCCTGGGAGCAAATGTTCTGCTTCATGGCGATGGCGGACAGAGCTTCTTTGATATGCCAAACCAGGCTATTCAGGCTAACACCATGGGTGTCGCCCTCCTTGCGCCAGATGACAACCTGTTCTGGGGTGGAGGTGCCGGTCTGGACCGAACGGACGGCGTAGCCCACGCCCAAGCCGTCAACGACTTCATTCAGACCGAGCTACCGCAACGTGTCGCAGTAAACATGTCCAACATTGTCTTCACCGGTGTTAGTGGTGGCTCGTTGATGATGTCAGGATTCTTCATTCCGGCACAAATGCAGAATTACGCCAACAGTGCCGTTGAGCTGAATTGTGGTGGCATGCCACCGCAGGTCGCTTTCCAGAATGCAGCGACGGTCATGAGCCAGACAAGGATACACTACCAATCTACGCAAAGTGAGCTTCAATTGTTGCAGGGCAGTATCCCTCAGGCTGTGGCAGCGTACGAGCAGCTCGCAGCCGACGCGGGATTGACGGCGGATCAGGTCAACCAGCTGCAGACTGTCGATAACACGCCGGCCGGAGGACACTGCGAGTTTGATGGACAGGACTTTGTTTCTGGTGTACAGATAATGTCCTCTAGCTATGCTAGTGTTATGCAGGGCGGCAACGGTGCGGTGCAGGGAATCGGTGCACCTAGCACTGGTGTGGTAACAACGGGCGTTGTTGGAAACGAAAATTTGCAGTTCGTCGGCGGGCAAAAGCGCTCAGTCGAAACAAGGAGCATGATACAGATGAGGTGGGCGCAGAGTGTGGTCGAGGAGGCTGATTTCCAGCAGTTGGCGTGCGATCGGAGTTCGTGCTCGGCCGATGAGCCCAGGATCTGAGCGATTTTTATTTCAGTACATAATTTTCTAGCTCCGTCACGAATCAGCAATAATGAAAGCTCTCAGAACAGTTTGAGACCGCATCCACATCATCATGGCCGGGTCCTTGGTCCCGTTCGCGCTTTGCAATCATCTCAATCAGCCATCACGGAAGACTCGTGGTACACGTTGTGGTTTGGTCGTGATGTTCATTTGACTGGTATTGTGAAGGTCGTCCCATTGCTAATCGTAGTTGCAACGTCGTCGCCCAAATCCTTCACCCCGTAAATGCATTTTCGCCGTGCCCGTGAACCCATGAATGTTATCGAAAGCAGGAAAAGAGACACCTCACATGACGACACCGGAGTTGGAGGCGATACGCTAGAAACTGTCAGCAAAGCACATGTTCGGCAGCCGTTGGTACGTACCGGCCACAGCTCGGCGGCCTCCTTGGCAACGGGTCCAGTGATGGCAGAGCCCTTCATTTCACCCTTGGGGTTGACGATGACACCGGCGTTGTCCTCGAAGTACAGGTAAATACCGTCTGCTCGCCTCCAGGGCTTGCTCTGGCGGACAATGACGGCAGGCATGACCTTCTTCCTCAGCTCGGGCTTTCCCTTCTTGACGGTCGCCATGACCATGTCACCGGCACCACCAGCGGGCAGACGGTTGAGGCGCGCACCAATACCCTTGACGGAGATGATGTACAGGTTGCGGGCACCCGAGTTGTCGCAGCAGTTCATGACGGCGCCGCTATACTTCCATTAGCCTCTCATTCCTTGTATGCTATTCTGGGCGTATCGCGGGCGGATGTGGGCTCGGCGGAGCGAGATTGGCGGCGGAATTGAACGTACACTGGCAGACCAAGAGTCATCTTGAGCTTGTTACCGGAGGTAGAACCTCGACTGCGTCCATGTTAGCCAGTCTTCTTCGGCGTTGGCACCATCTGAAGCTTCTGCAGCCTCTTCAGATCCGAGCATAAACGTACCCGCGCTTTCCAGACATTTTGGATGATTATCGGGGGGGATATTCGATTTGGCGGGTTTCGGGTGCGTCGTCGCTGGAGTTGTCGGGAGCGTCGTGAAGTTCGTCAGAGGTGGGTTGCGCCTACCTCGCTAACGAAATTCTGTGTGCGTGGTCTGTGCATCTGCCTAGCGCAGAATCTCCATCGTCACTTCCCTCAGCCAGAACATGTCCAAAACTTGGCAGTCGTCTCATGGCGGTGGGCATTTTGAGAGGTCGCTAGACGAATGTGCTGTGCATACTGCTATTGGCATTGAAATATGAGAATCATCACCCACATCTTTTGCACGCCAAGACATACTGACGTCCAACAATAACGAGATTGTCTACATAAAAGGCATTGGACAACACCCCAAAGAAAGTGTCACAACAGAGATACAACGCATCAATACGTCTGCAAACTCAATATGATCACGTGATGGAATTGTGCGTTTACCTCTTTGGTTATTGCTCCCCGCGGGTTGTATGCTCAAGAGGAGGCGACTTAGCATCATCCCCTCCCCCAGTTTTTGGACCACCTCCATACAACATCCTCAACTCCCTTACCGAAAATTGAACCATGGGATACGGACCAAATCACGAAACGGAATCACAGCACAGAGGACTCAGTGAAGAATTTCAACATCAATTCGTTATCATAAACCTATTAATCCATCCCTTCATCTCTCCATCACACTCTACAACCTACTCTTCTCGTTCTTCTCATCCCTCACACTAAGCGTCTCCACATTCTCGGCGTCGCCAATCTCCCTTCCACCCTGATACGTGCTCTCCTTCAGGTTGTTCATAGCATCTTCCTGTGCGTCCGCCTTGCGGAAGGTCAAGTAGAACCCAACACCACCGGCCATGGCGATAACCGCAACAGCACCGTAGTTCCACACAAGTAGCGGGTCCTCTGACAAACTGACAAAGGCCTGGCCAAGCGCCGCGGAAACAGCAGAAGTAGACAAAGCAATAGCTTGGATGGTAGACTTCATGTTGTTGGGAGCCTTGGTGTACGCGTACTCGAGCTTGGTGATGGAGGCCATGATTTCAGAGAAACCGATGAGACCATAGGGCACAACTTGAACCCACACCGTGATATCGGCGTGGCAGTCGTCGCGCACTTTGCTCAGAGCGTTGATGTCGTCGCCACACGCGGACATCTTGTAGATGTAGTATTGGATCACGCAGGCGGATACCATGGCGAAGGAACTGAGAGCGAAACCAGCCGTGATCTTCTTAATGGGTGAAAGAACGATGCCGGCTCTCCGCAGACCAGGGTAGATGAGGAAGTCCATAATAGGAATAAGAATGACAATAAAAATAGGGTTCAATTTCGAAACAATGTCGTTGGGTACGTTGCCGAGGTTCATGGTGTTCGCTTGAGAAACAAGGTTGCCGGTCATCTGGTTGTACGCTGGGAATCGAAGTCAGTCGGTAGTCCACGAGCTTCTCATACATCGAAGACTTACCTAGCCAGTAAAGAGGGTACCAGAGGAACACCTTGCAGGCAAGAATACCCCTCTTAACCTCGTCGACCCAAGCGTCATCGAATGTCATCCAATCAGGCACAACCTGGCCATTGGCACGAAGGGCACTGGGCTTTACCCTGTCCCAGAAGCCGTCATCCCTGAAGGTGTTCTTTTGAGGTGACTTCTTAATACCGAACCGGATGAGCTTGAACGCTTTGCCCATGACGGACCCAGTAGGGGGCGAAAGCTTGTAGTGCTTCTTCATCGTGATGAGGATAATGGGGCACAGAAGGTAGCAGATGGTAGGCAGAGTGAATGAGAGCCAAAATCCGACGTAATGTTCAGAGCTGTCGAGATGTTAGCGCTAGCTCCCGGGTTCGTTCAAAGCCAGACTTACTAAACCATGGCGAGAGATCCGCAGATAGATCCGCAGTTAATCAGGAAGTAGAAGTAAATGTAAATCCTCGCAGTCGTCGTAGCAGGGTCGACAATTTCCCTTTGCCCGTTTTTCCTGAAGCGGACATAGGCTCGCTGGTCCTTGTATTGTTCGGCAATCAGGGGCGAGATGTTACTCTTGAATCCGCCAGTACCAATACCCATAATGACAAGACCGACAGCGAAGACACCAATAGCAGCATTTGGCCTGACGATAACGGGAGGAATCGCAGCCAAGATGAGAATAATGTGACCGACGAGAGCGACGAAGTTAGAGTACTGAATCGTGTTGTAACGTCCCCAGTACTCATCAGCAAGCCAGGCGCCACCGAGGGGAGTGATGTAGGACCAAAACTGGTTGAACATAGTCAAACCGGTCGACGCGCGCTGACCCATGTCCAGAGCACCAGAACCGGGGCTCTTGAGGAAACCAGCACCAGTGGTAGAGCCAGGGGGAAGAGGCTTCTGGATGAAGTCTAAGAGTTGCAATTAGTCGATACCCAGTAAACGTGATCTGGCGTAACTTACTGACGAAGACAGCACTAGTACCGTAGTAACTGAAGCGCTCGACGAACTCAACAGCAGCAACAGTCCATGCCTGCCACGGAATGCGACCAGCAACCCTAGGAAGCGTTGCCCATTCCTCCTCTGTTGGAGCCGGTCCTAAAAGATTGGTGCAGTCATCATTGGAGGAAGTGGCGTCGGTGTCGACAGCAATAGGGTCGGTGGTCATAGTAGCACCCTTTGTGATTTCGAGAGACGCCTTGACATTGGTGCTGACAGCCATTGCGACGTGAGACGGACCAGAAGTCCAGGGCTTCCAAATAAAGCGAAGGTGAAAGAAGGCGAAATGAACGCGGAAGGTACTCGCGCAACGGGACCGTTGGCAGAGGAGTCAAGTAAACGCGACGAGCGGCGGACTTGAATGTCTACCGTACGAAATTGAGTACAGGGAGCTCTTCATATAGCAACAAGCCTCGCTCTATTGCAAAGCATCGGACAAGACTTCGGCATGATTGGCACGCGACTTCCCAAGCGCGATCCACCCTAAAGGTCACCTCCCGTTCGCTCGTCTACAGCGTTATCATTACTGTTGCAACCAGAGGCCAACAAGCATAACCCATTTGGATCGCGCCTAGTGCGTTCGAAAGATCCCCACACCGACCATCAGGCCTACTGCCGTTATTAAGCGCGGTGTTAGAAGCATCCAAGACCGTGGTAGCCCCCTTGATCAAGATAAGATAGGAATGAGCAACAAGGCTGGGCAGCAACTGGCGCGGCGGAGCGTTCGAAAAAGACGTGCCAAGGTATGCTAAGCGGGAAAAAGATAACGACCGTCGAAGCTTCCATGCGGGTGAGCAGGATTGCGCCAAGATACTTCCCCATCTCTTGGTCTTGTCACCTCCCCATTCCGCCCTAGCCCCCGGGCTCACTGATTGCAAGACAACCGATTGGACTAGGAAGGGCTGCCGGGGTTGAAGCCAAGGACTTGGGGCTGCTACGCTGAGGATAAGCGTTTCATTACTGTGTACCTCCTTCTACAAACGATCACGCGTGGGGCGATAGCTAATGGGGCGTGGTTGTAATGGCGTCTAAAGGGTGTGTAGTGAAGAGGCAACGGGTAATATTGAGTTCCATGGATTGAAGCCGCGCTAAGTGGAGCACGGTCCTAAGAGGAGCGGAAATTCGGAAAAGAATACAGCGGAACCACCACTGCATCGGCTACATATCTCCCCTTAGCCATGCTTCCAGCCGCCAGTATGTCGACATGATGGTGTGGTACATCTGCCATGGTGTTGCAGCACCTGATTTCTAGTCGCCACCACGCCCCACCGCAAGTCTTCTTATCTTTTGTTGCCTCGGGCTCTCCGGTCTTTCTTCTTCGTGAAAATGTCTTCCTGGTGACGATCACACTCTACGCGGGAGTTCTGAGGCGGGTCAGCGATGTTGAGCTACTGATGTTGTGTTGTGGGAAGTCGCACCTGGCCAGAACTCTGGAGCATCGGGACGTGGCACGTGAGCAGCCGCATCCAGATTAGATGTTACTGCTTGCCCATGTGTCGACATTGAAGGATCGTAAACGTGCTCAGGTATTGACAGACCCGGAGCTTCGCAAGACGCGGCTAACGACTGCGGATGTTGAATCGCCCAGGCGTTGCTTGTCGCTGGCGTAAAAGAGTTGGGCTCGGACGGATGGTACGGCATCTGGTTGCCATTCCATACCCCATAGAGCCACTGGCTGGGAGGAGGACCAGCGGAACTCTGACGATGCATCTGTGGCAAATTCGGTTCTTGGTATTGCGCCATGCTCATCTGCAAAGGCACAGGAATACTGGGTCCATGCATAGAATGATAACCTGGGTAGGGTCTGTAGGGCTGATGGTACCCACCAAGTGGTCCCAGGTTGTGCTGCTGCGTGTTGCTCAGAGCTGGTGGAGACATGTGGGTTCTATGATATACGTGAGAAGCGTACCCGGCTGGAGCCACGTTGTGGCCTCCAGTAGCGTGAGGAGGTCTACCTGACCGCAGTGCAGGACCATGACTAGCGCAGCCTGCGTTGCCAGACCCGCCGTGGGTTGCGCGAACAGTTTGCTGCGGGCGATCTTCTGCTGTCTTGCGGTTGATGGTTAGGTCATCAATCTGCTTCTGCAGAGCTTCCAGGGCTGCCACATGTGGTGGTTTCGTAAACTTGCGCCCATGGGGTTGACTTCTATCAGTCTTTCCAGCACGAGGGAACTGGGGACTTGCGTCTGGTCCCAGTGAGTATAAATCGTAGGTGCCATGTCGGACGGCGTGGCGGACGAAGATGCGAATACAAAGCTGCTCGCCCTGGTTTACAACGCGCATGAACTTAGTCAGCTCAGTCGGCGTCAGGACTTCTGGGTTGACGAGGCAGAGGCGAAGGCGCTCGATGGTGGAGGGGAAGTCTTCATAGAAAGGCTGCGACGCGTTACTTGTTAGTGCACGATTGATAGCAACCCGAAGTGCGTCATACAGGTACTATGATTAATATGACCAATGCCCCATGACTATGTGAGAGGCGCCTTCAATGTAACACTCAAAAAGACAAGCGCATGATAAATATACTTACAATGCGGTCGAGCTTGCACCTAGCGAAGAGCACCATACTGACCCAGTGAGACGTAGGCCTTTTCTTGCGCCCATATTCCTCACCAAAGACAAGCTCTAGAAAAGGGATGAGCTCCCGGTGCGCCCACTCCAGGTCAAGGTCTTCGGGGAGATTTAGATTTGGCAATGTTGACATGTTCGCAACAGCGGTTTGATTCTATGGTTGAAAGAGTGTAGTTGATCGCACGCGCTTAATTATAAATGAAGAAGTTATAAGCGGATGAGAGTATTATTTACATTCGGTGATGTCCAGGGTCCAAGGAAGGCGAGTTGTTGCCTATTGAGCATTTGCTTCCTATAACTCTCATTCACTTCAACTCTTTACGTCACTGCCAAGTCATTTGTACTAGGGAATAACGTCCGGGTCAGACAAACAGATCTCCAATGGCGTGTCCTGTGGGTCGCGTGATGATGATGTGAAATTGGTATCTAACACTAAATACAAGAGAAAGGCAGGACTACTTCGAGGCAGTCGCCGTGCCAAATCTAATGGCAGAAGAATTAGAAGAGAAAGGTGAAGGCAAAATCAAAGGAGAAATAGGACTTCAGACTCTAGGAAAGACAGGGCACTGTCAAGCAGCAAGAAAAGGAAGATGATGTCGCAATCCCCTCAGAGGATAAAACTCCGTCTACCAGTCTCAACGTCCTCAATCCAATCCTTCAACGCCGTGTTTCCCTCTTCATTCAAGGACCTCGCTTCCATATCTTTAGCCCTTGTGACGTTCAACGAACTTTTTTGATCTTTGTGTTGCCGATGCCAAGCTTTCTAAGCCGGAGTGACACTTCGATCTCTCCTTAGCAGACCTCTCCTCTCCATGCTCTTGGGCCGCGGGCTGATGCTTCCATGCTGGCTACCTGCGTCGCTGGGGTGGAAGCTGCTGCGTATGGTGACCATACCAGGTGTGACACCAACATTTTGCTCGCTACCACCGCCTTGGTCGGAAACTGTGAACTGGCCAGAGCCAAGCTCCTCGTCTCGACCAAATGTGGCATGGTCTTTGACGATGACACGGAAGAAGGCGTCAGCAGTGCAGGGCACCTTGAAAGATTCCTCCGGGAATGTCACGTGTCCTTGAGGTGCTTTGATGTGGTCGGTCTTGTGAATCTCCTTCTTGCCAAGCAGGACGTGTACGCGTAGGTTCTTGTTTGCGGGGAAACCGTCGGCGCTCAGAACAGTAATGTTGGCTGTGCCTTGTTCAGCGCTACCAACACCACTGTTGTCACCGAAGCGGCTGTGGAAGCTTTGTGCACCCCAGCTGCGGTGTCTGTTGTGATTTCCGTTGTCCTTCGGAGGTGTACTAGGCTGCTCGCTTTCAATAGAGATGACAGGCGTGTCAGCAGAAGGTCGCTCCGCGGTACTTGGGCGCTCCAAATCTTCGTCGCCGCCCTCGCCGCGAGACTTTCTGCGCTTGAAGCCACGACCGAGGAAAGTTCCTGCACGGACCACATTACCACCCACGAATGCAGCGCCCTTGCCGACCCCCTTTACGGGTGCACCGATGACCTTGCCCGGAACAGCAAAAGTGCCGGAGAAGGTACTTGAGCCTTGTCGGGAGCGCATGACGTAGTCTGGCTTGAAAAGCATGCGGAGACGAATAGCTCCGGACTTGCCATCGAGCCCGAGCGTAACCTCCTGTTGCTGGAAGGGCTCCAAAATCTCCAAGTTAATGGATGACTTGCCAAGGAAGTCCGCCTTGTCGCCAAAATCCCAATCATAAACGTTGACGACGAAATCTGCCGCTGTTCGGCTTCGTACTGGCACTTCAAAGTACTCATTCCAAGCAGGGTGAAGAGTCTTCTTCTGGGTCTTCGTTTTATATACCTCCTTGTCATTAAGGAAAAACTTGCAGTAAGGATCCGAGAAGCCGTTGCGATCAGCTGCTGGTAGGTCTGCAGCGTCAAGCACGTCTACTCGTAGAGTACCCTGGTTGTTGAATGATTCGCTGGGATCGAGACGCATCTTGACAGGAATGTACTTGAGCATGACCGTGATCTTGTTATCACGCCCGTTCTTGTCTTTCAGCGTGAATTGAGTGGGGGTGTGCTAGATGATACGTCAGTAGACTCTTTCCGCTCGGAGCATCGGTGACACTTACCAAAGCCCTTCGCAACGTGTCGATGGTGTTTCCTGTTAGCTTCGCAATGACGTGGTCGCCATGGTCGTCGCCGTCGTTATCGATGTGCTCCATGATACGAAGAGTGATCTTGGAAAAGTCGAGTTCTCGAATCATGGTGTCGCCGACTGCTTTTGGTTAGGGTTGTGTAGTAAGGGCGGGGCTCATTCAACATACCATCGTTGAAAGTCATCTTGTTGCTCTTTATCTTGGTGCTGGAATAGCTCGCATACGCCATGTCGTCCATAATGACATCGACATGGCCGCCAGTCCTCGCGAATTCGCCCTCGATGAGCTTGAACACAAGCAGGCCAGATTCTGTTGAGAGTCAGCAAACATTGGTCCAAAAAAAAGTTACAAGAATACGACGCATAGGATTTGAGGTTGGGGACAACCAACTCAGCCAGCCTGTGTTCACATTCTCATGACAGCCGCGCAACCTACCATACTGCTGCAGATCGTCGACAGTAAGCTTCAACTTCTCGACCTGCTTTTTCTCTGGGATGGATTCTTCCTGGTGCAACTCGTTGCTCTCAAGCTCCTTGGCCATTTCCTTCTCATTAGATTTGAGTGATGAGATGGTGCCGGCAGTTGGCGATCTGCTAATGGTCGAGGATCCAGACATAACGCGCTGGTGACCCTTGGATTGGATTGATGCAGGGCGGGCTGCACCATTGGCTGAAGCCTCTTCTTTTGCCTCCTCCTCCTCATCCTCCTCGGGATCCCAAGTCGGATAAGTTGGATAGAAGGAGCAAGTGTAGTTCAACGTGCCCTTCGGCTGCGAATGACCAGCCAACCTTAGAGCTCCTGCTGTAGGCTGTTTCTGCTCGTTTACAAGATATTCGCCGTTTTCGTCCTGTTGGATATAGTCGCCAGCCAGAAGTTCGATGTGACCCAGTGGGCGGTCTTTGCCAAGGTTTTCGTCGTCCATCACTTCCAATGTAAGCTTCTCGCGGACAGTGTGTACAGGCACGTAGATGACTTCATCCCAGTCTGGATCAAGGTTGTTTTTGAACACAACGGTGCGGCCTTTCTCAATACCAGAAAGCAAGACGCGGACGTACGGATCAGACTTGCCGAGCGCCTCCAGGTTACGAAGCTCACGAGCGCTTTGGAAGTGCAGCCTCATGACACCAATGGGGGTAAGGTAGCCACCCGAAGAGACTGCTCCTTTGAGTGCAACTGGCTTCCAATCGAGCTTCATCTTCACGCGACCGCTCGATGTACCGGCAAGATTGTACCATTCGTGTCCCTTGGCCATCAGTTCCAGCATGTCGTCCAGTGTGATCTGATAAGTGCCCAGGATAGGATCAGCTGCAAGATCGCGGTCGTCCTTGATGACAAGGCCAAGTTTCGCCTTTTTACGATCAGTGATGAGCATCTCTTTGGTAGCGTCTGGCCAGATGGGTTGGTTGGTTCGCTTCATGACGCGCGATCTGTGGATTTCATGTCCATTGAGCAGTAGAACTGCATATGGGCTCACTACATGATGTTAGCCGGTATCCAGGCGACAAACAAATTGGTCGAATAAGACTTACGTTGTCCAATCATGCTCTTGCTGCCATCCATTTCCTTGGCCTGTTCTACGGTGAACTTGCAGATACCGGTGCGCGACTCTGGGGGAGGCTCCTTGGTGCCGTCTTCAAGAACAGCACCTTCCAAAACCGGGAAGAAGCGTACATCCGCAGAGACGATACCCCTCGCTCGGCCTCCCGACATGACCTCAAGCTGCAGGTTCTCATGATCAGGGTCCTGCTCCAGTTGTTCCAGAGCGAAAGTGGCTGTTCCAAGCTCTTTGTCCTTGCGAATGTCATTGTAGTCGAAGATGTTGATTGTGAGCGAGTCTTTGAGGGAAGTCACAATGATATTGACCGTCTCGTTCCATCTGGGGCTTGCGTTCTCGTGGACAGTCTTTGTCTTTCCAAGGACATTGCGATTGTTGATTGAGACAGTAGCGTATGGGTCGGGGGTACCGGAGAATTTGTCCGGGTTCTTGAGACCCTGAGCACCGTGGAAGTGGACTTGCAAAACACCAATCGCTTGATCGACAGGGTTGCCGGCAAGCATCTTGGCGATCTCGATGGGGAAAACGTTAGGGTCGTACATCATCGGGCCCAGATTGGCATGGATCTGCTCCATGATGAACGTCTCTAATCCTGGAATAAAGTTGATGTCAAAACCAAATGTCTCTCCACCAAGTGGCTTGCAGACGTAATCGATCGTCGGGCGCTCCATGAAAGACATTTCAACCTTTTCAATATGGGGAAAAGGTAACTGCAGCTTGAACTTTAAGCGCATGAGACCGGAAAAGGCCATGTCTTCGACAATGACATCCAGACCCTTGCTCACAAGGCCTTTGCCGACGCGAATTTCCAGCACGATCTTGGGATTGATCTTGTTCTTGATTTGGCGCGCAGTAAGGTCGGCGGTATCGTTGGGAGTAAAGCTGAACTTCCAGTCCATGAGAACAATGTCATCCTGGGTCTTTGGGTACGTCTTCACGTGTTCCAGTCGGGGAGGCTTCGTTCCTAGGACAAACGTCTTCATCTTTAGACTGTCCAGGAAGGCGGGCGTCGAAGTGGAGAGGACCTGGTCCACAGTTCCCACAATTGTATCACACAGAACAGGAGCGTAGATGGGCCAAAACTTGACAAGAAAGCTGTTGATCCACTCAAGGCTCTCACTGTCAGTCTCCAGCTTGTTCTTGGCCATCTCGCGGTTGAGGTCGTCTCGGGCATTTCGGCGCACTCGACGAATCGAAGTGCGATAGTAGGTTCCGCAGACAGCCATGAAGATCATGATCCAGCCAAGTCCACCCCCCAGAATACCCACGACCCACGAGCTCAGACAGGCAAAGATAATGATGCCTGTATTGTGGTACCAGTCGCCGAAGAACTTGTCCTCTAGCCTGCCCTCTAGCCATGTCTGATGGTCGGCCAAAGATGCCTCTGCCTCTTCCTCTTCCTTGTTCTCTGAGCCTGGCATGCCGAATCGCGGTGCCCAGCCGACGCGCTCCCACCGCGCATCGTCGTCGAGTTGCTCGGGCGCGTGACCGTTTGATTTGGCTGCGGTTGATGTCTCGATCGCGCCAGCCTTGGTCGGCGAGGGCAGGTCGTACTGTGCCGGTCCGTTGTCTTCGGCATCTGATACCAGTGCGGTTGCGTTATGGCTGGGGTTGTGGTGGAAGCTGGGCGGGACTCGCGCTCTGGCCTGCGCCCGCTTCTGCTCAGGACTCGCATCGGGGTCGAATTGGAAGGCTGCGCTGCCGCCGGCTTGCGCCTGATCCACCAAGGACTTTTCTGCTTGCTGGGGGGTGATGGTGTTATTGGGGTCTTTTGCTGCCTCGAGCACGCCCTGCTGCTTCAGCTCGGATTCTCGCGATTCGGTAGCCATGTCGGTGATAAAGAGCGGAGGTCCGACCCGCTCACGCTGTGTAGCGGCTGCAGGAGAATCGGCGAGCAATTGGGCGCTCGCGATGGCGGGGTGAGTGTGTGCAATTAGGTAGAAGGGCTGGTGAAGGACAAGAAGGAAAGAAGAGAGCGGCTGGGAGCTGTTGTTGGAAAGGGAAACCTGTTGGCTGGCTGGTTAGCTTTCCTTGGTAGACGGCGGCAGCTATGCTTTAGCGATGCTGCAGCTGTACTCCGTGAATGAGCACTAACCTGGGCCTACTCGCCGAAATACTGCCCCGGCGATCGATCGATGAAACAAAGGAAACGTAGAATGAGCGACAATGAACAAGTGCGGAGAAGAGGCAGACGCGCAAGCACAGCTGCTGCTCACACGCAATCAAGGAGCTTAGGAGAGCTGGCTACTAGGATCTCTCTCTCTGGCCATGACGATCCGGCCGTGCCTTCCTCGTCAAAGGAGTGGCTCCGTCATAGCCTGCACAGCCACACCACCACCCTCACCTTGCCTTGTCGGCCGCATTATGGCTTCGGAGATGAAGCCTCGCACGCAGAAAATAATTCAGCCGTGCTTGGCTCCAGCTGCCATGTTATCGACAGTGGAGTCGCGGTCGTGATATGGCGCCGGGGACGTCGACTTCCCCTCAAGCTATCATGACGCTATCGCGCTACCACTGCAGGGCGCACATCGCGTTCCCATCGTCGGCAACGACCAGGGTCTTCCCGCAACACCAAACACGCGCCTCACCACTGCGCTGATAGCGCTACGCCAGGTGCACATCCGTGTCCTCGAAACTCCATGTCTAAAAACACTGAACACTTGTGCACACGATTGATTTGAATACATCACGTGCCCATATGCAAGATGCAGAGGCTCACCCATGCGTCGAAGAAGCACCATGTACCATAAGCCTTGCTGACAGCCTCGTGAGCACATGTACTTTGTCTAGGCATATCAAGCGTACCATATCTAAACCACACCGTCTTCAAGCCACAAGCCATTCAGGCTCTTTCAGACCCTAGACTGCGAAGATCCACCTTCCCATGCCTCAAAACTCCTTTAGTAGCCGCATGAACTGGCCCCTGACACTGCAAAAATATTTAGTAAGAAGGTCCACTAGCAACTGGAAACTTTCGGCTAGACACTCCATCCTGCACCCCAGACACATACCTGTGCATCCTCGGATCCCGGTGTCTGTCCCTGTCCCGGCTGTCATCTCTTGGTCTTGCATAGTCACGATCGTCCCAGTCTTCTTTGACCCTATCGTGACTCCGTGTTCGGCCCGCATCACGGTCACGCTCTCGAGGGTATTCAACGTCTGTCGAGTGCCGTCGACGTGATCGACCGCTACCACTACCACTACCCCTAGAGTCGTACACATCTCGGTCACGATGATGATGCTCTCGGTCGCCATCCCGCTCTCGCTCCCGGATGTACGTTGGCTCGACATCTCGGGCTGGGCTTACAGGGTGTACGGTTTGTGGGCCCCATCGCACCCCGCTATGTGGTGCAGGCACAGGTCGATAGCTAGTCCGTGGTGGCATGGCCGGTCGACGATCGTAGTATTTCCGCGCCTCCTGCTGGGCATGAGCCACTTGAGTCGCAAAGAGTGGTGATGTAGTAGGTCGGTAAACGGGCTGAGGAGATGTCGCCGTTGAGCCTCGCCCTTCCATCCGAACCGCATCAGGTTGATTCGAGTAGCGGCGCACCTCATGGTAGGCGGGGAAATAACCCGGCTGTGCTATAGGTGGCTCGTGAGACTTGTGTGCACGTAACACTGGGTTACGGCGACGAGGGGAAACATCTGGGTCCGAGTCGGAGTCTGTCGCTGATAGAGAGGATTCGCGCCGTGGCGGCTGCGGGCGCTTATGAGGAGGATACCGGGGTGCTGTCTGTGGAGCAGTCGCAATAGGTGTCGCATCTTCGTCCGACAAACTATCGCTATCGTACCGACCTGGAACAGTCTTTCTTCTGCTAGCGAACGGGTTCAACGGGTTCAGCATGTGTCTAACCCTTGATGTGACTGCCCGTCCATGATCATCAGCAGGCCGTGGCGATTGCTTCGAGACGTGGCGCATGAAAGTAGGCCTCGGTCGCCCGTTTCGGTAGAGTGGATCCTCAAAGTACCTGTACGCGCCATGTTTCTCGTCTGCCGAGGAGCCCTCCCCCTCAGTAGAGGTGCGTGGTCTTGGCTCATCGGTGCTGTTGCCATTCGCTTCCTCCTCGGCCTCCTTCTTCAGTCGGGCGGCGACAGTCTCGTACCACGCCTCCATAGCATCATCCGGTTTGTCTGGGAAGCACTCTTTCGGTAGGATTTTTGGGAAGATATTGCCGGTTTCCGGGTCCGGTATGTCATCCAGCTCGACTGCCCTCTGTAGGAATGAGACATGCTCTTCCGGTCCCAATAAGAGCTGAATGGTCTGCCATGTGACAAAACCGCTTTTCTTCAAAGCCGGTACCGTCGGACTCGAGTACCCATCGTCATCCGCCGCTGGTTGCAGACTATGATACGCGCCCAACGAACGGTATATGAATGCGACGGATGATGGCGGCGTATCTGTGAATAGGACATCGTAGTCACCACCAACGCTCCGGTACCACGCTGCGATTTGCGAGGGTGTGAGATCGGGCGAATCGCTGGGCTCAAACTTCTTGCTCTGCAGCGACATGCATCAGCATCCGTCTGTTCTGGTGCTTGTAGATGAGGAGCTGCCGTTTACTTACAATGACCTCTGCTATACCCTTTAGTAGGCGATCCAGTATTGGGGTCCCACACTTGTCGTCTTGAAACAGGTAGCCCCAATAATCGTACGCTTCGCGATGCGCCGCATCCGCGTGTGCTGCGCTCGCGGCATGCTCTTCCTGGTGGTCGTGATGCTCCGTTGGTTCGGTGGCCATGCTGTGGAAATGTGGAGATGATGACTGTCAATGATTTCAGGCATAAGTAGAGTTTCGGCTCAATCTTCGGAGGTGACGCTCGTTGAGGTGCGGTGAACCCCGCTGTCGTGCTACGCAAGAGTGCAGGCAGGTATGTGGAACGCGAAGGCGTCCGGAAGCCACTGCTGCTTATATCAACAAGTCGTCACTGCTTTCAGCAGGCATCATCGCTATGTGACGGGCAGATGACTGGCCGACTGCGCCTCTGCACTGCACAGGAACCGGTAGCAAGGTGGGGGATGTGTTGCTTGCGGGACAGGCGCGTGGCTGGTGACAGCCTGACATCACCCGTGGTAGGGCCGCAAGGCTTAGCGTGGCGTGAGACGTGAGGCATCAATCAGGCACCCGCCTCTTGGTATCAAACTCGTTCGCCCGTCGGGAATTTCACATTCGCGCTAGAATATCAAGGCCGAAATTTGCATCAGCCCACCGTATCACGTAAACGCCAAATGCAAGCAGTGGTACAATCATGAAGAAGACGAATGTGTATTTGTATTCGCCAATATGCATTTTGTCTATCATGATGCATGGATATCAAACATGGGGTATGGCTATCACGCCCTCCCAATTACCACATGTGCCTGTTCTGCTTGAGTGCAAGCCAATGCATTATCATCCTTCGTAACCAGCCGCCCGTGGAAGACCTGTATCCTCAAAAATCTATGTGAACCCGCAAAGAAAACATCGGCGTATTTGCTCTAGTGCTCGAGCAACCTGAGCGAGCCCTGAACAACAACGTTCTCAAGGATGGAACCCGGAGGAATGTCGATGGTGGAGCCCTCGGTCGCGACGATGATGACAGTGCCCTTGAGGGTGACGCCACGGCCGAGGTTGACGGGACCGGTAATGGTGAGATGGTCCAGCTCAACAATCTTGGGGATGGAAGGAATGCGCGACTGGAAGCTTGAAACCTTCTTGAAGTCACTACCGAGCTTGATCAAAGGCGCGGGACCGAAGCGGTTGGGGTCAATGACCAGCTGGCCGTGCTGAAGAGTGTAGAGATCAGACTTGACAAGCATGAGATCAGAGCAGGTCTTGACAGGTAAGAAACGTCTCCTGGGAACGTTGACACCGTGTGCATTCTTGAAATGCTTGATTGCGGCACCAACAGCCGTCTCGAGCTGGAGAACCGAGATGTCGGCCTCACCCTTCTTGTCGGCAGGGATAGACTTGCCGTTGGGGATGATTTCCATAGCAAGTTCGTTAGCCTCAACGACACGCTTGATGGCCGCCAGGTTCATCCAGATGTTGTTGGTGTTGAAGTACTTGAACTTCTTGATCGACTTGAACTCATTGACGTGCTCCTTGGGAACCTGGGCGATTTCAAGCAGACGGACCGAGCCCTCGTAGTCAATGATGGTACCACCCTTGACGTCAGCCTTTGTCTTGTCTGTCAACTCCATAATGTACTCGGCCTTGGAGTCGACCATGTGCTGGAGGATGCGGAGATCGACAACGGCACCCAGGTTGTCGGCGTTGGAGAGGAAAATGTACTCAATACCGCGGTCCATGAGCTTGTCGATCATGCCCGTGTTATAGAGAGACTCGAAAACGTCACCGTGACCCGGTGGGTACCAGTTGGCAATGTCTGACTTGTTCTCCTTGGGAGCGGGCAGAAGCGAGTCCTTGAGGATACGGGGGTACCTCGACTGGTTGAATGTGAGAATGTCGATGTTGTGGCCTTCGTACTTCTTGATGATGCTAGCAGTGTCCGTATCGGTGTTGAACGAGTTCATCAGCACAAATGGCACGTTGACGTCGTATGTGCGGTTGAGGTACTCGATTTGTCGTACGGACAGATCCAAGAAAGACATGCCATCACGGACCTCGATGACCGACTTGGGGCCAACGCAACCCATAGAGGTACCAAGACCACCATTGAGCTTGACAACAGCCAGCTTGTTCAGATATTCGACACCCTCGGTGTTGGCCAGATCATCGTAGTTGACGACCTGCTCAGCCTTCGGGGGAGCGATGCGGTTCCAGTCAATGGCAGTGCCCTTAGCCTTGTCATTGAGGTATCGGCGGAATAGCGCAAAGAAGTTGTCCATTTCCGTCTCAAAGTACTGCATAGGTCAGTATAACGCCAACATGACGTAGTGCCCCTCTTCTATGCCCACCCCACTGCTAGACACGCAGGCTAGCCCGTAACTGTGGGTATTCAAGCCCAGCGAAGACAGCCAGACGTCTCAAGTAGTGGGTAGGGAATTGACGAGGGGCGCGGAGCAGCTGCGACTGACCTTCTTCTCAGCGGGGTCGGTGACGGTATCGGCGAGCTTGTTGAGCGCATTGCGCATTTGCGAGGCGGCGACATTGGTGGATGTGTTCTCGAATGCCTACACGGGAGAAATGGGTCAGCAACCTGTGATCGTGATCATCGACTGTGAGGATTCTGAAGCTGTTGACGTTGTTGTTACAATACCGCCATTGCGAGGCCGCGGAGAGTACGTGTTGCCAAAGTGGGGCAAATGCCTCCAGGAGACGACCAACGCGACTTCTGGCAGATCGCCCAACAAGCTCGCGACGAATCATGCCATTGCACTCCCATCCACGAACAGAGTACTGCAATCTCATCGAAGATTGCTCGCCACTGAGCTCACGCCTACCACGCGCGACTTGCCAGCTCAGTGCAGACAGGGGGCGGTGAGATGTTCAATGCCCCGTTGGCAACAATCAAACCAATGTAGAGAGATAACAAGGGGAAATCGAAATGCAGGCTGGCAAGAAGGACGCGTACTTACCACGTGGGACTGCGACTTGCCGTGGTGGCGCTGAGATGAGAAGCCACCCTCGCCCTCGGCAGCGGAGGGCTTCAAGTGAGAGGGAATCGCGCGAGATGCCATTGTATTCTTGGGGATAATGAGGTCCTGGAAAGAAAAAGTGGTGTCGAGGACAGCAAGTGTTGGGGAGCTGGACTCCTTATAGGTAATGGCTCGAGCTTGGCGTTGAACGTGGGGCAAGTCGAGAACGTGCTCTGACCTGGTAACAAGAACGGGCTTGGTGGATGGAGGGGAGTAGTGAAGAGACGGTGTGCATCTGGTTTTTTATACATGCAGCTTATTGCCGCTCCTGAGACCAGAAGGGCAGTTTCAAGCGTAGCATCTCTGCATGGCAACGGCCACGCCGCCAATGGTTCCTGCCCACATGTCGAGGGCTCCGTATCTCCTGTTCCTTTTACCAATACACCACGGCCTCCTTCAGTAGAAACTGCCATTTGTTTGTTTTGTTATTCCCAAGCTACGGAGACTGTCTCGCCATACCGACCTCGGTGCTCGTCCACCGAAGTCTTTCCGCTCCACTTGGTCTTTCCCTTGACAAAGGACACATGTCACGAACCCCTTCTTGCTGCCCGTTATCTGTTCGAGTCAATAGCCACCATCGAATGAGCTTCGTGGCCGCCTATCTGCTCGACTTCACGATGCACAATTGTTGAATAATTTCCCTGGGAGCTATGTCGATAAATTGAAAAGCCCCTCATCTGGCCGCGACACTAGCAGGGGCATGCAGTAAACCTGACGTAGCGTGCGCGACCGCTCTTCCGACTTGCTCCCATGCTCCCCAACAGACTTCCCCGGCATGCGGGAAAAGTCCCAGTTTTCTCGTGTGGCGAATGCGCAGCGTTAATGCAAAAACACATAGGGCACTTTGTTCTTCCATTGATCTCGATCGCTAACCGCGCGCTGCGAGGTCGGCAACAACGGTATGATCCGGATAGGTGGTGCCAGTATATGTGCATACTGCGTCCTACGTACTGCGTATACTCTCCCACGTACAGTTATCGCTTAGACCACGTGGGGGATCTACTGCTAAGCTGGTGTATTCAAACAACAGCGATGCCCTTGCCAGACGCTCGTCTGAACGAACGCCTCTTTCCACTCTACTCACGAACGACATCCGTGACTTTAGAGTTTGCAAGTGTCAGCTCGCCAGTCACATCTCGGGAGAGCTACCGACACTTTGCCCCGCCCGGCATCTCTGACATTTACCGTGCTGACAAGGTGCGTGGTTAATGCTTCTGCATATCTTGCAACATGGAGCGACTCGGTCAGCATCAAGCCTCAGAAGCGTTTCAATAGGTAGCTTAGCACTATTTACAACAAGAGGACTTCACACCGCGCAAGACAGGGCCACGACTATCGAAGTGGGCTCGGTGGAGACTGAGTCGGTACCGGATACGCTAGTGGAGCTTGTTCCCAGAGTAACACCAATTCAGGAACAGCCATTTCCAGTTCTTCATGTGGCTTGCGTCTGAAGATAACCTGCAGCTACTTCGTGACCCAGTGCTGCTCTGACTCGTCAAGACCGGCCCTGTCCAGGTTTTCCGGCGAAAACTCCTCCCTAGTCTGCACGCACTGGTCGCGTTATCTCGACAGCGGGCGCATCTGCAAAGGGTACGGCGTGGGGCTTGCCAACTCGCAGCTTGATCCACGCACCCTGATCCACCTCTTGTGTGAAGAACTTCTGTCTGAGCTCTTGGATAAGCCACGCTAGCAGGCTCTCGATGGTCTGGAAGGAAGACCCTGAGATCAGCTGCGGCACGTCAGTTAGCGTCCGATGCTGCAGCAACTCGTACTCACCTCGAATAAAAGGGCCTCTAACTGTGGATAGTCGTCAACGCGGGAGTCGGCGACTCGGTCTATCCAAACATTGACTTCCACCGGCTGCTTTTGCAACCTCTCATTCGAATTGACACCGATCAGACAAGGTATGCGAACGTTGCGCAGGTACAGTACACTCGAATGCGTTCCCGATTGCTCTATACAAGAGGTGATGTGTCCGGCGCCCTCACCAAGCATGCTTCCTTTCAGGTAGCAGACATTTGTTTCGATGGCATGTATGTCTGTTGAGCCAGCCACGTCGCGCACACACTGAGATACAGCGGCCGAAAGCGCAGCGGTGGATGTCCAGGCCATGGTATCGTCCTTGAATCGTGCCTGAATCGCTTTGCTGAGCGTGCCATAATGAACGGTGCTATCATCAACAGAATCCGTAGAAGATGCCGAAGTGAACTGCTTTCCTAGGGTGAGAGTGACGCTGATCAAGGCTCTCTGCTTTTTCTCACGTCCCCAGACATCTTTGCCTGCATTGACAATGACTTCCAGATTCTGAACCATGATCTTATCATAGTGCCCACTCAGAACGAGTTGCGCATCCCAGTGGTCTTTCCGTAGGGCTTGGGCCATGACTTTGGGATTGAAGCTGTGTCCTCAGATAAAGCGAAGCTTAGAAGAACAAGGAAAGACTCTCGTGGAGGTGAGGCAAAGGCTAGGTAAAAGGCTTTTCCCGTACGTCAGTCACATGTTGCATGGCAATTGCTTGACAGACTTTCGCGCGCGTCCATCCGGCCAAACTGACGCCTAAAAGCGTCCACGAGCGACCCCATGAGTCTGCCAAGTTTGCTTTCGTGACGACGTGATAGACGGAAGCACTGAGCTGTGACGAAAAGGCACATAGGAGGGGCTGGAGAATTGGTCACTCACAAGCTGAAGGTACGTCGCGTCAGGCCGAATATGGCGGGGTGTATGACGGATGCCCTTGAGCCCTCTTGATGCACGGACGCCTCGCCCGCCAGAGCTCCGCAATCGAACATTCTAGCTACACATCAAACTATAATTCAGAGCCTGTCCCTCTAACGCCTGCGCGACAAGAAAATCGTGGTCACTTTTTACACGTAGCTTAATTAATCACATCAACACCATGGCCGACGCATTGAAAGCTGAAGGGAACAAGCTCTTCGCCGAGAAGAAGTTCGAGGAGTCCATGTACGTCACCCCACAAACACAGCCTTACCAGCTATTTGCTAACAAAGCACAGCGAGAAGTTCTCACAAGCCATCGAGCTTGACCCCTCAAATCATGTCCTCTACTCCAACCGATCGGGCGCGTACGCGTCTTTGAAGGACTGGCAAAAGGCGCTTGACGATGCGAACAAGGTCACCGAGATCAAGCCCGACTGGGCAAAGGGCTGGGGGCGCAAGGGAACAGCGCTACACGGAGAGGGTGATCTACGTATGTCAAGCATGCGCCATGGAAAACTAGTTACTGACAGCAAATAGTTGGAGCGTCAGACGCCTTCGACCAGGCACTCAAGCTCGACCCAAACAACGCCCAAGCGAAGTCAGGCCTCGAGGCTGTCAAGCGCGCCATTGAATCCGAAGCCAACAGTGACGGCGCGGGGCTTGGTGGCATGTTCAGCGACCCGAATATGATCTCTAAGCTCGCCGCCAATCCCAAGACGGCCTCTCTCCTCGGTGACACGGAGTTCATGGGCAAGCTTCAGCAGCTGCAAAAGAACCCCAACATGGCCGGCCAGTTCATGCAAGACCCGCGCTTCCTGCAGGTCATGAGCGTACTTCTTGGCATTGACATGTCTTTCGGTCAACCTCCAGAGGCAGGGGGCGCAGGAGGTGCAGACTCAAAGGCAGCTGAGGAGGACGTGGAGATGCCCGATGCGCGACCAGCGCCTCAGCAGCCCAAGAAGGCTCCCGAGCCCGAGCCCGAGCCCGAGCCAGTCGAAGAGACTGAGGAGGATAAGGCTGCGAAAAAGGCCAAGGCTGAAGCTGATGAGTTGAAGAAGAAGGGTACCGAATTCTACAAGAAGCGTCAATTCGACGAGGCTATCGAAAACTACACCAAAGCATGGGAAACCCACAAGGACATCACGTACAAGACCAACTTGGGGGCGGCCAAGTTTGAGAAGGGTGACTACGAGGGATGCATTCAGGCCTGCAACGAGGCCGTCGAATACGGTCGCGAGATTCTTGCCGACTTCAAGATCATCGCAAAGTAAGTCTTGAAGGAATCTTTCTTTCACTATGATACTAACATTGCGCAGAGCATTTGCACGTATCGGAACCGCTTACGAGAAGATGGGCGATCTCAGCAATGCCATCCTCTACTATCAGAAGGCGCAAACCGAACACCGCACACCCGAAGTCCTCGCCAAGCTTCGCGCCGCCGAGAAGGCCAAGGTCAAGGCGGATAGGGAGTCTTACATCAACCCCGAGGAAGCTGAGAAGGCGCGCGAGCTCGGCAATGCCAAGTTCAAGGAGTCGAATTGGCCTGAGGCAGTCGAGGCATACTCGGAGATGATCAAGCGCGCGCCAGATGACCCAAGAGGATACTCAAACCGCGCTGCCTGCTTCATCAAGCTACTAGAGTTCCCATCGGCCGTACAAGACTGTGACGAGGCCATCAAGCGCGACCCCGACTTCATCCGAGCCTACTTGCGGAAAGCCCAGGCGTACTTCACTATGCGCGAGTACAACAAGTGTATTAATGTATGCGCCGAGGCCATGGAACACGACAAGGACGGCAAGAACACTAGGGAGATTCAGCAGCAAGAGCAAAAGGCACTGCAGGCGCAGTACTCTGCTCGCGAGGGTGAGACTGAGCAAGAGACTATGGAGCGTATCCAGCGTGATCCAGAGGTGAGTCTAACATGTCACTTGTGCACTTGGAATTCACTAACAAATTCCGCAGATTGTCGGTATCCTTCAAGACCCTGTCATGCAAGCCATTCTGCAACAAGCCAAGGACGATCCCGCGGCACTCCAAGAGCATCTGAAGAACCCCAGCATCCGATCCAAGATCCAGAAGCTTGTTCACGCAGGTGTGATCCGTATGGGACGATAGAGTCCTGCCGAATCAGAAGAATACTTTGCTTCGACTGGCCAAAGATGATGCACATCATACGGTCAAGATGGCTTCAACCAAGCCTTATTTTGTATGTTTACATGAATGGGTCTTTCTCTGCATAGCGTATAGGGTTAATGAATGTGTATGACTTTTATGTTCTTGACTCTCTTCCCATCATGAAAAGGCTTGTTCTCGTCATGGCTACTATGCATGTATTTCATTTTGCGTCAACCTAAAAAAAAAATACCATTTATTGTTTTCACTTGCTGAGGATTTATTACGCATTTGATTCAATGAACGCTTCCCACCCATGTTCCTCCAAAACGCCAAAGCCAGAAGATGATAAAGGGATATCCAATGACTTAGAACACTATTCTATCCCGTTCATCCCCCCCCCCCCCTCCCTTCCTACCTCAGAATCAAATACGAATAACCCCTCGATACATCCAACACATCCATCTTCTCTTCCCCTCCCTCATAATCCACTAATGAAATCCAACAGCCTCAACAATGCGCCATTCTCAACCCGACACCCCTCGCCCTCGCGCTGCGCACGCCTCAACCCTTGGGCCAACCAGATGCGGATGGTATCAGGATCCAGATTGCGGAAGTTCTGCTGGCTGATCATGACGTAGGCTTGGGCGCACAGCGTGGTGCTCTCCGAGGGCGAGGGCGGCGGCCGCGTCTTACAGGATGAGCATTCCAGATCTACGGGTTCGTCTGCGGGAGAAGGGGAGGAAGGGGGGTCTGAACAGCATGGTGGCGGGCCGCTGTTGTTACTGTTGGTGGTGGTGGTGTTTCTCGATATTGAGGGAAGAGCTGGGTAGGGGGCGATGGGCAGATTAATGAGGTAGTTTGTGTTGTTTGTAGGCGTGGGTGGCCCAGTCGTGGTCATGGTGGTGGCACTAGTACTAGTAATGGGTAGGTAGTAGGAGGATGAAGCTTCGCCGAGGAAGGAAAGGTCGGGTAGGGCTTGGTGCACCGAGCCATCAGGGTAGTGGCAAGGGAGACTATTGGCGTCTTGTGGTTGGACGAGCGCTAGGGTGCCTTGCTGCGGATTACCGGACTGTGCTGTGGGTATGATATCTCGTATGAGCATACTATTGCTGTTTTCTGTCATGCTTATACTCTCATTTCTGTCGTATCTTGTCGTTGATTGGGTTCGATTGTTGTTTGTTGTTGGACCTCGTCCAGCTGCTTCTTCCTTCAGTAGGGCAATCTCTGCTCTTGCCTCTGCTAGTAATGCCTCCGTCTCTGCGAGCTTTTGCTCTAGAGATGTGACGTGGTCACGCTGTCGTGCGCGATGCCTTCGCTGGTTCTCACGCACTCTGTTCAGCGTGTGCTCTGCGGATACCCGCGATCGCCTGCTTCGTGGGTTTCCAACCGTGTCGGATGTGTGGTCTGCTGAGGACGAAGATGCCGGTGAAGGCACGGTTGCTGTTGGAGAAGGCATGATGCACTGTTTTTCTTGTGGCATTCTCACAAAGAATCAGACTCCAGATGTCTGTTCTCGAAGAACTTTGGAGGATTTTAGTGTATGCTTTGGCCGCTTCTGGGGCATTCTGGTAATGGAGCTGAGGCATTGGGTGTGAGAGCTTGGCGGTGACATATCGATGAGGCTCTTCCGCGATTGGTCGGGCAGGAAGGCGAAACAGGATCCACAATTCACGCGGCCTTTGCTTTGCACGTCTACAACGACATCACGCCAGTCGTAATTAAAGTCGTCATCAAGCTTCGTTCGCTCAAATCTCCGCAACTTGGCAGAGCTCGGTTCCTAGATGCCTTCGTATTGGGAGATTGCCGTCCGGGGATGCTACGTGACTTCAAAGACCACAAGTTGTGGTACTCATGTTGAGCAACGAACGGAGCGGTCATGCAATTTCGCGTGAGGTTCCAAGGCGAATGTTTCATGCAAAGTGCTCATTACTTTGTGCTACCAACGGTAGATATGTTTTTTACTACTATTTCTTTGCCATGTTCAATCCCTATACCAGACCGCGCAAGAAGAGTTTCATCCGGTGATCCATCCAGTCAACATCCTTTTGGTTTGCTCCACCACCGGCAATATGTCCCCAGATACTAGGGATCACCTCCACAATCCCATTTTCTAGGCTCTTCACCTCCTTTTGGCTAACATAAGGCCGGAAGTACTGGTCGTACTCACATGGCATCAGCAGGACCTTGGCCTTGATGCTCTTCAACGCAGACTCGAAGTCTCCTCCCTTGGTGCACCGACTAATGTCGCCCCGTTGCCACATACCCAGCATCACGAGCAGATCATCTCCAGTCCAGCCTTCGTAGCCTTGGATGGTGGCGACGTCGTCCCAGTCTCGGAGTTGCTGGAAGCCCATTTCCTTGTAGCGTTCTTCGTCAAACCATTCAGCACTGGTCAGCCAAGCCGAATAGGCCTTTCCAAACGCTCTGATACCCCTCTGTGGGCTGCTCGCATGCTCTAGCGCCGCCTTGGGACCCTCCAAGAACTGGAAGTTATGTCTGCTTGTTTTGGCAGAGGAGCATACAATGATTGCGTGCTTGATGAACTCCGGATGTGAGGCAAGCCAGTGGTATGTGATTTGGCCTCCCATGGAGAATCCGAGCATGACGTCTACCTCTTTGATGCCAAGCCCTTGTGTTAGGAGTGAGTATTGCGCGTTGATGCAGTCCATGTATTCGATTTGAGAGGGGAAATTGGGTGTGTTTGAGGGACTAGAGGACTCGCCATTGCCGAGCAGGGCGATCAAGATGATCTTGTGGTTTTTCAACGCAGCGCTTGCGTGTGTGAGTGTGGTGTCGAGGCGACCCTTGAAGCAAGTGTGTACAACCGCAATCTTGGAGTTGTGTGGGTTGAGGATCTTGTAGGCCAGCTTGAGCTTTGGTAGTGTAGAACCATTGTGGAATTTGAAGTCTGAGATCTCGTACGTCTGGAGGGGCTCGGAGGGGGCTTGGGAAGACATATTGATGGTTTGATGGTAGAAGCGGCAGGAACTATGGGGAAGACGAAGTATGGCGGGGAAGGATTATTGAGGGGTAGATAATGTCTCAAGGTGTGCGAGGTTGGTTATGACGATGATATGGGGCTATCTTCCGTCATCGCGAGTCTAGAGCCCCACTTGCGGCTCCAAAGCCGACACTCTGGAAGGTTCATTGAAAAAGGGTTGTGACGGTTGCTCGAACATCGGCCAACGGCACTTCGCATGCTCTACACAGCGCCAAGAGGTAAGATTTGTCCTAAGCAGGTGGCTGAAATGATGCGCGAGCCTCTAGATCGCCAGCCGAAGGACTGTGCCAGGCCCATTGACCGGCCCGTGTCAAAGCTCTGTGCGGTACGAACTGAATTAAGGCTGATGATGGCTGACTTCGCGCCGATAGTATAGTCAATGTCGGTAATGTCGAATTGAAATTGTGAAATATTGGGATATGGCTGTGAACTACTCGGTTGCAGCCTGGCGCAATGATGTTGCCGAGGCTCAGGCGCATACATGTCGCGAAACGTGTGCTTGGTTGCTTGGATATAGCGCACATATTGATGGTGTTGCTTTTGTAGTTGCGCCACCAACCGGCAAATAGCGAAAGGTTGACCCGCCTTCATCTTAATTCTATCTCTCGGCACACGACTGCATATCGCTAAAGGTGAAGTGACCGATAATGGCAGCTCTCCGGGCGCTAATTCGGAGAGGTAAGCACCTTCTTCATATGTTGATAATTGATGGAGCAGGACATGACACTCCGAGGCTCGCGACAACGGTAGAAAAGTGGCCGTGGCTGCTTGCTTGCAGCATGCTGCGCCTTTGACCTAAGCTCGGAAGCCGAACAGCGATTATATTTAGAGGTAGCCACAAGCGATTTTCCGCAAGGCTAAAGGGCGGACGAGAGCCGTCCACGGGTGCCACTAGGATTGAAATGCGCTAGGGGATCGCCATCCCTGCCCTCGCCTTATCACTCCACCCGTGGACACTGTCATGCTTTCGGCATAGCCTGTGCTGTGGTCTTCCATTTCGGGAGCCAGTGGTTGATGTGACAGGAGAGACATGTCCAGAGGCACTGCGGCTTTTTGTACTGTCGTCGTCGTAAGACAAGGATGATTGACAGACGTGTAGCACATGTAGAGATGCGTGAAACACATGCCACGTACGTCACGACGATCGCGAGGCGCCAGGGCCAGGATCTACGCAGAGGACAGGAATTGGGCATTCACAAGGCAAAGGTGTGGCTGACGGGTCATGGAAAGGGGGCTCGGCCAGGGGAATACAGCATTCGGCGGGTGCTAGCGACGTTGCACAGTCAGGCTACCTAAGGTACCATGGTTTGCCGCCAAGAGATATGGGAGAGGTGAGGACCATTGGAGGTAGGACGGAGAGGGCGCCGCACGGACGATCTGGTGGGCTGAATGTGGGGAGCGTCGACGTTGGCGCTCCGAACACGAGACACGAGGGAGCCGCTGTTTCTCATCAATGACCAGGTTGGGACAAGCTGTGTGCAATGCGCAATCTCTCGGTGCGATTTTACAAATCTCTACCTCGTGTACATAGGCTTTGACCATGTAGGCCCGGCTGAGGTTTAGGATACCGCTGCGGGATTGCAACGATAAGCCGAAGGCGCGCAATTAGCGTCGACCCTGGCAATTTAGCTGATAGACTACTCCGCAACTACGAACGGCGGTTCCACGACATTGTTGGGTCCTCGGGTGGCTTGCTTGTCTGCTTCCTTGCACTTTCTTCCTCACTCTTTCCCTCCTACTTTGTTGCTATTATTTTCTTTGACGCGCCTTGAATTCTGGGCGAGTGCATACAAGAAGGGCTCGGGCATTGCATTTTGTACGAGCGAAGCAGTTTCAGGTGGCCGGACCCTGTTAGAGAAGTACCAGCGCCTTCCTCGTACCCGCGGCCGCCAATCGAGCTCGGGACTGCGTATTGCAGGCACGCGAGCAACAGATACAGACGCAGAAACGCCTGCCTGCCTGCCCGCCTCTCCTCCAACATCACCATCACCACCCCTCACCCTCACCGTCGCCGTCGCCATCGCCCTCCACAATCCCACCCGCGCTGTGGTCTGCAGGCAGGACAGCACCATGGTGGACGCACAGGAGCAGCCCGCGAGCAAACTATTCTCCAAGAGCCGGTGGAAGACCAAGATCCTCGAAAAGACCAACGAGCTCTCCCAGGCCAACCAAGCCAAAGCCAGGCCCGCAGACAGCGATGACCTCAGCGCCTTCCTCAAACCCTCGACGGACCGCGCTGCCCAGCAACAAAAAGAAGCTGCCGCTTCCGCCTTCCTCAATCGGCCCCGCATAGACGTCGGCAAGGCTCAGCGATGGCCGGGCGCCCAAGCCATCATCAACAGCGGCGCTGCCAAGAGCCCGGGTCCTGGGGGTTTGAAGTCGGGCAATCGCAAGAAGGGCCTCACGGTGAGCTTCGTGCGCACTGTACCCGAGGTCATAGGCCATGGCGGCGATGAGTGCGAGGACCCCTCGCTCGAGGTGTCCAAGAACAAGAAGGCGCAGCAGAGCGTACCAGACGTGGACAAGCTGCCTACCCAGGTCCCGCAAGACGACACCAATCTGGGTGCGCGTACCAATGCCATCGCCAGGACCCCTTCGCAGAACGAGTACCGGACAAATCTCACGAGGACGAACACGAACCCCGGCGAGCTCTCCCCGCCTCTGGGCCAGAAGATGCAGCTGGGCCAGATCAACACTCACGCCCAACTTCCGCCCACGCCACCGCGCTACATGGGCTCAATGGGCCTGGGAGACCGGCCCAAGGGTCTCTCCCGCGCGCCCACTGGTTTCGACAGCATAATGGAGCCTGTACTCAACCAACCTGGAAGGCGGCCGAGCGAGGACTCGGTCTATTCGCAAGACTCGGATAACCTCTCTTCACCCGTGCTATCCAGGACAATGTCCGTCCGCGAGCCCACGATTCAAGAAGAGGACGATTTCCAGCCAAAGTCGCTCAAGCGCACCCAGACTGGATTCAGCACCATGGGCGACGAACCCGACCACGAGCCTGTACACCCCATACCTTCCGTCCCGCACATGCCAGAGAGACGCATGCCCGAAGAAGACGATGACGAACCAACCTCCTTCGCAGCGAGGGTTAGGCAAAAGATGCGCTCCGAGGAGGGCAGAACACTCCACGAGGCTTCACAACGGGCAGCCTCAGGCGAACGACGAGATTCCGAGGCAAGTTCACAGCAGTCCATCACAGGAACGCCTCCATCGTCATATCACACGCCGGCTACAGCAAGGACACCACTTGAAACCGCGCACATGGAGTCGAGGGGATCGCCGCCCAGGATGCCCGAGACTGAAGACCCCCAACGATCAAGAGCCCGTGGCCCCTCTCCAGGACGAAGACCCACCGCACCTAGCTCCTATCCAAACGACACCGAGACGCGCATACCCTCCGCCGGGTCATCACAATACACTACACCTTCCGTCATCTCACAAACCCGCGCTTCACCTCCCTCGCGATCAGATCCCTTCGCCAACCCAGCCATACAACGAATACCCTCCACTACCGAGAAGCCCTTTTTCGGATCTCTCGATGACAGCCCCAGTCTACCCACTCCCCCTCAACTCCCACAGGGAGCTTCTTACTTCCAGTCTGCGCAACCTCAGCCATCTCAGCCATCTCAGCCATCTCAACCACCTCAGTCATCCCAGCCAATTCAGCCTTCCGCCCTACCGCAAACTCTTGCAGTAGGGCCACCAGGCAGTCAACTGCCTTCGCGAAATCCATCTGGGGCTAGCGGAAAGCCTGCCGCACCTCTTTCACGGTCCGACACCAAGTCGGCAAATGAATTCGCGTACCGTGACTTTGCCGAGCGCATCACCCACATGAGGGGCATTTTCCAGCTGACAGCACAGCTTGGTGGCAACATCAACAATCATACGCCAATGCAATGGCTTCGTGTCGCCACTTGGTGGTTTCTCAAAGGGCGTACTGGAATGGAAAACCTGATCAGAAGCCAACCCAAGACCGCCGAACCTCCACCGGAACGACTCTCCCAGCCCCACGTCGATCTAGCCAAGGTATGGTGGATAATAACAGAAGTCCTCCCAAACCATCCCGGTCTGCAGAGGTACGGTGATGGAACTCCCGATGCCCAAGCTGATCTCGCACGGCAAGCGGGAGATGCGGCCACTTCAGAGATATACGACATCCAAAATGCCATAACCCACTACATGAAGTTGCTTGTTGGGTCAATGAGGAAACATCAAAGCATGCCTCCTACGCAAGCTCTCATCCAGGGACAGGACCAAGCCATTTGGGAAGAATACCCCTCGTTTCCTCCGGACGCCGCCAGCGTGCTCACCTCTGGACTCCCTGCTCCACAAGGCAGTCAGTCACAATTCAGTCTCTCGCAATACATTCCCCTTGCAGACACCAAAAACGACTTTTGCTACTTCCGCATGTTTGTCAAGGCCTCAGTATCGACCGATGACCCTAAGACGGATCGCGTGCCCATGGATGCGGTCGTGTCTGTTCTGCGCTCCAAGGAAGAATACTCGGTCAAGCTCGCTATTTGCAGTCAAAACAGTCTAATCAACATCTTGGTCGGTTCCGGCTCAGCAATTTCATGGAAGGAGGTCGCCTGGAAGCAGCAATTGCAGCAGATTTCCGTACAGCTGCGTCACGGATTTACGCTTACTCTTGCATTGCATGAAGGTGATTTCCGAAGCCTCTGGTCTATTGTTAGCCACACAAACCGAGTAGAGTCGGACTTACGAGAGCGAAGAGACGAGCGATTCGCCTGCAAAATCTATCTTCGAGAGGCCAGCTATAGGGATCCCGCGAATCCGTCCTTATTCCCGCGCGATCGTGTCTCAGGCTGTAAACTCATGGTGTTCCAGAGAATAGAGCGTAGCAGTGAAGGTACCGGGAAACGAAAACTGCATCGTGGTTATAGAATGGTGCTAGTCACGGCGCAGCATACTAAACAAATTAGCCTGATCAATCACGAACTCGGAACAAAGCAGGAGCCCATGAACTTCGAATACGTTACCGAGCCTGATCAATCACCAGCTCTAAGACTACGCTTCCGCGAGGAGGGACCCGACAAGCAACTACGGACGTGTATCGCACATCTAGTATTCCAAGAAGGCAGGGATCGCAACAATCTGTTTGGTACATTCACTTCAATGAACGTCGCTGAGGGCGAAACCACGTTTGCTCAGGTCGCCCTCAAGGCTTATCACATTGAAAGTGCCGACCAGGCAGAGGGCTTTTACCAGCAAGGAAGCCGTGTGCTTGAGAAACTGCAGTGGGTGGAAGCCAAGGTCATGAACCAGGATCCTGAAGCTGCTGGGCTAGAGTCCGCGCCCACTGTCATGAGTGAGAGTTTGAGAATAATGTGCAGGCATACTGCCGGTATTGTCTCTGATCGTATGAACTTGGGTAAGTTCTAGAGACTCTTTTTGGTACACGTGGCAGAACACTGACAACTCTCAGGTCCCGGTGAACTCCTAGTCCGCCTCCCGGTCGACGGTGCTCCAGAACTTACACTCCTCCGTGAAGCACAGCAGGATATGGCAGTCGCAGTTGATGGCAGTCGCACTGATCCCAGTGTCCCTGACGAGCTGGCCAAGCTTCTTCAGACTCTTACGAGCACCTCCACGATCAGGCGGTTGACTTTCAATTCGTTCAACGATCTACACACCTTTCAACTGGCCGTCACTGGTTTTAATGTCAAGTTTGACGGGTATGTCAATCTCTACCTTTTCATGTTTCTCTTTCTCGTCTTGCATTTCCGGTACTTGTACTAACATATTCAAGACTGGCAACTTCGTTTTCCATCTCACGCCGCCGCATGGTCGTCCCGATCTACAAGCAATGGACTGCGAACGGACTTCGCCTCCAAGTCGTCGAACAGGATAATATCATCCAACTTCTCGCCTTCTTCGAGGACTTCTCCCACGCCGACGCCATGAACTTTCAACTGCGCCTCACAGACACCTTTGAAAAGACCGACAAGGGCGGAAAGTTTGGTCTCAAATTGGTCGATGCCAAGTTTGCCCTGCCTGTCGATGAGAGGCGTGGTGAAGGCAAGATTCAAAAGGCCGAGGGGAGATTGACTGGTTGGTCAGGCACAAAGAGGAGATTCGTATGCTTGGACGAGATTGAATACCCGGGCGAGCATGACGACATCTTGATTATGTTTGATTCTGCAGAGAGTAAGTTTCCGCTCAAGCTATTCTGGGGTTCCACGCGACTAACAAAGCTTAGCACGCGATCGATTCGCCGAAGCACTACCAGCTCCGACCATGGAGCGCAAATTTACCGTTCGGAGGAAGATATAAGCTCTCGTCATACTTGCTATCTTTCCGCTGCCCCCGAAGGCTCACAACACGCCATAACACACTGCATCCCATTGCACTACTTTTTCCTTTGTACAAATTTGAGCAACATGCTCCACCTTTCCTCCCGCTTCACTTCCGCTCTAACAGATTCTGGACCCGAAGACAGGCGCTTCTCTGTATTTGTTCTCATTCATCGGCGTTTAAGGTGTTTTCACCTGGAAAGGGCATGATATCACAGCGTGGGAGCAATGGCCAGCTCTCTCAAGATGAGAAAGAGAGCTCTTAGCCACTTGTACTTTGTACCCGATTACACTTTGCTACGCTTTTCTTTTTTTTTAAGTTTCAGATTGTATTCTGTTTGCGGAGAGAAAGCATTTTGACCCGTAGGAAATGGGGGGAGGGCCAACCAAACAGCATGAGCGAATTGATTGACATTACATACTTCAGTAAATCAGCGAAATCGAGAAAGTTGTTTTATTGGAAAATGGTGTCACAACAAATGTCAACAGTGCAGCGTGAACGAGCAGGTCTAGAGGTTGGGCGGTATATATATCTCTGTAAGAACAGAAGGAGAGCAGATTATTATATAGTTATGTACAAAAAAGCGCGTACACACACATGTGTAAACAAGAAGAACAAAAAAGAGGGGCCCTCCTTTCGGGAATGGAATGGGATGCAGTATTCAAACGCAAAAGAAAATGCCTGCCGCTAAATCTCAATCCATCTAGAGAGAACAGGCGGACAGAATAAGGATGAATAGGAGGAATAACAAGAACGCCCAAAGTTTGAAAATCCGATGCCAAGGTATCCAGCGCGCAGAAGATGTTGGTGAGATTCGTTAAGTCGTCAATGTTGCAGTTGGATGTCGAAGGGGGTATGAAAACATGTATGCAAGACCACAAGCAAAGAAGCAGGATTTGCGCGGTAATGAGCATGAGGATGGTAAGAATAAGTGTGTTAAATGGTGTGGTATCCAGAAGAAAGCTGCTGCAGGCGGCTCAGAACGCGTGTGTAGAAAGATATGATGCCCGGAAAAAAAGTGAACGCCCGGGGAAGATAAAAGCTTCTGCCCGCAGCATATTTTTTTTACTGCGAGATGGTTGGAGAGCCAGGGACAACGGGATCGATATAGTACCTGCTGCCGATACTGCGTCTAATCTTCTCTCTTCTTTTCTCGGTACGTCGTTCCCGAAGTTTCTCTTTTACGCCTGAGATGCCAATGTACTGCACGTGATACTTTTTCAGGCCGGGGAGACTCTTGCCTTGGCGCCACGAGCCGCGTCGACGCGATTGTTCGTACTCGATTGAGAGGTTGTCAGGGACGGACGTAGTGCGGCGGAGATCGTGGTTTGAATGACGCTTGGTGATGCCACCGCCGCCATGTCGGCCCAGAGGCTGGGTGGGTGCTTGAATGATGACCTTGGGCGACGAGGTACGGCCTGAGGTTCGGGCCCGGAAGTTGGAGGGGAGAGTGACGTGGTGGCGACGCTTGTTCGTGCCGGAACGCTCGACACCGAGGGAGTTGCCGATGAGGAAACCACCTGAGCCGCGGAAGCCACCCTTCAGCTTGTTTAGAGTGTTGACTCGTCTAGGTGCTTCTGGCTCCGGCTCTGGGTCTTCAATGTCACTTGTGTCACCACCTTGTGGGAGCCCTTCGTCCTCTTCACTCTCGTCCTCGCTGTCTGAAAACTCATCCCAGAAGCCGCGTGGCCGCCAAAAAGGATGGAGAGTGCCGTCTTCGTCATTCACAGTGGGGACGTGAGGGTTTTGGTGGGTGTGCCGTTGCGAGTCACGGTCGTAGCGTGCCCGGTTGATCGCAGTGCGGGCCAAGAGCGGTGTGATGAGATTGTCGGAATACCGCCGTGCCCGTTGCAAGACGGATAAGCGACGTTGTGGGTGAGAGTCGGAACGGCTGGGTGGCCCCGGTGGTCCAGGGGTTAGTTGCTTTTCAATCTCTTCCATAGGCGTGGGAGGGATGAAGTTGATCTTGGGCGGCTCTGGTGGCTCGCGGGGGTTCTGAAGTGGGGAGTCAACGCCACTAAATCCGGACATATCGATTTGCATTGGAGGGGTTGAAGCCTCGAAGTTTAGAGTTGGTTGCGACGGCGGTTCCTCGTCGCCCTCAATTCGATCGCTCTTAGAGGATGGCGCTGTTTTCGTATCACGAGCGTCTTGGGGAGTCAAGAGTGTGGCACCGGCCAATTGATGCTGTTCCGGCAGCATCGAGTTCCCACGAGACATTTGCTGCACAACAAGAAGGGAATTGTTGTTATGAGGGAATATGCTAACAGCAGTAGCCTCTGTTACTTCCACTGTGTCAGAGAATTGAGAGAAGGGTGTGGACTGAGAGTAAAGATGTCGGGCCATTGCATGCTCTTCAGTCCGCGAAGCTGAACGTGAAGCTGACCGATCGAAACTGACACGGCCATGCTCACCAGAGTAGCGGTGCCAGTCGTGGCTACGACGTCCCATCTCTTCTGTTGATGCGCGGCTGCCAAAGCCAGATCTGGTCCTCATTTCAGGCGACACCGATTTGCTGTCATAGTTCAGGGAGAAGCGTTTTGGATCCCAGGACATGGGTCTTGACGAGCGCGATCCTTGTCGCATGATTGGTGAGGGGTTCTTTAGTGGTCCAAACTTGTCAAGATTCTCAGCCGTAGCAGGATTAGGGCTGGCATCAGAAATGAGTGTAGCTTCTTCCGCGGTTTCGCGATCCGCAACAAGACGTCGGACCCGGTCCATCAAGACAGATGGCACATGGGCTTCTTGGGCGGGGTGACTGGCGCCCATGAACACATCTCGCTCAGCTGGCCCGTCCACGCCCTGGTCCGGAAGATCAGGCAATTCGTTCTCGACACCAGTCGGCTGCTTTGGGTCAGTTTTCACATGAGACGGTTGTCTTGCTTTCCTCGATGTGGGCGATTTTTGACGTGGCTTCGGCGAAAGTGTGGGTGATGGTGCGCGTTGAAGTGGAGGCGGCGGCTGGGTGAATGGGTTCTTCTTATCGTGTGGACTTCCCGGTGGTGATATTTCCGAGAAGTTGCGGAGTTTGGAAGAACGCATTGGACGCTTTGCAGGTTCGGGTGCAGAGTTTACACGCTTGTGATAACTCGCACCCGATCGCCCTGCTGAGCTGTGCCGACTCAGTATGTCTGATGCAGGCTGTAGCACATTGCGTATGGACTCTTGATGCGCTAGCGTATGCGCCGAGCTATCGATAGTCCTCTGTCGCAGCGATAATGACGGAGACATGATGCGCGAAGACACAGACATGTCTGACGCGACACTGCCTCTGTTGTTCCTGTCGGCGATGTTTGTCCTCTTGTGCAGCAGACGGTGGGCGGGAGCATTGTCTGCTTGCGAGATGACCGAACTGCGACTCGAATGAGTCACAGAGCCAAGCTCGGCCGGGGAGCTGATATCTCTCCTGTATGCCATGTTCCTTCCAGAATGCCGCAGGGTCTGCTTTCTCTGTGGTGGAGTGACTATGACCTTTGCCGACACTACTGTTGACGTCACTGACGATGTTGAGAGTCGCTTGCTGGCTGAATCACGGTGCCTCTCCCCCGACATGACCCTACCCTCTGAGGGCCAGCCGATAGATTGCGCAAAGTTCTCAATGGACGGTGTGACTGGACTGCTGTGGCCGACCTGGACGCGTTTGCGCAGACTGGAGGCGCGTCGCGTGCGGTTGCTCGGGGTGGGAGAGGCGGCTTCGACGACAGTAACGGCAGGGTCGGGAGTGGGCGTGGCTGGGTCGGGCTTTTTGTGAGGCGATTTTGATTGGGGCTTGCGCTTCTTCCGTACGGTTACGTTACGCATGAGATCTGTGTTCCATTCGCGGTCTGGGATGTCGTCGACAGTCGGGGATCCCTTGTCCACTTGCACACCGGCCGTTGTATCCACATGTTTAGCAGTGGGAGTAGTGGGGAAGTATGGTCCTTTTGCAGTGGTTGGCGTGACATCATGTTCGTCGTGCTCGAATGCCAGTCCCAGTCCCCTGTCTTCTTCCACGGTGCTCAGCCTGTCGTTTGCGGGTGTCACGGACCTGCTGTCATCACGGTCCGACGAAAAAGGATCCTCTCTCGCCGTCTGGAATGAATCGGCTCTCGACGAGGGATACGTGTAGATGGCAGGTCGCTCGAGGGTGGTATTGGATCCGTTGGTTCGTGGCGGACTTGGATCGGGGGTTGGCGGGCTGCGCGCATTGACGGGCGTGCTGAGGGAGGATTTCTGCGAGATGAGAGAATTCCTTACACTATCAGCATGGGGCGGCTGCTCCAAGGCTTCAGCCGATCTGCCGTCTTGCGAGGCCGTGGGCGGAGTCGGCGGAAGTCCACTGTCTGCTCCTATCAATGCGCCGGGCGATGCCAGCGGTGTGCTGTCTTGACTGCAGACGGTCGAGTCGGTGTCATCGGTCGCTTGGGTCGAGTAGGAGTAGTCGCGCTTCAGGGGCGCTGCGGCTCTGGTGTAGGAGCCGTGGTCATCACTGCGGCGCGGTAGGTGCTTGGATTGGCGTAAATTGGGTGAGGCCTGGAAAGACGACTCGAGGTCCGAGTAGACGTCGGGCTCGGATGCCGACATGGTAGGAGATCTGCTTCACGGCGGAAGCGCAAGCCCAGTATGGAGCTGCTCAATGGCGTGCCTGTCGCGTGGAAACTTGGTAGCGCTGCAAGGTGGCATTTCCTCTGGTATCAAGAGGCAAACATGGCCCGCGAGCGCAGGACAGCAGTGTGCTTGTGCATGCGACGCTGGTGCCGCTGGTTCGAGGTGGCAGCGTCCCCCGGGGGGCGTGTCTGTAGGCTGCCGTGGGTGCAGGGCCGTGGGTGGTGGTGACGCAGGTAGCCTCCGAGGTGCAGTGCCAAGCGAGCCGTTCACGATCAAGTTTAGCGGGCGCACGAGGAGGCTGCACAGAGGCGATAATTCCAGTCGTCTTCGGCTTGGTAGCAGTCGCTCCGGCGATGCGATATGGGAGGTGCAGGCGGGAATTTGGAGACAGGGAGAAAGTTGGTGTGCGAAACGGGTAGGTAGCTGCGCAGTGTCGATGCGCGCGCACGTCTGGGCACAGATGGTGGCTTCGAAGGTTTGGGACGGGAGACGACAGCGGCTCAGAGTCCAGCTTCAGGCGCTTCTCAGCTCAGGGGCTAACAATGCAGTACGGCGGTGGCGATTATGTATCTAAAAAAGCATAACTATTACTGTAGCTATCGCTGTCCAAGGGCGTCGTTGAACAGATGTGTGCATGGGGCATAGAGCGGGCGGCGCTGGTGGCAGCTAAGGCCCCAGCAAAGCAGCCCGTTATGATCTAATTCGCCCTATCGCTGCCATTTATCCCATCATCTCTGCCAGTGATCCCCACTAAACACCACGCTTTTTTGCGCCATTCTCTTCACTCGTCCGAAGGTGCATCAACAGCAGGCAACCCCTCTTTCCCCTCCTCCACGTATGTGCCATTACTTCGGCCGCCCGCATCAATCCGCAATCATGTGCCCAAGTACCTTTGTACCTCTACCTACCCAAGTAGAGTACATAAGCGACCCGCGCCAATCAAGGCGGCCAACTTGCAACATGCTCGCACTGGCATTGACGGCGCACCATCACAGCCCATGTTTTCTTCGGCCTTTCTTCTTTATGCTACATCTGTTACAGATTCGCGACATGCCCAATTGAACCACCAGCCACGGTGACAGCCGTTAAACGTCTCGGGTCCTTCCATGCACGAAAACCTCCGAGAGAAGCCTAGTAGACAAGTCGTACGACGACACGTCAACCACACTACCTTTAAGTCGCCGCCACTAAAGTATAGTTGTTTCAACTTTGATCCTACTTTTTTTCCCATGTCCATTTTGTAGATCCTGCTTTCCTGATCGAGATGATTACCATCACCACAAAGCAGTCGCTCAGCCGGCAAATACTCGGACCTGGCCCTAGAATATACAATGATGTAAGTGACGTCATGCGTGAGCTGATGGCATCTTTACGTGCCATGCACCAAATAGTGGAGTCGCGAGCAACATTAAAAAAACGACTAGCCATGTCTCCGGGCAAAGGATATATGGCTTGAGCTCATTTCAAGACAAACCTCAAACATCAAACATCAAATTATTAGTTCATTACTTGCTCAAACATGCATGCCATCGCAGTAACAGAGTACGGCCCCATCGCCAACCTCAAAACCATCGACACTCCCAAACCATCTGGTCCGCAAGGTTATGACATCCTCGTTCGCGTAAAAGCCTGCTCCGTAAACCCTGTCGATACCAAAGTCCGAGCAGGAACCTACGATGACTATCCAGACTATTATGAACGGACTCCCAAACTACCTCAGATACTCGGCTTTGACGGCGCTGGAATAATCCAGAGTGTCGGGTCTGATGTGAAGAACCTCAAAGCCGGCGATGAAGTCTACTATGCAGGCTCACCAATCCGCCATGGAAGCAACGCCGAATTCCAACTAGTAGACGCGAGAGCCGTAGCTTTGAAGCCGAAGAGCCTGGACTGGGGTCAGGCCGCCGCTATGCCTTTGACATGGATAACAGCATACGAAGCTCTCGTGGAGCGTATGGAGATCCAGAAAGGCGAGAATTCCGGTATCCTCATCATCAACGGAGCAGGCGGTGTCGGAAGCGTCGCTAGTCAGATTGCGCGTCGCGTGCTCAACCTACCCGTTGTGGTCACCACGGCATCCAGAGAAGAGACAGTAAAGTTCTCAAAGGACGTAGGAGCGGCGACGCACACCGTCAACCACCATGAAGATATTGCGAAGGAGGTGGAAAAGTTGAAGCTAAATGTGCCCATCAAGTACATCTTCATTACACACACTCCCACGTCTGGATACCTTGCGCCTGCAGCAAAGATATGTACACCATTTGGGAAGGTTTGCTCCATTGTCCAGGACAAGGAGATGCCCATGTACGGTACAGAGTTCATGGCAAAGAGCTTGGCGTTCGTGTGGGCGCTCCTTGGTACCAAGCCATACTACGGTGTTGATGTGGAAAGTCATGGGAGGATATTGAAAGATCTGGCGAAGATGTTAGACGATGGAAGTGTAAAGTGCCACTGCATGCAGAAGCTGAAACTTGACGAAGAAGGAATAAGAAAGGCACACGAAATCATCGAAGGAGGCAAAGCCATCGGAAAGGTAGCGCTTGAGTTTTGAGACATGTAAACCATCCGTCTTAATTTGAATATGCCAAACAAGTCAAAGGTCGTGAACACGTATTAAGGCTCTCGTAAGCGTGTCGGGACCGTAACCGTATTAAGGCTCCCTTCCCGTTATTCTAGATCTGACGTCAACCCCCGCCATGTCACATCCCATTCGGGTAAGTAGTTCCCCAACCATCACAGCCTCGAAATCACTACACGTTCAACTGGAAATGGGCTTTTCCTCTATGACATTATCACACACACCATCATGCCCGTCAAAGTCGACACCTACAAACTCCCTCCAACACCTCTCATCCCCAACTCACCCTACCCACTCCTCCACTACCCCGGTCTCCTAAAACATCTCGTCACCACACGTCCATTCAAAACATCGACCCTCATCGACCTCTACGCGAAAAACGGGTGGCAAACACAATGGATCGCAAGATACGGCCCAGACATCCAATCGCACTACCACTCCACCACACACGAAGCCATGACTGTGATTTCCGGCGATGGCGCCACAATCCGTTTCGGTGTCGCCGACTCGCCGTCGTGGGCCCAAGGCAAATTCCCCGTTGGCGATAGAGCAGACGGCGAGGAAGGCGGTGTCGAGATCGAAGCCGGGCTGGGCGATGTGTTTATCATTCCGGCCGGGGTGTCGCATAAGACGTTCAAGCCGCGGCCGATGACGAGGCAGCTGGCGTTTTATCAACCCGAGGATATCGAAAGAGGAAGGGCTAAAGAGGTCAGTCCAGAGAAGGAAGAGGAGAGGAGGATGTTCTTTGAAGGGGTCAAGGTGGATGAGGGCGATTTTATGATGGTCGGGGCGTATCCGTATGGTGGCGTTTGGGACTTTGCGGTGGGCGGCGAACATGAGGGGAGGGAGAAGGAGGTTTGGCATGTGCAGATGCCAGAGAAAGACCCAGTCTTAGGGGATAGTAAAGAGGGCCTTACTGCGTTGTGGAAGGGTGTTGACTCTCTTTAGACATGCTGGTGTATCGAGAACATTGTCTTAGGCTCTCTGCCATCTTAGGTTTGAGGCTATTGCTGGTATGTCTGATTGAATTCATGGCAGCGTTCCTAATACTACTGCATTCATTTCAACTCACATTGATCACAAGATGAAAATTCAAGCTGTCATATTCTGCCGATGATGCCATTGTAATTGTGCATCCAATGGTGGTATCATGGATGGATCTTCAGGCTGTCTCGTTCTCGCTATGGGAGCGTTCTTACTACTTTGGCATGATGAGAAGATAAATTATGGTCACTTTGCCTACCTGGCTGGTCTGCGGCAACCAAATCTCCTGCCATGAGCAATGTCCAACACAAAGAGGAACCGGACATGTCTACAAAAGTCCTCTTTGAATGATTATCTTGCATGCTCATTTTGAGATCAGTCTGGGCTGGAATAGACGCAGTAGTAGTAGTCTTTTAATGGTTTTAGTGGAGATCGATAGATGATTTTACCAATCTGAGACTAGCATCTGTTGGATCTGGTACCCATATCTTTTTGCACACCCTCTAGTAATACACGAAGTTCGAAGGGGTATGGAAGAGGAGTGGTTGCCGGTTTCCCGTCGCGTGTTTGTCCCGATTCGGGACCGATAACACCGAGGTCGGCGCTAGTTCCGCTCCCACGCCCACGCGCCCTACGAGTGATCAAACATCATCCGGTATATAACATACAGCGACGCCCCTGCGCATCGCACCTGTTCGCAGTTCTTACAACAAACTATGCCTGAAACTCGACTTTGAAACGCTATCCGCATGCCAGACTACAACCCATATCGTGAGTTGTCACGCGCCCGACTAGCGTTCTTGGGCGGCCTGAAGAGGAGGGAGACAAGACATTGACACTCAAGGCGCCGCATAGATGACTTCGCTTCTACCACCTATCACTGGAATCTCGCAGAAGCCGAGTCGACCCTCACCAACATCACCACCATGCTGCTGGTAACCGATCAGCCACACATCGGGCCAAGCCACCGCCATCGTTATCATTACCGCTTTCGCTGACGCCGTGCCTCGTCTCTGATGAACGGTTCAATAGCATTACAGGCAGCAATCGGAGCGACTCTTCCAACGTAATCCAGATTGATGGGCCACAAGGCGCCAAGGAGGTGCCGCATAGCCGGCACCCTTGTGCCAGATAACATTGTTTTCCGGTACAACTTGCAGTTGGCTGACAGCCAACTCTGGTCCTTCTCCAGGCGTATCATATGGTGGGGCCTTCGATAATCACCCCAGATCTGGACGCACCTCGTCTGTCGCGTGGGTGCGCTTGAGCGCTTAGCCAAGACGCCCGTCGTTGGTTCCAAGACCTTCCGCGTTCCACTTACGCGATCGCTACCCCTCGGGGCTGAAATGCCAACACAGGTCCAACTCTACGTCCGAGTGGCTGGAGCGGATTCGGCACTGTCACTCGAAGCAATGGTACGATTCTACCAATCGCGTACAAGCTGTCGATTGCGCAAGACCCGTTGTACCCGTGTTGTAGGATCATTGTAGCGCTAGCTGGGCCTTTGCACAGATTGTGGGGAAACCTTGGGGACAGAAGTCACTTTGCTAGTGCTGGTTGTAGAGGGAAGGTGGGCGATTGCTTGGGCTGGGCAATGCTTGGAGGGTGATATGGAGCGAAGAGATGTGTGTCAGATGGGTTCGCACTGGTTTCTGTTATATACTAGGATCGCGCGGTGTGACTTACGGGCTGATTCTTTGCCTCTATCCTTCACTCTCTTCACTCAAACCCTGGGGTAGTCAAGCGGCTCCCACCAATCTACTTGAGAGTAATCAACTCTCCTTTTACTTTCTTGATCCTGTGGAAATCAGGTACACGTCAACATGAACGTAGCTAGAAAGGTCTTATCGGTGCTTTCGCCTGAGGCGAAGAAGAGCGAAGATGGCCGCGATATGTTCGGAAATCGCATCCAGTTCGTTCTCTGTGCCATGGGAGGTGCCGTCGGCCTGGGAAACTTGCTCCGCTTTCCCTCTGTCGTCTACAACAATTATGGTTTGCAGTTCTTCATTCCCTACCTTGGAGCGCTCTTTCTCGTTGCAATGCCGGTGTTGATACTCGAAATTGCCCTGGGAACCGTCTACCGTGGTGGTCCAGTGTTGGCATGGCACAGCAACAACAAGCGCGCAAAGGGTATTGGACTTTCGGTCGTGTTCAATGGTGTAAGTGAATCCATAGTCGAATCAACCCAAAGAAGGGATACTGACTCTTCCATAGTATGTAGTCGTCACGTACTATGTCCCACTCCTCGCATGGATCATGAAGTACTTCAGCCGATCTTTTCAGAGCCCGCTTCCATGGAAAGGACAAGACCTAAGTGAATACTTCTCTGAAGTCATCGTTGCCAACACCGCTGCGGCCTCGACTGGTAGCTTCAACCCCGACGGCAGTGTCGCGTCCTATACAAAGTATGTTGGCACAGGAATGCTGGGTGAGACGGCAGGTTGGGCCATCTTCACATGGTTCGTCACCTGGCTCTGTGTCTTCAGGGGTGTTGGAATGACCGGGCGCGTCATCTACGTGACCATGGGTCTTCCCCTTGTTCTCATCATCATTCTTATTGGCCGTGGATGCTCGCTTCCCAACGCCGGTGAAGGCATCAAGCTGTACTTTGCCACTTGGAGAAGCTCGGCACTTTCGAGCCCTCAGATCTGGCAAGCTGCTTTTGGCCAGATCTTCTTCTCTATCGGAGTTGGCTTTGGGTAGGTTCGCTCTGATACCGGACGGTAGATCAAACTGACCGCGACCAGATACTTCACCTCCTGGGCCTCTTACTGCTCGCAGCACTCTAACGCTGTGCAAGATGCTCTTATCATCGGATTCAGCAACTCGCTCGTTGAAATCATTGCCGCGTTCTCTGTGTTCGGCGTGATTGGATATCTCGGCATCGATCCATCCACAGGAGACCCGCTCGGTACCTTTGTCACAGGTTTCATTACCTATCCCGAAGCTTTGGCCCAAATGCCCGGCGCCCCATTCTTCTCCGTCGTCTTCTTCTTCACCCTCTTCTTGTTGGGTCTGACCTCTGCCTTCTCACTCCTCGAAGTCATGACAACCTTGATCATGGACACAGACTGGGGCAGGAAGATGCCGCGCTGGGCCATCTGTACTGGAGTCACCATCATCTCCGCTCTCATCTCCTTGATATACTGCACTGAATTTGGTCTTCAGGCTCTCGACGCTGTCGACACCTATGTCAACGACATTGCTCTCTTCTTCGTCGTGTGGTGCGAGATCTTTGCCGCAACTGCTTTGTACCGCTGCAAGGACGTGGCGAACCAGGTCGGCTGGTCTGGCTACCTCATCTACACGTTTGGTTTCGCTATTGCCCAGGGCCTCGGCATTCGCGTCGCCTACGGCTCAACCCCTGGCATTGGTGCAGGTGTCTTCTTTGCCTTCTGGTTCACCACCACCTTTATCAGCATCTTCGCAGCCAAGAACCCTGCTATTCCCGGACCCAGGTTCTTTGGTAACAACAATGTCCTGAGCCGCCTTTGGTGGATGGCGTTCTACCCCGGAAACCAGCTTACACGTGATCTCAACGTCGTTATTGGTGTTGGCAAGAACTGGAACGTCCCATGGGCTTGGGCTGTCATCATGAGGGTAAATTCCTTCCTAAGCTCGTGCCTCATTCGAGATCCTTGATACTAACGTCTATGATAGTACATCTCAGGGCCTATCCTTGCTATCGTGCTTTCCTTCGCGTATCCGAAATTCACCGAGACGCACATGTACGATCCTATCATGATCTACGGCTTCAGCATCGTCCATCTAGTCGTGCCCACTGTTGTACTCAGCCTTCTAATGCCTTCGTGGTTCAACTGGATTATCCCGATGGAGAAGATCCCGCTTGGCGACAAGCCTGTTGCGCCTATGGAGACCATTGACAACTCGAACGCGATCATGGCCATTGGCAGCGAGGAAAGCCAAATTGCCCCCCCTTACACTGAACCTGTGGTAGAAAAGAAATGAGGTTGAACAAGAAGAGAGTAGACGGTTGACTAATGTTTGAGGGTGGGAGCCCTGTTTACATACCCGTAGGGAAGGCGCTAGTGAGTCGATGATCGATATCACGCAATAGGATACCTGATCAATTAGATGAGCCTCCTATGAGTGAGTGTAATACATTGAAGCGATGTGGATGAGACTCTTTCTTGTCTGGGAAGTTGTAGGTCAGTCCCTATTGTACGCGCATACCCCAATCGTTTAATTCAGACTAGAATGTACCACAACTACTATTCATTGGCTTATATCTCTGCCAAAGTGCGCGCTGAGTATAAAACTCGTGTACATCAAGTCTATCTCTGTTGAAATGCACATTCAGCCTGCCACTCTATCTCTTCATCTTGGACTAGCCTTCACCAACCAAAGTTTAAGCCCATCAATATGCCTCCTAGGCAGTCCCTCCCACCTCTTCTCATCATAAGTCGCGTCCAGCCCACGAATCAAATTCTGCGCCTTTCTCAGCGCCAATCTCTTCGCCCCTGCCCATGGCGTCTTCTCCAAAAATGCATCTGCCTCACCCAGAAGCTCCATCCTCTTCTCTCTGACCTCCTTTCCATCCTCCTTCTCTGCCTCACACAGCCTGCACACACATCTGAAGCCCCAAGTGCGCTCCAAGAAACCCTGACGCGTCTCGTAGTCCAGCGATGCATCATATGGATGGAAGATCTCATCGCCAGCTTTGATGTCCTCCGTCGCGCGGATAATGATCAAGTCGCCCGCAAACTGCTTCTCTGTATTTGACAAGCAAGAGTGATTGATGTACGCAGCGTGCTTCCATACGCCCGTACTGGCATTTCTAGCGCTTTCCTCACCGAATTGACTACCGGGCCCGAAAGCGTTGCGGGACATGATATCATGAACGCGGTACGCATCCACGATAGCGCCGTCGTCGTTTTCAAACACATCCTTACCATCGCCTTGGTAGTCGCCGAAGAGGTCCATGAGACGCTGTGTTTGAGAGGGCTCATTGAGACATTTCTGCACGAGCGCTTTGGCCAGTCCCACGGGTGCGACGCGGATTCGGTCGTCGCGGATGTCGTATGTCATGGCAGTTAGGGTGTCTTCTTCGTGGCCCCAGACCACACAGAACGCTTTTTCGCACATGACTATTTCTCCCGCGGGTATGTCGCGCGTAGCGTATAGACCGCGGCCTTTGCCCGGACTGTCTTTAACCTGGGTGTTCTTGGTGAAGTTGCCGGCTTCGATGCGCGATCGGGCTTTGGAAAGGCTGGTACGGATCTTCATTAAGTCGTAAGACCCTGTTTCCTCTTCCCGTAGACGCGCTTCTATCTTCTTCAATTGAAGCTTGGCGTCTTTGTCCTCCGGCGTGAGCTTTTGCTGTTCTTGGAAAAGGCTCTTGGCTTCTTGCCAACGGCTTTGGTTGTATGCAGCGGATCCAGCTCGGTAGTAGGCTTTGCTATCAAGCTCTTTGGATTTCTGGTCGTCCCTTCCTGTCAGTGAGGCGTGTGCATCGGTCTTCACCTCATCCAACCGGCCCAGAAGCAAGTTCACATAAGCTCGATTCCGGTGAATGTCTCGCGCCAAGTCTGGATTAGATCCCGATACAATGTCTTGCTTTGCGATTGCTAAGCCCGCCGTGTACTTCTCGTGTGCTAGTGGAAGATCCTGTTGTTTGAGTGCGGTGTTGCCTTGAGTTTTGAATCTGGTTGCTGCCTTTTCTGCCTTCTCCGCATCTTCAAACTTCATGATGTTGTAGATGTCTTCGTGACAGATCATGAGGTCCGAGGGATGGTCAATCCGGATGGTAGGCTCACCCTGGTCCGTGAGAGTAAAGTACGGCTCCTTGATGATAAATAACTTGGCAGATTCCAGTATATCCTCGCCGTACCGCGACTTATGCAGTAATACCTCTAGACGTTCCGCGTCGCTACCGTCTTCGTCCTGCACCATAGTCCATGATCTTGCTATGAGCGTGACTACCGGGCTTTCGCGTTTGACCACAAGCTTGCGGCCTCGGTGATGTGTCTCCATTTTTAGATCACTCATCTTCATGGGCTCCAGTTCCGAAGATGGCACTATGCAGGGGGGATAGGGTTGTCCGACTCCAATAGCTGGAATGGTACTTGCCGTCTTCCCTTGGGTTTGCATCATATCCGGATCCGGTGCACCGCCCATGTCGGCCATCAAGGCAGAGCCAGTAGCCTGTTGGTGTGCGGCAGTTTTGTCTCTTGGCGCCTTTGCGTTGCCATGTTGCTCCGCGCATTTCTGGATCCGGTCTCTGACTGTGCTCTGGATGCGCTCTGCCTCTTTCTCGGTGAGGTAGATGGTATTTTCTTGTCTCGGATTGTTCGCCATTTTGAATTTTGCAGGTAAAGCACTGACTAAGTCCCGGTAACTGCCAACGTCTGACTGCAGCTGTGTCTTTAGGTCACGAAGATCCAATCCAGAGTCGGGCGTCGCCGCTCGTAAGGGCGTATCTAACGCAAGACGATGAATTCGCCTGACTTATGATTTCTATGCTCGAATGGGAACAAATACTCTCGGAGCCCCTAAGCAAATAGGAAAAACATATATTTGGAACAAGAAAATTTTGACGTAGACAGACTCTGCTATTACCCGCGCCGCCTGATGGGATGAATTTGGAGGGGCGAAACTAGACGAATTTTGTTATCGATAAATGTGGGGCCGACAGGTGACACCCTGAAGAAGCGGACCAAAAAGCCGTCCAATTATACCATCATCGAACTCGAATCTGACCAAGGAACCGACGACTTGTTCTTCCACTTGACACGCGCCTCATATGCTATTTCCATACACTCGAGCTTTCTGCACCAGCCTTCTTCCCCTCCTGATACGTTTCGCTCAAGCTATTGTATAGCCCTTTTATTCTCTCAATTTCTCCCAATAACCTTTTTCTCTCGGTTTCATCACCGATTTCGCCCACAACATCTGCAAAACTCTTTGCGGTGAAGAATTTGTTCTTGCGATTATACAATTGCTTTCCCTGTACTTGCTCTTGACTCTCAGTTTCCCCCTTGACCCTGAACACTTCTTGCAGGATATCGATATCATACGGAATCCCGAATAGATCTCGGCTGTCTTCGTAAGTGAACAAATAGTAGAACTCGTTGAAGCCGGCCCACGTGATACCGCTCAAACATAACGAGCATGGCTCGTGAGTGGCGAGGAAGATGCAATCTTTGGCCGGATGAGGACGTGTTGATGGGTCTGGAAAATCGACCGTACAAAACTGCTGGATACAGTTGATTTCGCCATGTAAAAGTGGTGAGATGCGCTCGTTGTTTGTAGCAAGGGTGTAGGGTGTAAGGTCTTCACGAGAGAGAATTGCTGCGCCGAAGAGTTTAGAACCGCTCGAGACCCCCTGGCGTGTAAGCGGTATGATGCGGTCTTCGATTGTGGATAGGAGTTGGGCGACCAGTTTCTCGGGAGTCGGAGGCGTTGGTACTACGTTTTTTGACATGATGAAGCTGCAATGTTGATGTCCGAAGCGAGAACGATGAGGATACAATCGTTATGGCTCGGCTTGCACTTTATCATCCAAGATATTATGAATTGTGAGCTATCTGTGTCCGCCGGTCGGAGTCGACCGGTAGTACTCAGTGCGGGGCTTTCCGATGAGTGGGCGGGGCATTACTCTGTACAAGCACAATAATCGTTCCCGTCGTTCTATTCCGTCGGAGACTAGATCTAGATCTCCACTCATACCTGTGGCTACATTAGCTGTGATATATGACCGATCGACGATGCGACCACGGGCTTAAATCGATCGTGTTGATACATGGCGGTTGGACAGCGATTCTTATACGGCAGTGCAACGAGTTCTCCTAACTAAGAGGCAGCAGATATTCTATTGTCGTAGATTCAAGCTGAGAAAGTCGAAGATAGGATGATACCTAGGTATGTGCGGACGAGAACCGCGACGCAAAGAGGCTGCCAAGACCCGTAGATCATGTGATGACGTCATTTGGTGTGAATTTGGACGCGTCGTCTTCCGAAGTTCGCGTCTGCATCTTGAGTCTTGCTTGATCATATTTTCTACATTACTGAACGCGCGGGAAAAAATAGATCGCTTATAAGTCAACAAATTCCCCCTTGAGCAGTGGGTCGTCGCGCACTTGCTGTAGGTATCCCTCCACTTTTGCTGTCAGTGCAGGTACATCAAAGCCGAAGTATTTGTACGCCGCTTTTCCAGGCAAGCTGTGGCCGAATCGCTTGATGCAGCAGGCGGCATCGGCGTACCTCTCCCAGCCATTTGGCGCATACGGCTCAATCACTACAGCAGGAACACCGAGATGTCTTCGCAGTGTCTCACGCTTGTACTGAGTTGGTTGGGTCTCGAACAGGCGCTGACACGGGAAGCTCACGACGCGCGCCTTGATGTTCTTCGCCCGTAGCTCTTTGGCTGTATCAACTGCGTGATGCAGTTCAGCACCCACACCGATCAGCGTCACGTCCGCATCCTCGACCTCCTCGATCACGTATGCGCCCTTCGCAACCATGTTCCGTTTCGTCTGTGCCAACTGTGGCAGCGTATGCCTTGAGGTCGAGATAATGCTGGGTGTGTTCTTTGCTTCGATCGCCGTGATCCATGCACCCGCAGTCTCTTCGCTATCAGCTGGTCGAATATACAACAGATTGGGCATGGCTCGGTAGAGATTCGCGAGTTCGATGGGTTGGTGTGTCGGGCCATCCTCACCCATTCCAATGCTGTTCTCTGTTAGCGAGGAATACCAGCAAGCAGAAAACCCCATACCTGTCATGCGTTGCTGCATGAATGACTTGGAGGTGCTGCAATGCGCCCATACGGACCGCCGGCGCTGCGTAGAGGTAGAACATGAAAAAAGAGGATGTGACGGGTACGAATGTGTTTGGTGCGAAGGCTGCCAGACCGTTTGAGATTGCTGCCATGGCATGTTCGCGTACGCCATAATGGATATATCGGCCGCTGTAGTTTCCAGTTATTTCACACGTTGTCTTCAGATCAGGCTATGGATGGTTAGCACGCTCCTGAACTATGGGTGAGTCAATACGTACGTGCTGGAAGTCCACCTTGCCTTTCCAACTCATGTTGACCGAAGGTGTTAGGTCCGCTGTTCCCACCATGAAGTTGTTGATCTTTTCCGCAATCGCGTTGAAAACGAGCCCGGACGCCTTTCTCGTTGCTGTAGGCGCCTCTGGAAATGAGTCTGGGATCAGGTCCTTCCAATTCTCCGTCAAACGGCCTTCAACGCGACGCCTAAAGTCAGCACCCTCGCCGGGGTATTTGGCCTCATAGTCCTTCACTTTCTGTTCCCATGACCGTACCAGCTCCTGGCCTCTTTCCGGAATGTCTCCAAAGAACATTCGCACCTCTTCTCCGACTACAAAATGCTCCTCGGGGTCGAAGCCATAGGCCTTTTTCATGTTGGCCACATCAGCCGCACCAAAAGCCGCACCGTGTGCGACCGCATCACCAGCAACTGCGCTTCCAAGACCAATGACTGTCCTGACGTTGATGAATGTAGGCTTATCGGTCGCCGATCGCGCCTTGTTCAAGGCCTCCACTAGACCCTCAATGTCGAAACAACCATCCTCGATGTCGATCACGTCCCATCCGCATGCCCCCATCTTGGTGTTCATGTCCTCGGTATTGGTCAGATCGACTGAGCCATCGCAGGTAACCTGGTTGTTGTCGTAAATAATCGTCAAATTGTTCAGTCTCAGATGGCCAGCGAACGAGATCGCCTCCAAAGCTACGCCTTCCTGGAGGCACGCATCTCCAACCATACACCAAGTGTGATTTGATACGACGTCAAAATCCGGCTTGTTGTATATGGCCTGGAGGTTCTTCGTCGCCATTGCTAGGCCTACCGCATTTGCTACACCCTGTCCCAATGGGCCGGTGGTCACCTCGATGCCTTCATGCTCGATTTCGGGATGACCTGGGCATAGCGCATCGACCCGTTCTGAGTGATAAGACTTGAGCTGATCGAAAGTCATGGCCTTATAGCCTGTGAGATGAAGAAATGTGTACTGAAAAAGGCACGTGTGACCTATCGTGGTCAGCGTCGTTTTCGGCGTGTGACCAAGTTCAAGAAACTCACCATTTGACAAGACAAATCTGTCTCTGTTGAAGTAATCTGGCGTGTGTGGCGCGTATCGCATAACATATTTCCACAAAGCTACACCGATTGCTGCCATGCCGATTGCACCTCTACGTAGACGTTAGCTTTACTCTTTGGTAACCGCCTACGAAACTTACCCGGGGTGTCCGCCATTGAACTGCTGGCATAAATCCGCGATGAGCAGTCTGAACGTCTTTAGGACAATGTCTTGTTCTTTCGATAATTTCTGAACTGATGACCGCTCTTGATTTGCCTCCTTCTTCAAGCCGTCCACGGCATTTTTGCCGTATTCGGTCGAGCCGTTGACCTGGGGCGCATCTTGCGACGAGTGCATGATTTGAACCTTGGTAAAGGCTAGAAATTTTTGTGTTGGAATGGCGAGTAGAGGATCAGGCTCAGGACTGCCAGAATATCTTCAAGGAACAACTCACCTAAGTATTTGTCCTCATTGACTGACGACAAAAACTCAAGGTGTATTCGAGCTGCACGTACCGGATTTTCCGAATCAGGCAACCCGACGCATTTTCCGCACGGAAGAGGTGCGATATTCTGGACTCCTATTGGCGAGCGGAAGCCACCCTGGACGAATCGAGTAATCATAGCCACCAGCGGCCTCTTCCGGGTTTCCCCACTGTATACTTCCCCGCAATTTGGCGTCACCCATCGCATTGTGTGGAGGAATATGAGGATAGAATTTCTGTTCCTACAACAATGGCAATCCGTCCCGCTGAACTCGTGGGGCGTTTGACGCGTGTAACTACCGCCCCAGCATTGGGTGCGCTTTCTCTTGCTTCTAATAATCGAGCATTCCGTGAAGCTTCCATCACAGCTGAACCCTATCATGGCTCCAGCAAATACCGCCGAATCTTCGGCAACATTCCCGTCTAGAACGTCTGGTGCGGCGCGCGCGACAATCACAACATCGCTACCGAACCCTTCACTACAAGTCACCGCGGACCATAACTTGAAGCAGCAAGATGCGCCAGTGTATGCGCCAGCTAAGAATGAGGTCTTGTTACACATCAAAGCCACGGGCGTTTGTGGGTATGAGATACAGTGCACAAGAAGGATACTAGGATGTTAATACACATTTGACAGATCCGACATACATTTTTGGAAGGCGGGAAGGATAGGCTCTCTTGTCGTCGAAGGGGAATGCATTCTCGGCCATGAAGCAGCGGGTATTGTGTTACAATGTGGCGAAGGGGTTACAGCTCTGCGACCTGGTACTTGGCTTTCGCTCATACCCAAACATGCTTCTAATATTCCGTCTAGGTGACCGTGTAGCAGTTGAGCCCGGCGTTCCATGCGGCACATGCTTTCTGTGTATGAATGGGCGCTACAATCTTTGCGAAGACGTTCAGTTTGCGGGTGTATACCCTTATGACGGCACCATCCAGCGATACAAGTCACACCCTGCAAAGTGGTGTCATAAAATTCCGTCCAATATATCCTACGCTGAAGGTGCACTCCTCGAGCCGCTCTCAGTGGTCATGCACGGTATCAAGTCCGCCGGACTTTCTTTAGGCCGCGGTGCGGTGATATGCGGTGCAGGACCTATTGGACTCATTGCGTTGGCAGCCGCCAGAGCAAGTGGTGCACATCCACTCGTTATTACGGACCTTGAGCCAAACAGACTGGCATTTGCAAAACAGTTTGTGCCTTCGGCTACTACGTATCAAGTCGACCGAGCTCTTGATGCGGCGGGTAACGCGAAAAATATCAGGAAACTGTTCGACTTTGAAAACGCGGGCGAATACGGAGCACCAGAGACAGTGTTAGAATGCACTGGCGTGGAAAGCAGCGTGATCACCGCGGCATATACTGCGCGAAGAGGCGGGACTGTCATGGTTATTGGTGTTGGAAGAGAAATCATGAACAATCTCCCATTTATGCACCTGAGTTTGGCTGAGGTAAGTAGCCGCGTTCCTGTTCATTTGAAGTCGTGACGCGCTGATGTATTCTCTAGATTAACCTCAAGTTCATCAATCGCTATCGTGATACCTGGCCAGCGGGTCTTCAGTGCTTAGCTGGCGGCATACTTGATCTTAAGCCACTTGTCAGCCATACGTTCCCACTGGAGAAGTCGCTCGATGCGCTGCATACATGTGCCGATCTGAGCAACGGCAGTATCAAAGTGCAAATCATTGACGAGGTGGATTGTGTGCTATAAGTAACGCTTACCCTACAACTAAGCTATCTTATGTTACCTATTGAACATGCACCTGCCAGTGATTTTGCTCCTCGATCAAGCTTCGGACACCAAAAGACACTTCAGGCCCCGGGCACCGCTCACATATATCCGCGGGGGCTTTCTTGGAGAGCCAGCGGAGAAAGCACTACGCGTGGCGTCTTTTCCTAGACCCGCTCATCATTGGCTTTGGCGACCAGCAGCTCATCACAGGTTGTGCTGTGCTATTGAATGGTTGAGTGCTAGTCCTGACGCAGAAGTTCTCCACGCACGAAGATCCAACGAGGTTCTGCGGTCTGCGAGACGATGCAGAGGACGTTTGGGGGTTTCGGTAAACTCTAGGTGTGGTAATGCTTCTGCCGCCGGCAATTGGGGCGCTGCAGACGTGCCTAGAGGCGAGACAAGACATTAAACAGGGCTTCACGAAAACGAACAGCTGAATTTATGAAGGAACGCTCCCACAATTGGTCGAGTAACAACATCATTGTTCATCCACGATTTGCGTTGATCGCGACTGCTATAGCTTCGCCTTCTCATCTTCTTTCTCTTTCTTCTCAAGATATCTCGCGGCATACTCGATAGCCGCTTCATATCCAAACACTCCCAGTCCGCATATTACCGCCTCGGCTTTGTCACTTAGATAGCTGTGGTGTCTAAACGCCTCCCTCTTGTGTATATTACTGATGTGTACCTCAACGAACGGTATGTCAACACCCGATAGTGCATCTCGCAGCGCAACGCTCGTATGTGTGAAAGCTCCGGGGTTGATGACCACAAAATCGACATTGCCGCGCGCTTCGTGTATGCGATCCACTAGCACGCCCTCGTGATTCGACTGGGTATGTGAGAAGGCTATAGTGAGCTTGTCACATTGCTGTGTGGCTGATAAAATAACGTCGGAGAGCGTGGTGGAGCCGTAGATTGCGGGTTCGCGCGTGCCGAGGAGGTTGAGGTTTGGGCCGTTGATCAAAAGGATGGACTTTGTCATGTTTGCGGGTGACGCTGGAAAACGGGACGTGAGATAGCTTGCAAAGGGAGTATTTAGCTGTCCTAATACCGCGATCGATGTTTTTCGCGGGCTATTGAGATTATACACCGAACATGGCCAGATAGTAAAGTTAGCGGAGACGCGTCTGCTCCCTCACTCGTTCCGACATTCCGATGAATGTCGGAAACGGAAAAGTCCTTACCCTCACTACCGTGATCGGCCTTCCTTCCTTCTACTCCTCGAATGACGTCCTACTTCCATCGCATAGCTCATCTGGACCGTCCCTACCGTGCATAGCCGTATCGGCTCCAGACGGAGGTGGATCAGCGGCGCAATGAGCTCCGGCGCGCGTGGGTCGCGATATGACATATTTTCCTGCGTTCCACGAGCGGCCTGCGTAAACACTCAACAAATACAGAACCACCATGGCAGAAATCTCGAGAGAAGAACTAGATGAAATCTATGCGTTTGCCGTACAGTTGGGGAAGCAGGCGGGAAAGATGCTTATGGACGCTGCACAATTGAGAATTGATGGTGGGGATGCAACAACAGAAGAGAAGGAACATGTGCAAAAGGAGAATGCTGTCGATTTGGTGACAGAGACAGACGAGAATGTCGAAGCGTTTATCAAGAAGCAGATATCAGATAAATACCCCTCGCATAAGTAAGTCGCGAATATCACTACCAATTTCAGCTGGATGCTGACCCTAGACAGGTTCGTGGGCGAGGAATCGTACAGCAAGGGCTCCTCACGCGACTATCTCATCGATGGCGCCCCAACGTGGTGTGTTGATCCCCTCGACGGAACAGTGAACTACATCCACCTCTTCCCCATGTTCTGCGTCAGCATTGCTTTCATACACAACTCAAAGGCCCTTATCGGTGTCATATACGCGCCCTTTACGAACCAGTTCTTCTCTTCGTGCGCTGGCCGCGGCGCCTTTCTCAACGAAACTCAACGCCTGCCCTTGATTCAGAGACCCGCCGTTCCGCCCATGCCGGAGAAAGCGCCTAGTGGATGCATATTCTCATGTGAATGGGGAAAAGACAGAAGGGATACGCCAGACGGAAACATGCATCGCAAGATTGAGACTTTTGTCAATATGGCAGCAGAGGTTGGTGGCAGACAGGGGAGAGGTGGCATGGTACATGGGGTCAGGAGCCTGGGCAGTGCGACACTAGACTTGGCGTATATCGCTATGGGCGCGTTTGATATCTGGTGGGAAGGAGGGTGCTGGGAGTGGGATGTTGCGGCTGGCATTGCCATACTGCAAGAAGCTGGGGGGCTGGTTACAACGGCGAATCCACCTGAAGACTGGGCGAATGCACCAATTGAGGAAGTAAGATTGGGAAGTCGGTTATATTTAGCCATCAGGTACGTTCGAATGCGCTACGTAGACGACAAGTCTAGCAGGCTAACTCTGAGGATTCTAGACCCGCAGGACCTTCAGCAACAGAAACGGGACGGCAGACCCAGGAGAGAACAGTTCGAGAAGTCTGGCGAAGAGTACGGAATCTAGATTACTCGCGACCAGGAGCGTAGCAAGCACGTCCACGAAAATAACGAATTTGAAGTAATACCTTTATATTCATTGACCATCTACAACCTCGCCTCATTCAGCTTCTTTGCAATAGCCTCCTGCACTTTCTCCACCGGCAACTCCCTAACCTCCCTCCCCGTCCAATAACGGTCCTGCTCCAAGCCCTGATAGATCAGCGCCTCGGTCCCCAGCACAACCTGCCACCCCTCATTCTTCCCCCCCTCTGCAATCTCCGTCCACGTCGTCGGGTGGTAGCACATTTCCAGCAGCGCGCCCTTGTGTTCTTTTTGCAAAAAGCAGTTGAGAATGCCGCGTGCTTCTATCTCCTGAGGCGTCACCGGCGTGAAATTTGGAACGCAGGCTACGATTGCGCCGACTCCGGGGAGCGATTGCGCCTGGGCGAGGGTGGAGACGTGGATCAGGGAGGAGCCGTAGCCGCGAGTTGTACATTCGGATATTACAGCGTGTACTTCGGCTGCGTCTCTGTTCACCTATTGTCCACAAGTGATATTAGCCACACTGATAATTCTAACCGTCATATCTTCTCTTTTCTTCCTGTCCGAGGAGGATGCGGGGATGGGGAGCTTACAAGGTATATCGCACTAGCTTTCATCCACTTCCTCAACGCATACACTGCGCTTCTGGCTGCGCCTCCGCCGCCAATGACGAGCGCGGGCCGGTTTTCAAATTTTGATGCGTCGACGTTGTAAGCGAAGGCGTCGCGGATGCCGATTACGTCCGTGTTGGTGCCCATGTATAACCGCTTCCCTGTCTCGGCGTCTTGCTGGATGAAAAGCGTGTTTACGGCGCCGACGTCCCGACCTTCTTCTGTTAGACCGTCGAGATGCGGTAGTATGGCTACTTTGTGTGGCATGGTTACTGAGGCGCCTGTGTAGATGTGGTGTTAGTTCAGTCATGTCCTTTTTTGTGGCCTTTCTGAGGCGGTTGTAGTTGTGGTGTACGTACCGTAGAATTGGGGATGTTTTATTAACTCGAGGAAGAGAGACATGTCACGCGATTCTAGAGGGTATTGCGCCCAGTTTAGGCCGAGTCCGTCGTACACGGTCTTGTGTAGTAATGGGGACATTGAGTGTGCGATTGGGTGGCCGAAGAGGTAGCCATGGCGCTCGGTTTGGGTGACTTCTGGTATGCTGGTCTCTGTTGACATTGTGGCAGGAAGTGGACTTGAAGTGGTGTTGTAGGAGAACTGAAGTTTGTGGGTTACTCCGGTATGGCAGTAGCTCGAAGATTTTGAAGTCCTGATAGAAGGGTTGTATTGAGAAGGCTGCAGAATGACCGTGTTTACCCAAGCCCTCGACACGAACACTACATCATACTCAACAACAAGTCCCCAGCCCGCACTATTGCGCCCAGTGCTTGGTCCAATACCCCAGGTTCGAACGCGCCTGAAGGGCGGAAAAAGTCATGTTGCACGTGGAGAAGACGCGAGTCGAACCGCGTCGAGGTTGAAGCTACGGACCGATGTTCTTGTGAAAGCTGCTGCCCTATGCCCAATCAGCAGAACCCGTGACCCCACCAAGCCTTGCGTATAAATGCGCTTCCGGACCCTGCAGCATCACGAACCGTCTGGGTAATTCCACCACTTCCCAACTAGGCATGACGGGCGTAAAAACTCATGTCCCCTAACGACAGGCTGGGGCGGGGCCTGGGCATGCCACCTTTCTCCACGCGATCGTACAATCGTAGGATTCTTCCTAGGAAAGCTGCCTTAGGGATTCATCCGGGGTGAAAGGCTAAGTCAGCCATCACGCTTTACGTGCAAAGGCCGTACGACCAATGACGAGGACTGGGATTTCTTGACAAGCGTGGTAGCTTCAAAGTCTCCATGGGGTTTGTGGCGTCTTTCTCCACATACTACTCCGCAAAACAGCACGTTCCCGGGCTCTTCTCGGCTGGGATATATAGGTGCAGGGTGATCTCCAGTTTTGGTCGGAGTTGTTCTTTTCTCATCAACACTCCTCCTCCGCTGCCTCGCGCCTGTCTTGCCTGGGTAGCACTCTCATTCCTTCCTATTGGTATCATCTGGGGCTCAACAGTACTGTGTCAATAGACAGCAGTCAGATACCAATTGCACCATGGGTCTCCTTGCCCTTGTCGAGGATCGGCCGACGCCAAAGGCCGTCTACAACTGGCGTGTCTACACAGCTGCTTGTGTCGCATCATGGGCGGCATGCATGATCGGATATGACTCTGCATTTATTGGGACGACACTCGCTCTTCCCTCGTTTGTTGAAGAGTTCAAATTCGCGGAGATGGACCCTGCGGATCTAAACACCACAAAAGCCAATATCGTCTCTGTATACCAGGCGGGTGCGTTCTTTGGCGCTTTCGGTGCATACGCGTCGAGTCACTACATTGGCAGGAGGAAGTCTCTGATCCTTTGGGTTTTGATTGTGAGTCATCGGAGCAAAGTCCTTGCACGTTAGGAGGCAAACTAATAAGATATACCATGTAGTTCATTGTGGGTGCCGGTATGATGCTAGGTGCCAACGGCGACCGAGGTCTTGGTTTGATCATTGGTGGTCGTGTGCTGGCTGGCCTTGGTGTCGGTGGATGCAGCAACATGGTCCCGATTTACATTTCCGAGCTGTCGCCACCAGCTGTGCGTGGACGATTGGTCGGTATCTACGAGCTTGGATGGCAAGTCGGTGGTTTAGTCGGATTGTAAGCTACCTAAGATTTGGCAAACCTCAAAAACTTTGATACTAATTTGTCAATAGCTGGATCAACTACGGTCTTGAGCAGACCATGGAGCCATCGCACAAGCAATGGATCATTCCTTTTGCCGTGCAACTCATCCCCGCTGGATGCTTGCTGATGGGCGCCATCTGGATGCGCGAATCACCTCGATGGTGCTTGACGAAGGGAAAGCGTGAACAAGCACTCAAGGACCTTTGCTGGATCCGAAATCTGGACCAGAATCACCCATACATTCTCGAAGAGCTAGAGGCTATTGATGCTCAAGTTGAACACGATAGAGTTACCGTCGGTCCAGGCTTTTGGAAGCCATTCCTCGCACTCAGGCAATGCAAAGTTCTATACCGCATCTTCCTTGGCGGCATGCTGTTTCTTTGGCAGAACGGTAAGTCTTGAATGTACCAATTGCCTGTGAGACAGATATACTGACTTCGAATCTTCACTCGTTTAGGCTCCGGCATTAATGCAATCAACTATTATTCGCCGACAGTATTCAAGAGTTTAGGTGTCACCGAAGGATTCCTCACAACAGGTATCTTCGGTGTGGTCAAGACTGTGATGACATTTGTCTGGCTTATCTGGCTTATTGACCGCCTCGGCCGCACAAAGCTCCTCATGATTGGTGCCTTGGGAGGTTCGCTCTGCATGTGGTACATTGCTGCTTACATCAAAATCGCCGACCCAACAAACAATGCGACCCCGAGTGGCGAACTCTCATCTGGAGGAATCAGCGCGGTATTCTTCTTCTACCTGTGGACCGCCTTCTACACCCCATCTTGGAACGGTACACCTTGGGTTATCAACTCTGAGATGTACAGCCAACAGACTCGATCCCTCGGTCAGGCCTTCGCCGCCGCTAACAACTGGTTCTGGAACTTCATCATTTCGAGGTTTACCCCGCAGATGTTCAGCACCATGGGATACGGTGTATACATGTTCTTCGCATGCCTGATGTTGCTGTCTATTCCCTTCGTGTAAGTGTACCACTTCTCAATTCGCACCTTGAATATAAGCTAACAAGAGATAGTTTCTTCCTGGTCCCCGAGACTAAGGGTATCCCGCTCGAGCGCATGGACGAGCTATTCAGCATCAAGCCGACAGCCAAGGCGCATGGCATTTTGGTAGAGAGAATGAAGGAGCACGAGGATGAGAACATGGTAATTCGAGACGAAAAGGCAAGGGCAGATGAGCACACCGAGATGGCTTAGCATGTTGTCCTAGTTTGCAATGATCCAAGAAGGTCAGAGCTTGATATGACTAGACGCAATGAACCTGTTTAACACATCTGTATCATCAAACATCGCATTCGAACAATTTCCAGAGGACTGAACGTGCTCGGTAAAGGTGAAGCCTTGACCGAATAATGTGCTTATTGTCCTTTGATTTTGATCTCTTCCGCATCTCGCAATGTCCATGAAAGTTCGCAACGCATTCTGATACGATACAAACCCGTCTACACACCCATCACGCGTTCCTATGCACAACCTCACCAAGAACATTGCACCAAAAATTTCCCAGCAGCCAAAAAGAAGATACACAACAATCGGCTTACGGTAACATATAGCATGACGACAACAAACCACTGATCCCCAACCGACCCCCCGTTGGCCCCTTCCCAAGAAAGTGAGCATGCACCCACCGGTCCCGACACCGGCAATAACGGCAACACGGCTACCCCGGACACCAAACCCAACTTCCCATCTCGCCAGTCACCAGGGCAAGCGCCCGCATACACCGTCTCCACACCTCGCACGTCCTCGCCCCGAAACCGCCGTTTGAGCGATCCCATAAAAAGTAGTGCCGACGTTCCACCGAGAGGGTAAATACTCTTTTCCACCGGGCTAGCGTAAAACGCCGCATTCACATCATTGCTCGTTGGTGCGCAACAGTGTCTTTGCTTTGTGACGGTCTGGCGCGGCTGGGTCAGGCTGCGTCTATTCGTTTTCGCAGCATTGTTCCGCGATGGATTTGGAGGGCGGATAAGAGCGTGGCTCGGTGGGTTGAATAACGATCAGGCTCGGGGGTTTGATTGGCGGGGAGATACAGGGAAGGCTTCGGAGGATTTATTAGGGGGGATAAAGAGTATGAAATCGGGGTGTTTGATTGGAAGGTTGGGAGGGCGGGATAAGGATATTCGAGGCGCTGTTATGGTATGAGGCAAGGACGGTGGGTGAAGGGTATGTATGGGTGGTTAGGGCCGTCGGGTGTAGGCGGGTTTGGGATACGGGGCTTGGAGTTGTTTAATAGAGACTTCTTATCAAGGGACATCTAGTCTTCTTTCCTTACAGAACTTGTTACTTAACACGCTACAATATATTCTACTCTACTACATACTCGCATTTACATTGAACCCGTTCTCATCGTATACATCTTCGCTTCGTGCAATCAATCACATCACCATGCCGTGCCGTCCTGGTATCTCCTCCATGTCGCTGGGCCGCTGCTATGCCGGTCATAGTCTCCAACACAAGCTTTCCATGGCCGCCAAGCATGGTCTAGAGGGCATCGAACTCTTCTACGAGGACCTGATTGACCACTCTGGTGGTGAATCTTCTTCCGATTTGCTAGCAGGTGCTGCCTCTGTTCGCCAACTTTGCTCATCTCTAGGCCTCGAGATCATATGTCTGCAACCGTTCATGCACTATGAGGGACTTTTGGACAGGAGGAGACATGCCGAGCGGATTCAAGAGATGAAGCTTTGGATAAGATTGGCCCATGTCCTCCAGACGGACATAATTCAGGTCCCTTCGTCCTTCCTCCCGCAAGACCAAGTCTCTTCCGACACAAACCTCATCGTCAGCGACCTTCAGGAAATCGCGGACCTCGGACTTCAACAAACACCAATCATCCGATTCGCATACGAGAGTTTAAGTTGGGGCACCCGCATAGATAAGTGGGAGGCGTGCTGGGATATCGTGACGCGAGTCGACCGGTCGAATTTTGGCATCTGCCTTGATAGCTTCAACATCCTCGGCAGAATATATGCGGACCCCACTTCGGAAACTGGGAAGGTCCAAGGGGCCGAACAGGAGGTCCAAGATTCCGTACGACGACTGGTCGAGCAGATCAAGCCGTACAGGGAGAAGATCTTCTTTATCCAGATTGTAGATGCCGAACGTCTCGAGCAGCCCTTATTACCCGGACACCCATTCTACAACGCAGAGCAACCATCTCGCATGTCATGGAGCAGGAACTGCAGGCTCTTTTACGGTGAAACTGACCGTGGCGCGTACCTGCCAGTCCGTGATGTCGCACATGCGATCATCAAAGAGATTGGTTTTGATGGCTGGGTCAGCATGGAGCTGTTCAATCGGGTCATGAACAGCACAGATAATGCGGTAGTTGAGCAGCTAGCTGAGCGCGCAGCGACTTCTTGGAAAAAGATGCAGCAAGACTTGCAGCTTGACGCGGGCGCGGCGTACCGACCACCAACACCTGTGGGTCTGAATCATAAGGAAGGGTTGAAAGTGGAGAGCTTCGTTCAGGAAGTCGAGCTTGCGCGGTTGTAGTGTAGAGATTCCAAGACTTTCGCTCGTCATGTACTTTCACAGTAACAAAGATACCCACCCGCGTCATTATGCGCAAATATTAGAGTCGATCCAACCGCTCTATGGGGTGATGATATCAGGTGATTTCTTTATCATTTTCGGAAGTCTGAAAGCTCTGCAAGAAACTCAACTCGCCTCATAAAACGTGTTGAGTGGAAATTGCGGTGATTCTTCATTGCGATCGGAACCAAAATGCGACGCCGTCGGTAGGAATCGGCCAGGATCTGCAGCCAGAAGATCGGCCATACTGACTTCCGAAGAGAATCCTAGATTCTCCATGAATTGTGGCTGGTTTTGCAATTTCTTTGCTCCATGCTCCGAAGCGAAATCGTCAAGGAAGTTGCCCAAATCCCCCGAGATGAGAGCATTGTAAGGGTCCTGGGGATCGAACACCGGTCCGCTCATGTTATATTCGAATGGATTGAAGGGCTGCTGGCTATGTCCTTGTCGTGTGTTGTTCACGTCCGGTAGCAAACTATTCAGCGTTGTTGAAGCGTCAGATGCTCGATGATATCGCTCAACAAAGGGCCCGCCGGTCTGTGGTACAAATGATGTAGGAGATGCCTGCATCGTGTTCGGGACGTTCGGCGACGTGCCTTGTCGAGGATCCGGTATTGCTTGGGCATTCATGGCGGCTGCATCTCTAGTTTTTCCAGGAGACTGGTCAAGATCGGCAAAGAGCTTGCACATCCTGTTATATGCTATCTGATCCAGATGCAAGCTTGAACTGCTTCTTTCAATGCTCTGCAGCAAGCAAACCACGACGGCCGGCATCCTCTCGGGTCCTAGCTGCCCTTGCAGCGTGCTCAGTACGTCCAAGGTCTGTTCAAGCCAGCTTTGGGAGGGTACAAGGGCTAGGGCAGTCACGGAATAGATAAGTCGAAGTAGCAATGCCGGGGGTGTCAAAGGGGTGGAATTAGAGTCCTTCCGGATGTAGTCGAGTTTCTGTGGTAGTGAAGACTTCCACATCTCCAACCGACCGATCATCTCGTGAAGAAAATTCGGTGCACTTGGAGGACGTGCGGTGCTTCCAAGTATATCCACGAGCTCCAGGAGAGCATTAAACGTGCTCAGCGACAATGTCGGCGAGGACTGCTGACGCGCTGGTGCCAGGTTCAGGCGCCCACTCCACGGCTGCCACTCCTCCATTCCATCCTCCTCTATCCTCCCCATCCAGGCTAGATCTGCCTTATCAAGGTAAGGACGCAAGCTCAAGTGTAAAGACAGAAGGCTGTCAAGCACGAAACAACTTGACAAAATGTTCTTCAGTTGAGATCTAGCCACGTCGGATGATTCTTTGATCGTGAGAAACATGCGTAAGGCTGCCCCAACAAGATGCCATGCAGCATGGAAGAGTCTCTTACTGATGTTAAACACTGCTAAATTTAATAAGGCCTTTACGTGGTCAAGGTGAAATCTTCCCAACTCGTTAGGAATCAGAAGCCTAGCAACGTCGTAGAGTCTTCGGGGTAATTCGTCTCGGGCGTCATTCTCCGGGGGACTAGATTTAGCTTGAATGGAACCGACCGCAAATACGCTCCACATCTCAGCGTGACTCCCTGAATTGGGCATGTCGGCGGATAATTCCAGGCCTTGTTCCGGGTACGAGTAGGACAATTTGAGAATTTCCAGTTTATTTGCAATTGGTAGCCAACATTGCGTGTATGTGCAGTAAGTTTCAAACAGCTTCCAGCAGTCCGCGGGTAGTGGTGTGAGCGCTGAGCGAGGGCCAGGCTGCTGCATGTCTGGAGACCGAAGCCCCGATAAGGATGGTCCGGCCATCTCTTGTGGTGCATGGCTTGGGCCGCTGGCCCATGAAGTCTGCCAACGTCAATATATACCAACTCAATCCTTAATGAATTCTTACCGACTGATTCGACTGAGTTCTGGGGGTCGTTTGAAGGAGGCTTGCATCCTCGGTATCGATCTCGCTGTCTCCGTCAGAGCTTGGTGGTCTATTGTCCTCCAGCCCTATCTGCTCTCCAGCCAGAGCTTTAGTGATATCGCGGCAATATCTGCTCTTGGTCCAGCTCTTGTATAACCGATTTGAATCTTTGGTACCCCGTGCAAGCAAGACCGTGTTTTCCTGTGTTAATTGACTGTACACCGTAGACTCCATCTCAGCACTTTGCTGGAAGACAAATGCCAATGTCATCTCGAGGCCGCGTATATATCCAGGTTGTAAGCCTCGTTTTTTGGGGTTTGATGTGTAAGTGCAGGTACGCCTTGTGTCCAGACACGGCGAACAGGTAGGCTGGTTTCCGTCGCATTTCTCTCGGGCGTTGCGACATTGATCGCAAGCTCTCGAGACCCGAAATCGCTTTACCGGAACATCCTGTGAAGCCATACGGCGCTTGTCTTGATTTTGCGACGGCATAGATCCTCCTGCTTCTCCGCACCGAAGGGATTACCTAGGTATGATAACACGGCCTCATGAAGCCTAACCAACAGAAGAGAATGAAGCTCGGTTGGAAGCCGGATATCCAGGCATATTTTCATCGGGTTGCTTACCGAGGAAGCCATGTAGCTGGCCGAGTATCGCTGGGTGGAGAAAGCTGGGGAAGCGCCTCCGTCGCAGGATAAAGATTTATCCTAGTGAAAAGCGGGGAGCGCCACTGTCACGTGGTCCGCTAAGGCACTGGTGGCTGCCAACACGATGCGTTGCTCCAAGCCGTCCACACCTGTAGACCACCAAGCGACGATTTGGACCCGAAAAACATGTCTTCTGCGACAGTCGGTACGAAACGCTCATTTGCGACAATGAACACAGAAGGCAGGGCGAGGGATGGGTGCGCTTCGCTACCCACGCCGTCTCCGCCTGCATCTAAACAACGAAGTTTACCAAATTCGGCAAGGTCTACACCGGTACCTTCGCAGTACGAATGCCGGCGAGTGTTCGACTCCAGGGCATCGATCGTTCTCATTGGAATGCATGGAACAGGAAAAGCAACATTGGCTATGATGGCTTCGGTCGCCTGTCAACGAAGAGTTATCGATATGGAGAGCGTCTTTCAAACTGCGACAGGTTTCTCAACGGCAGCCTACCGGAAACAGTTTGGATCTTCCAACCGCAGCCTTCGGCAAGAGGAGATTCTACGCGATACAATGCAGACCCACAGTAAAGGCGCGATTATTGTCTGCAATGGGGGTTTTCCTTTAGACAGCAACAGCCAGGCTTTGTTACGAGAATTCTCAGCGTCGCACCCCGTCATTCACATCACACGTGACTTTCGCAGTGTGCATGAATATCTGGAAATTGATGAATCGAAGGTCCGAGAACTACTCACACTCAGTACTCCGGTATTCCGACGGTGTTCTAATTACGAGTTTTACAACATCTCCGAGACGAACGCACAACATCTTTCGGTCGCACCTGCACAGCAGCGCTCTGTGCCAGCTTTCCTGACACTGAAAAGAGCGGAGAGAACTTTTTTTAAGTTCCTGGCCCTCATTTTGTCGCAAAAGAGCACGCACAGGAGAATAAAAAGCGACGCGCCAACATTGGACCCGGGGCACTTTCCGCTGTCGTACGTGGATCTTGAGCTGAGGAACTATACATGCGCCGTCCAGGTGCAGCTTTCAGATCTTACTCCTGAGGATGTTGACATTGAAGAGTTGGAGTTTGGTTGCGATGCGTTCGAGATAGTCGTGGAGCCTATGCAGCTTACAGCAAACTATACAGAAGATATCAGTAAGAGCATATTCAGAGTCCGCAGGAGTACGGTCACTCCAATCATCTATCATGTTATGCCGACCTCAACGAATCCCAACTATTCTACAACTTCCTACCTTGCTAGCCTGTGGCACGGTCTACGGATGGCACCGGAGTTCGCCACGGTTGACCTGGCCATGGACGAAGAGCTGATACGAGCAATCATCGCCTCTCGGGGTTCAACGAAAATCATAGGCCACCTTCACGCGTCGATGGACTGGTACGATGTGTTTTGGCTTGAAAAGTACGACACAGCAATGCGACTGGGCTGCAGCGTTGTACGCTTCACCCGACCTGCCAATTTCATGGACGATAATGCCGCTATTCAATCGTTTCGTAACACAATCTATGCCAAGTCTCAGAGGATACCGATGATATGCTACAACACTGGAAGGGCTGGACGCCGCTCTGCGTGCTTCAATCAGGTTCTTACCCCAGTAATACCAGAGAAACTGAGGCAGAGCGCAACTTTCGAAGATAGAGCACAGAAGAATCCTGAGACCTCATGGCTCACTGTAACTGAAGCTACGCACATCTTGTACGCCTCTTTCACATACGATCCAATGGAGTTCTACATAATCGGCGCTGCCGCAGGCTACAGCCTTAGTCCTGCGATGCACAACGCAGCATATCGAGCATGCGGCATGCCACATCATTTCAACCGGCTTGAAACTGCAGACATGAATGGAAGCATACAACAAATGTTACGACAACCAAATTTTGGTGGCACCGCAGTGTCTCAACCGTTCAAGCTCGATGCCATCGCTCTAACACACTCCATAAGTCGACACGCTCGAGCTATTGGAGCAATCAACACGCTCATTCCGATCCGCCACCTCAGTGCTGACGGTAGTATACCAGATGCTGATGGCGTTGAACTTTACCAAGAGCGCAACCAATCTGGACCCGTCAAAGCGTTGTTCGGTGATAATACCGACTGGATAGGCATTCGGTCGTGTATTCGACGGGGCCTATCCCCTGCCAACGCTGTGCGCCCAACCACAACCTCTGGCCTCATCATCGGATCGGGAGGCATGGCGCGAGCTGCAGTCTACGCCATGCTACAGCTCGGCATCAAGAACATTGTCATTTTCAACCGGACCATTGAAAACGCACAGAAGCTTGCTACATACTTCGCCCAGGTAGCTGCGAGTCCGACTGCTGCCACACTCTTTCCCTCCTTCGTCCAAGGCTCACAACCTACGTTCCGCATACTCGCGTCTCGAGATTCAGCTTGGCCCGCCGATCTCCGGCCCGCAACTGTGATTGTATCCTGCATCCCTACGCATCCCGTCGGCAACGAGCCCTCGCCAGATTTCACGCTGCCCAAGCATTGGATGCAGTCGCCGTCTGGGGGGGTTGTCATTGAGCTCGCTTACCGTACCCTCAACACGCCTTTAACGAGACAAGTCCGGAACGAAGCGTCAGCTTCTTGGATTTGCTTGGATGGCCTTGATCTTCTGCCCGAGCAGGGCTTCGCACAATTCGAACTCTTCACAGGCAAGAGGGCACCTCGAAGGGTCATGCGAGAGGAGGTTCTGCGTTGCTGGACCGATGAGCAGGGACACTCGAATCCAAGTATGATCCAAACAAGACTGGAAGCAATGGACGAGCAAGAACCATGAACGACTCACCATGTGAGATCAGCAGCTTCTATGAAAAGGGACTAATGTTTACGATACCCTGACTGTAGCCTAAGCCTCAAAGCAATCTTCAAGTTTCTTGAGATACAAAGGGAAGGAGACTCCCGTGCGCTCTTCGTGCGACCTTGTGTGCCCAACCAGTGACCCTGCTTTCGTCGGCGGAGCTAGCGACCTGTGCGAAGCAAGACACTCCGGAACAGGAAAATGACGCCTATAAACGATGAAGTCGAGCGATGACTTATTCAGGCGTCCAAATCTAGGTCGGCTAAAACGGTCATGGTCGCAGGTTCCGTAGTCGTCATTGGCTCTAACCGATGCTTCTGCAGGGCGTACCACCTCACAAGCTGGATGACGTAGAGGCTAGCCTGCATCGACACCCTGCGGGGGGTCGATAGATAAGAACACTCCAGCTTCAGCCTTACCCAACCTCCTGGTTTCGTTTCCAAACTTGGGGAAGAAGTACCTAGCTAGCCTTTTGTTTCGTGGTGTCCACATTACACGATTACGACAAAGTCATTCGAGACGCGTTTGGGCAACACCACTCTTGGCAGCATGGCAGACACACTCAAAGACGAAAAAGATGTTATCGAAACTTACATTACCCCGCTGCCCATTTTCGAGGACGAAGCTGCAAAGCAAGCCATGAATGAAGCTGCAAACGCCTCGGCTGTCGACATCGTGTACGTATACGGTCCTTCAGAGGAGCTGTCAGATCACGACAAGCAGGCCGAGGCCGGGCAATACCCGACATCGTGTACATATGACTCCAGCTACCACAACCAGATCCAGTCATACACAAAGAAGAAGTGCTCTGAGAACCCAGATCATCTCTTGGATCTAATCGAGACCGTATTCCGGGAGCGCGAGGACCTAGGTCGTGCCACAACGCCGCTGATATGGATCGCCGAGGGCTCTGCTGCCTCAACACTGCACTGGATGCTCCAAGCCTTTGACCTGGTATTCCGCGAGTTGGGTGGAAAAGAGAAAGAGGTACACTGGAAAGAGAATGTTGCTGCTACGTATGGTGTTGTTAAGTTGACGGGTGAGCGACCACGGTTCACGCTCTCATGGTTCCTCTCCTACGCTCAATTGCTCTGCATCCATGCGATGGGCATATACGACAGACCTGAAACCTATCCAGCACCAAGTCCTATCAAATACATATCGGTCGATCTGATGCGAAAGTTGTGGTTCTTCGTCTCGGCTGTACTGGTATATATCCTGGGAGGGGCGGGCGTGTACTACATCAATCGAAACGACTCCTACCAGCGGCGGTGTGTGGTTGCGGGTTTTGCACTTGGTTTTCTTTTCTTCCAGTTCTCCTCGTCCTCCTACGAGGACTGGGGTTTGGCTGCATCGCTGTATATTTTTGGGAGTACGACGTTTTGGGCGCTGATGGGGAGTGTGGGTGGGCATTGGGTGTGGCGGAAATGGTTCAGTGTTCGCACACGGGACCAGAGACTGGGGAGAATCTTGGTGCAGTTGAAGAGGGAGGCGCGTGACATGGATAAGAATGCCCGTGTTGTGAAATACTATTTTGTGGCCTAGGCGGCTGCTCGAGGGTATCTTTGATGGTGTGAATGTACAATGGGTGGTTTCTATCAACGGGCAGTCGGTGGAGGGTATCAATGGCCTATTTTCTAAGCACATAAGCAGCTCAGGCGACGGTCGGGTAGATAACTGCCACAAATTATATGCAATCTACTCCCACTGTGTTCCCTTCAACCTTTGCATCAGGTATTCTACTTCAACTTCTTTGGTGAGTGGGATGACCCAGTCCTGTTATCAAGTGTCAGTGTAGTCGCGTATCTAAAGTCCATATAAACGCACCTTGTACATTCCGACGACGGCATCAGCATTGACCTTGGATGAGCCATTCGCGCCGAGATCGGGATCAGTGCCGTAGGTCTTCGCCTTGAGTCTCAACCTCTCCAACACCTTCTTCTCGACGGCAGCATTTGTAATGGCCTCGTCGATACCCTTTCGATCCTCGTCCTTGATCAACTTGACGAAGCGCTCCGTCTCTTGTTGAAACTTGGCCTCGGCGACAAACTTGCCAAAGTGTATCCTTCGCGACAGAGCTTGGATGGTCAAGACATCGCACGTCGCGGAGGAGCCGTAATTCTCCTGTGACTCGCCTCTATCTTCGCGGTCTGTCTGCAGACATGCTGCGGGCAGGATGTGCTTGATGTAGCAGTCCTTGAGCTGGGCATTCACGTTGACATTGTTGGCGTGCAGTATTTGCGGGTAGTTGATGGGCTTGAGAATGGGCTCTTGGAGGACTTTGGGGAAGAAGGGGTACTCGTCGGGGGACTGGTAGCGGCGCACGAGGGACTGTAGGCGTTCCTGCTCACGGAGCATCCAGTCAAACAGGCTGGTGTTGGGCTCGCCAATGTCGACGCCGCCTGGGACGTAAATGGTCTTGTTGAGAGGGAATTGGACTCGCTCTATCAGATGAAAGGTAATTGTGTCCTCCAGACGACTGTCGATTATTAGTTTGACTCGGGCGCGATGGGTGTGAAGCACGGGGGGTACATGAGCTGGAAGCGGATGTTGGCAAGGTCGAGCGCCTTGGAAGCGTCGGAAAGGTCAATTGCAGCATCCATCTTGTGTCGGCGGCCACGCAAATATGAATATCAGTCTCAAAGTGTGAATGGAGTTGTGCAGCCATGTCTGCCAGGGCGCATGGGCGTGGGCGTTGGCGTGACGGGCGGAACAGTCAGAACCCGACCATCGGCGCTGCGCTTCGGCGGATGACGCAGATGTACTGCCGACGGGTAAGCTCCACCCTCATGCGTTTGAACAACGCTCGACGTCCAAGACTCACGGCAGCAGCAGCAGCAGCAGCACTACCACGACGCGCTTCACCGCCTATTGGCCCCCTCCACATGCGCACACGAGCAACGATTTGGCAGCCCAGATAGATGATGACATAAGAAGGCCCTGCTACCGCGTTTGCTCGACCTACTTGTCCCGCCGCCGTCGCCCCTCCATCACCAGCGCTCGGATGGCCTCGTCAACCGCCCGCAATGGATCACCAGGCCGCGGGAGATCCACAAGTCCGCGCCCACCGAGATTTTCGCAGCAGCACCTTGACCACGATGACGAAGGGAGCTTTATAGACTCTCTGCCAGATGTAGCCCCACCGCAATTTCCAACACCGCACACAGAGTGATGCTAATGCTCGCTAGACCCGCCATCTGCAAGCTTTTGGCAAAAAAGTCACGGCGACCGCAGGCAGCTTGATTGGCGCCGAGGGCGTGACCCAACACTACCAGAACGCTATCGGGGAGCTTCATCGCGAGCTTCGGCGGCCCTTGATGCAGCGATCCGTCTTTTCCTTCGCCCAGACCACACCCCGCGAGATTGTGCGCTCGCGAATATCCGTGCCCGAGATCCAGCAGCGCGCCCTATCCTACATCCCAAACGACCTGCTCTCCAACATTCCCGAGGACAGCAGCGAGTTTTCGCTGTTCCAGGGCTTCGAGGCTTCGTTGCCAGACAAGCCCGACAGCAACCCGCGCAAGAATGGCCGCCACAATGCGAGAGGACAGCGCCTCATTGGTGGCGGGCTAGAAGAGGAAGATCCCGATGTGCCGCCCTCGATGCGCAAGCTGAGGAGCCAGCGGAACACCATGGGCCACCGGTTGGAGATGATGGGTGTGCGGAAACACATGTGCGTGGCCGAGATTCACGAGATTGACAACAAGATTGCGAACCTCAACACGATGCGCAAGATGGTGCTCGATCGCCTGGCGGGGCTCGAACTGGAAGAGGGCGAGCTCGAGCAGGATCTGTTGACCGTGGACAACCAGATCGAGGACCTGCAGGAAGAGCTGGACGATGAGGCTGCCCTAGCACCCAAGACTGCGGGCTCGCAGACAAGCGAGGAGCAGTCAGAAGGCAAGAGCGAGTTCATGTCCGAGTCAATATATCAGAAGATCCCCTCGTCGCCCAAGACCAAGGGCAAGGCAAAAAGACTCTCCAAGCGCATGTCCATGCCCGTCCTCCACGAACATCTCCAGTCGGGATCCAAGATCAAGGAGCTACCAGCGCACATGGAGTCCATCACAGCCATGGACTTTGATGCGCCATGGGGCATGATGGTCACAGCTGCTCTCGACGACACCGTACGTGTATGGGACCTCAGTGCTGGAAGGTGCATAGGACAGCTAGAGGGCCATCTCTCCTCGGTACGCTGTCTACAGGTCGAGGATAACATCGTCGCCACAGGTTCAATGGACGCTTCGATACGACTATGGGACCTGAGCCGTGCCGAGTATGCGCCCATGGACAACCGGATAAACAAGCAAGATTCAGAAAGTGAGGATGGTCTGGCATTCGAAAACTCGGAAGACGCACCCCCTGCACCTCCAGCGACTAGCATGCAAGACTGCCCCATGTTCTCGCTCGAGTCACATGTCGACGAAGTCACTGCGCTTCATTTCCGCGGCGACACATTAGTTTCTGGTTCTTCGGATAAGACGCTCAGGCAATGGGATCTGGTCAAAGGACGATGCGTGCAGACGTTGGATGTGCTCTGGGCCGCTGCTCAAGCAACAGCCGCAAACACAACTAACTCGGCATGGAAACAGACCGGACGTGCGACCGACGCTGCTGCCGATTTTGTAGGAGCCATTCAAGTCTTCGACGCCGCCCTCGCTTGCGGTACCGCAGATGGCATGGTTCGTCTATGGGATCTGCGAAGCGGGCAGGTGCATCGAAGCCTTGTCGGCCACACTGGCCCTGTTACTGCTCTCCAATTTGACGATGTTCATCTCGTCACTGGTAGTGCCGACAGGAGCATTCGCGTAAGTTGAATCTACCTGGTACACGCTTCGCCAACTAACATGACTTAGATCTGGGATCTCCGGACTGGCGCCATCGCCGACGCTTACGCCTACGACCACCCCGTTACTAGTATGATGTTCGACTCACGCCGCATCGTCACTGCAGCTGGCGAGGATGTGGTCAAGGTTTACGACAAGACGGACGGAAGGCACTGGAACTGCGGACCTGGTGCTGACGAAAACGACACGACTAAATATTCCACCATCGAACACGTCAGAATCAAAGATGGATATCTTGTAGAAGGACGCAAGGACGGCACAGTCGGTGTATGGTCATGTTAGAGGAAACGGAATAGATGAGACTCGAGATGTATATACGCATTAGGATGTACGCATACATAGCCAGACATGAAAATGGTGATATTGTTGTACGATTAAAATACGTCCTTGATCAGTCTGTTGGACCCTCTGTGCCCAAAGATGTTGGTGTGAAAGACGGGGATGATGATTATAGGCAGCTCTATCGTCTTTTGTGTACCCACGAGATATTGTCACCATGATGATGTACAAAAGCCCATCGGAATGTGCGGAAGCACTGTACGAGCATGCGTGTGTGACAGTGGGGCGCGACGAAGCTTGTATGGCTTGACGACACTCGGCATGGAGGGTGGTCAAGCTCCGATTTCAGGGATGTGGCATGTATGGATGGTGACGTAACCCAGAGCATCCGACGAACATTTCCGCGCCTCCCAGCGTGCCTAGCCGTCTTCCACGCAGCCCTGACATACTCTTCCTACATTCGCTTGTCCTTTCTTATGATACCCCAACGTTAATTCTGTAATTGTTGGTCAATTGCTGGCATACCGGCCGTAGACGCATTCTACTCACCAATTCCCTGAGCTCCGGCTTTCATTCCCGCTCCCAGCTGCATCGCTGCAGCTCCGACACTCCGCAATGCTGTCACGACAAGCCGCGTCGCTATCGCGCGGTTACAATGCCACTTCCCGAGCTTCTATGCTTGGCCGAAGACTGCCTCGAACCCCGACCCCCCAATTCCGCGCCTCATCCACCACCGGAAGCTTATCATCCGCTTCGAGACGCGCTACCCTACAAGCCTCACCATTGAGCAAGCAATACCCCGCCTCCACCGCGATACGGACCGCCTCTTCAAAGCCACTCCCTGCGCCACGGTCACGGCTTGGACGATTTGCGTACAGGACAGCAACAACGCTCGGCTCCTTTGTGCTAGTGAGCGGCGTGCTTGTCGTCGCATTCTTCGTCTACGACGCCTACACATACAATGAGGACCCAATTACGGAGGATCTACCTGTATCAGAGCTCGCCCTGAACCCGCCGAGGGGTGGTCCGAAAAATCTGCCAATTGCCAACCACTTTGTTGACGACGACGAAAGCCCAGAGAATAAGGAACTCAAGCACAAGCCGAAGCTGGTCATATTGGGCACGGGATGGGGCAGCGTGGCGCTCTTGAAGCAGTTGAATGAGGACGACTATCACGTCACGGTCATATCGCCGTCGAATACCTTCCTCTTCACACCAATGTTGCCGTCTGCGACCGTAGGCACGCTGGAACTGCGATCCCTCGTCGAACCCGTCCGGAGAATCGTCAGAAGGGTGCGCGGGCATTTCCTCAAGGCAAAGGCCGAAGATGTTGAGTTCTCGGAGAAGCTTATCGAGTGCTCAGCTATAGATGCCCACGGCGAGGAACAACGCTTTTACGTCCCATACGATAAACTGGTGATTGGTGTTGGATCCGTCTCAAACTCGCACGGTGTCAAGGGCTTGGAACACTGCCACTTCCTCAAGGACATCAGTGATGCTAGAATTATCCGCAACCAGGTAGTCAAGAATCTTGAGAACGCATGCCTGCCAACAACCACGGACGAGGAAAGGCGAAGGCTTTTGTCTTTCGTGGTTTGCGGTGGTGGACCTACGGGAGTCGAGTTTGCGGCTGAGCTATTCGATATGCTCAATGAGGACCTTTGCAAGCTCTACCCAAGACTGTTGCGCAACGAAATCTCCGTCCACGTCATCCAGTCTCGCAGCCACATTCTAAATACCTACGAAGAAGCCCTGTCTCAATACGCCGAACAGCGCTTCGCACACGATTCGGTCGATATTCTCACAAATTCGCGTGTCAAGGAGGTGCAATCTGACAAGATCCTCTTCTCACAAAAGGACGAAAACGGCAAGGTTGTCACCAAGGAAATCCCCATGGGCTTCTGTCTTTGGTCGACTGGTGTCTCTCAAACCGACTTTTGCAAGCGCCTCGCTGCTAAACTTGACGGCCAAAACAACAAGCACGCTCTAGAAACCGATACGCATCTCCGCCTGAACGGATCACCCCTCGGTGATGTCTACGCCATCGGCGACTGCTCAACCGTCCAAAACAACGTCTCGGACCACATTGTCAACTTCCTCCGTACCACCGCATGGGAGAAGGGCAAGGACCCGGAAAAGCTACAAATCTCTTACACAGACTGGCGCGGCATCGCCAAGCGCGTCAAGCAACGCTTTCCCCAAGCAGCCAACCATCTCCGCCGCCTTGACAAGCTATTCGAGCAGTACGACAAGGACAAGTCCGGCACTCTGGATTTCGGCGAGCTTAGAGAGCTCCTCTTCCAGATCGATTCGAAGCTGACTTCCCTCCCTGCCACTGCCCAGCGCGCTAACCAGCAGGGCGAGTACCTCGGCCGCAAATTCAACAAGATTGCTCAAGCCGCGCCTGGCATGGCTATGAACAATGTCGACTACGGCGACTTGGACGATGCTGTTTACAAGGCGTTTGAGTACAAGCATCTAGGATCCCTCGCGTACATTGGTAACGCGGCTATTTTCGACTACAACGGCTATGGAATTAGTGGTGGTTTGTTGGCCGTTTACCTCTGGAGAGGCGTGTACTTTGCGCAGAGTGTTAGTCTAAGGACGAGGTGCTTGCTTGCCATGGATTGGACTAAACGCGCGCTTTTTGGACGAGGTGAGTGAAAGATTGACAGCCAACTTAGAGGGACTATGCTAACGAGAGACAGATTTGATGAACTTTTAAGTCATTGCATAGCCTGCGACTTGCGGGGAAGAGAAAAGAGAGAACTTTCAGCGCTTAGACCAAGGGAAGCCGTGTCTTTTTGGTGCTGTGACCATTGTTTCCCTTCCAAAGTTTCCCTTCCAAAATGACCATCCCCTTCTAGAATATTTCTGCCCGCTCGCCTACTTGATACGGTCAGCAGCCTGTTTTGTATATGTGTACGAATACTAAAATTCATAAATTCTGCAAATCTTGGCTTCTTCCCTTTCTCCTCATCCTTCTTCGTCACAACCTTTCCACCATATTACCACATCCCCAACCCTTTTATACACCCGCATCCCTCTTCCAAGCAAACTTTCATCACTGCCCATGGCCGTCAACGTAATCGCAATCGTGAGTGGCTCCAAACTCCCTACATCGTGAATTAGGCGACATGAAGGCGTCGTCACGGCTGCTATGATGGCGTTGAGGAGCGCGGTATACGGTGTCCGAGGCGTCGCGTCCACTTCGTAGATGGAAGAGGACAGGGGCTGGTGAGATGGGTGGACACGTGGGCGCGATGACGAGATGGCATCCGACCCCGAGAGCTCGTAGATTGGGTTTCGTGAAGGGCGTGTTTCGAGGGCTGGGAATTTGGGCACAACAGGAGGAGTGGCGATGTCTTTGTGGTACTGCTGGCCTGCCGAGTAAGCTTTTGCGAGAGCGACTGGGTGAGTGGATAGGCTCTATGCTGAGGCTTCTTTCTCGTCGGTTAAGGCTTGTTGTACTCGCTCTTCGTTCATGCTTCTCTTCCGAGTGGTCTTTCTTCGGGGCCTTGTTTTGTTCGTCGCGATTGGTGCCGCGGTAGATGAGGTGTTGAACCCGACTGTGGGCTTTCGCTTGGGATTGACATAACTCTTCAGATGACTCCCGCTCTCTGTAGCTGGTTCTGTTGCGTTATTTTCTTCATAACCTTTTTTCTTGGTCCTGGGTGCCGGCAGCTTAGTGTACTTGCTACGTGCTTTGGCTGCCTTGGGCCTGGCATAGTCCGTGTGCGATACATTCGCTGGGTGAACAACAGTATCATTCTTCAATTTCCGCAGCCCGGTAGATTTCGCAGACTTAAGCTTTTACGTTCTAAATTGTTGGGCCATATCTTCTTTCTCCAGCGACAGAGGGCCGCTTTGCGCTAGCTTTGATCTGGGGATGATTCCTGTTTGGGACGTCGAGGAAGATTGGAAGATAGTTGTGGAATGATATGTACTTGTCGTTTGATAGATTTGGCTGGCGACGTGGCTGGCGACGTGGCTGTCGGAGTTGTTTCCAGCCTGCTCATCTTGGGGTTGGACAACTACATCCCTCGATACGTCCTCGCTTTCTGCGTCTAGCTTGTCCGAAGTCGCGTTGTCATCGCTAGAGCTTTCGTTGACTTCTTCTGAAACATCATCTGTGGAACTTTCGCTGCTTCTATCGGTTGACTCATCGCCTTCTTCGTCATCGTCTTCCTTAATTGCGTCATTGTCACTTCCCACGCTTCCTAGCTCAGCCCCTCTCCCACCGTCACCCGATAGACTAGATGAGCTGATCGATTTGCGGCTTAGTGTGTCTTCGTCCAGGTTTTCCTCTGAGCTCTTCCCGATTTCTGAACCGTTTGTTTCGCTTGAATCCTGCTCTGAGCCATCTTCTAGCTCTTGGTCTCCGTCGGCCTCGGACTCTGAAATTTCTCCATGGTCTAGGTCAGTATATGAAAGTATCGCGTCATCCGCATCATTATCATAGCGATAGTTATATCATAACACGTCTTCGCATTCTCTTTGAGACTCGCTGACTCCGGTCACGGCAGTTGAAGAGTTGGGAAAATGTGGTCTTCGGAAGCTGCCTGTTCTCATTTTTCGATATTTATCTGCATTAATGGAAAGGAATTTGCGATGCGGCGACTGGCATAGTTCAATTGTGCGCACTGTGGAGAAAGACGGGGATGGAGAATATTGCCCCACAGAATGATTGTTTGGTGTACTGTTGAGAGGGAAGGTACGACCTGCACACACCCGAAAGTCCAGACCCTACCTATCTAACGCAGGGTCCCAGAGTTACGCAAAGATGGCAGGTACCAGACCGCTCACCCTGTGCGATCGAAAGCTTCGAAAGCAGACATCTCGACCGGATGCTCTCCCATCCGCCACTCCAGCAACACTTCTGCATTTGTTCCCTCGGGCGCGGAGCCATCAGATTTTAGCACGCCTCCCAACTCGTCGATAACGTCGCACATTCTAACACCTCTTTCACGCTCGATCCTCACACAACGTTGCTGCCAGTCCCTACTTCCGCTTCTCCAGTGAATGTTCTTATACTTTTGATCCCAAACTGCACCCGAGACACAATAAATTTCCACGCTCTTTGTTAAAGGCTTCGTCAAGTACTTCGCACTCTCGATTTCTGCCTGTTTTCCGACTTTTTTTTCAAACATTGCCTCAAAGTCTTCTCTGTTGAGTTCTACTCTTAGACAGATATCCATGTCTCCTTTCGCTATCTCGTCTATTCCACCAACTAGATTACATGCATGCCTTACTAAGAAGGGGTGCAGATGCGCTGTCAAAGCGTTAAGCAGGTTTCCGTGGGCGCCATCGTGCCAGAAATAGTATTCGTCTGAGATGTCGAGCAACAGTGCTGGGTTGAGCCAATATGCCGTACGATGCTGGATGTCTTGAGCGAGAGAGCGTATAGGTTTTGGAAGGGGTCGATGAACTGCAGATTGCTCAAGTATCGATGGTGATATTGATGGAAAAGGATAGTCGGGTAGAGGCCGGAGTCGAGGAGGAAGATTGTTCTTCAATGCGGAATTCCAGCAAGGAGAAACAGCATGATAATTTTTGAGTTCTTCGCAAGGTAGGAAAGAAATGATATGAATGAGAAGTTCTGGGAGGAGAAAAACGTGATGCATGATGACAAAGCAGAAGGTAAGGTATACCGCGAGATGAGACTACCGAAGTTCAACTGCATAGTGAGCAGCGACCAAAACGTACTATATAAACTATCGGCAGCCATCAAGTGCTGAGAGCCACAGGAAGGAACCTTGAAGCCGCGGACTAATGAACGTACCAAGGCCCGTTCATTCCGCACGCAGCTGCCTCATCTGACTGTTGTTGGCTGACATCAGCGACATATTGCGTGATGATTGGAAGATACGCTATACTATATTCGGACATATATTCTCTCGAAGTATCAGTAATCCGCCCCCAATGTCCACAAAGAGCACTAGCGCAACGGGCCATAGTGTATAGTAAACAGTGCCATGCCTACGCCAATGCACCCATCAACCCCACAATACCCCCCGCGCCGATAGCGATAGCTCTTGCCATGTTCAGCTTTCCAAACTTGGCTAGCAGTTCATCGACTTCCTTGTCTTCGTCTCTACTGCTTTCTTTCTTCGTCTTCTCTTGCGGCGCGCTCAGGTCTTTCCATTGACTGATGTCACCTTTGCTGTCTGCCGATTCATCCGCGCTTCTAGCATTCGAGCCAGTATTTTCTCTATACGAAGCAGACGCCGCGCTTCGACTTCCTCCCAGCTCTTCGTTCTTGCGTATAAGCGTGAAGTTTGTTGGTATCATGAAGCTGGTGATGGGCGCGATGCCGAAAGACAGTACGGCGGCGGCAAGGTAGTAACCCGGCTTGCCTTTTATGGCATGCTGCAGTAGAGATGACAGGGAATGAAGCGATGGCGATGGGAGCGATTTGTACGCGAGATAGATGAAGCCGGAGGAGGACAGAATGGCCGCTGTGGGGAAAATGTGCGAGCCTCGCGAAAAAAGCCAGCGTATCATGGGCAGAGAGCGCGATGCTGGTTGTGATCGCATCATGGGAATATCAAAGAGGGATAATGCTGCTATTCCGCCTGAAGCGACGAACGCAGTGGACACACTGAGGATTTGGATGGTTTGTGTTGCCGACATGGTTTCTTGTGGACCGATGCAATTCTAAATTGAAGAGATGTAGGAAGCTTTTGGTAATTCAACTTCAATCTGGGTGTGTTGATATATCATTGCTGTTGGGATGATGCGCAGGTACGTATCGCTTCCCACGGATTCCGATGGTGTTGGAGGATGATGTCATTGTTGTTTAGCATGGCCCTCGTTACCAACCGTCGCATGCGTCGGACCACAGTTGTCAGCGCTTTCAGATCCGGACTTCTGCCCGAGTCTTCGTTCCTCTCGCATCGGGCAGGCTCGCTAAACGCGGTGCTTACTTGCGCCGACTTTGTCGTAATTTCACCGTGTCTATTCAGTTCGCTTGCGCACTCTGGGCAATGCGACCCAGCAAGCCAGCATGACTCCATACATACCAAGACACACGGGATGAAGGACCCAAGTTCCTGCCGCTTGTGCAAGGATACCCGTGGTGAAGGGGGCGACTGCGCCACCTGAGCTACCTGCCCCACCGATGAAACCAATCGCGGTTGTCTGGACGTTTCGAGGTATGAGGCGTGAAAAGATGGTCTGCGAGCACGGGTAAACTGGACCGAGCAGAAGACCTAGGAGACACACCGCAACCGCGTTTCCAATCAGGTTTGGAGTTAACCAAGCGAGTAGTTGGAGACCGATTGTGCCGAATGTAAGGATGACGACGAAATTCTTTTCGCCTATCTTTGGCGCTGCGTGGGTCAGGACGAAACGACCGAGTGTGATGCCACCCTACGTAGAGATTAGCACATGGATTACAGCAGGCTTAAAGAGTACCTACCCAAAATCCAGCTGTAACATAACCAACCCTAGCAGGGTCACCATTTCGGTAGTTGATCAGGTATGAGATGAACCAGCCTGATATACTGACTTCAGCACCTTGGTACGCGAAAATGAACAGCGCCCCAAAAATGGTCACTTTGTTCTTCAAAGCGAGCTTGAGATTCTTCAACTTTGAGACAGCCTCCTCTGTAGCTGTCTGCCTGCTGGTAGTCGTCTCCAGAAGTGTATCTTCGGAATCCTCCTTGAACGACCAGAAAGACCAAGCAGCGAATGCGATGCAACATACTCGCAGTCCCACAAGCAGGAAGTAGAAGCGTGACCAGATTGTATTCTGAGAGGCGATAGCCGTTCCAATAATGGGAGCGACAATGCCTCCCATGCCGTAACTACCGTGTGCAAGGCCTAGAATGACACTTGGGGGGTGCGTGTTTGCGCAGTAGACGTTGTTGAGTGCCAAGTTCATTGCTGCACCATACCCAAGAAAGAAGAAGCTATCCCTGTTAGCTATCTAACTACAAGGAGCGTTTAGTCACTTACGATATCACAACCAGCGGATATGGAGGCGTGCAGACGAGAATGATACATGCCGACAACTGTGCTGTCTCTGCGGACACCAAAGTCTTTGCTCGACCAATCTTGCCCAGGATTATATCCGTGAAAAATGCAGCGGAGATGAAACCAACAGCATTCCCGACAAAGACCAGAGACATGATGGAATATGAGATATGGTAGTATGATTCCATGTAAGGGATCAGAGCACCAACGACTGAACGATTGTCAGCATTCGATCACAAAATGCAGTCTGTAATACCCGAAACATCTGCGGGTGCAATGCTACTCACCTGAATCATTGATACCATTACAGAAGTATATCAAGCAACAGCACAGGATCCTCCACTTGGTCATGGGGTCGTCGTTCCATAGCCGCTCTCTCGGAAAAGCCTCGTCATGGATTGGTGTCGCTGGGCGACTTCGTTCAAGTTCGTTGGGAGTTTTCGTAGTCTGGGTTCCATCTTGCTCCGAGTGCTTTGATACCGAAGGGTGGCGGTCCTTGCCATTTTCGTTTATCGCAAGAGACTCAAGTTCAACATCCGGCAGGATACCAACATGTCGAGGGGCTTGAGGCGACTTGTTCTTGTTCTTTTGGTGAGCTGGCTCTGGGTTGGTGATGTGAGAGGCGGGCTGAATGTCAAAGAAGCTGTGGAATGGTGCCGACATCTCGACGTTTCTGAGCTACTGAAACCCGTCCACGGTCTATACGCGGGGTGGACCAAGTCACAATGGTCGGAGGGAAGCAAGGAATGTTTAGCTCGAGGTGCAGAGTCGGTGAAGGTAGATTTCAAGCTTCAGGTGTCCTTAAAGGTTAATTATACCCAACGGCAGCTGAGTAATGGGGCCGTAGTCCGGCCAAACAATAATCGTGGAGAAGTTCGAGACGCTTCAAAAGCAACTAGGAGAAGTCTTCTACAGATGCAATTGGCTGAAAAGGACAGCTACGAGCGTCATTACTGATAAAGGTGTGAATGCAGCGTCACAGCTGATACATGCTGCATTAGGTAGTAAGGCAAGACGACCAAACGAACACGCACCAGGTCCGACCACGAACCTGTTAGCACCATGAGGGAGTCATGTCTTTGCACCGCAGCGGAGTCGTTAGCGCATTAATCATGAGCTCATGAACTGGCCTGCAGTGCACGTAGACGCGTATAACCCTCGTGTAGGTAATTTATACATCTATCAAAAAGTGACAACGTATCCGCCATTGGGAAAAAAACTGGGGCGGGAATAGGGAGATGCAGAACGCTTGCATTTCCCGAAGGGTTACAAAAGTGCGAAGTTTGCACGTGACAGCGGGCCGAATTTCCGACTCGAGCTCGGTCACACTTTCCTTATCGCGAAATTTGGCAAGCGACGCGGGTCTCCTCCATCAAGAAAACCACCGGAGACATTCACGCGCCGCATATCATCGATTTACCCCACAATTAGCCACATAAACGCCCTTTTTTTACATCCAATATGCCACGGCCTAAGCGCAATGTTCTGGCCACAATAGATAGCACGGTCACACCGCCTGACGTTCTTCCTCCCAATCATTTCCTCGCACGCATCACGAAGGCCGAAGGGAAGAATCTATACGCAGCAGAACTAGCAGACGGTAAGCCCGTTCTCGCGGAGCTGGAACCCAAGTTCCGGTCGACGGTCTGGATCAAGCGGGGGAGCTATGTGGTCATAGACGCGTCTGCGCTGGCGGACCGGGAAAATAAGTTGGATGGGGAGATTGTGAACGTGGTCAGGGATGAAAAGGCGTGGAGAAAGATGAGCTATTGGTACGAATATGGGTATCATAGGTTGCTATCTGTACACTATGCTGACACGGTGTTTCACAGGCCAAAGGAGTTCGCGAAGAAGTCCACATACGTCGTGGACAGTGATGAAGAAGAATCCACCGTCGGAAAGATGCCACCCGCGGATTCTGATGAGGACTGAGCCTCGCATCGCAAACTGCATCACTCTTTGTGTTCGTGGTCCTCCTCGATGACGCCCTTTGTCACGCCCTCGTACTCCTTCCTCGTCCCCCACCATACACCCGCAGCAGTGATTGCCAGAACACCCACCACCGTCGCCGAACTCGCTGTTGTGCTTGGATACACATTCCACGCCCACTCCTGCGCGCCCCATAACACGTACACAACTACCGGATTGAAACCCGCTTTCCACAACATGAAAGGCGTAGTCCATGCAATGTACGCGTAGAATTGGTAATGGAGGCTTCTAGCGCAGAGCAGGCCAATCGTCATTGCGGTCAACATCGTCGTCATGATGAAATCTGGGGTGATCTTGCTGGCCATGGTGTCCTGGTCCCTGGGTTCAATGGCTGGCACACAGAGCTTGAGGAATTCCTTGACGTTGCGCTTAGAGGGCTTGATCCAACGGGTTCGTGCATACCAGATCAAAAGGACGGCATGCAAGGCGAGTAGACCGAGAGCGAAGGGTCGGGATAGAAAGGCGGATTCCGGAACGAAGCGCCAGTTTACAGTCCATTTGTAGAGGAAGGCCCGGCTGAGTTCGAAAGCGCGGGCAAAGTAGCTGGGCGCACGCTTCCTGAAGGGGTAGCCATATAGAACCTATATGACAATTAGCACCGGAGCTATGCTTGCACTTTCGACTTGAATACTATCTGTATGTGAGCAAGGAGAAGTATACGTACCGAAACCTGCACGATGATCATTGCCTGTGTCAACGCTTCTCTTCCGCCCAGCTTCATCACCATCAAGATGCCCATTGCAGGCAACGGAAGCAGCAAGCTCATCTTGACATTCAGTCCTGTACTGTAAAGCGCGCTTCCAAAATGCCATTGATCCCGTTGATAGCAATAGACAGCCAGCCAGAAGAACAGCACAGCAAAGCAATCATTGAAGCAGCGCAGCATAAAGATGCTATGCATCCGCTTCGACAGGATCAAAAGCGGGAAGATATATGGCGGCACCTGTTTGCACATTAGCAGAAGCACGCAAAACAACCCTCTTCTTTCTAGCCCGCCTTCCTAGACCCTAGAGTCTTAAGATAAACTCACCCTAGCTTTTCTGTAACATTGAAACGCCACGCCGAGCGTCAAAAGGTACACAACAGCAAAGATATACTGCGCAAGCGCAATATTCCTGCCCTCATCTGTCCACTTGTACAGATGCTTGTAGATCCACACATGCGCTCCAGGATACACAAGCGGGCCCGTAGATCCTGAAATTCGCGCGTAGTCGCGCTCGCCCTTGAGGTAGATTGCTATTTGCTGCATGTACGTCGACCAATCTATCTCTGTATCTGTCCATTTTGATTAGTTATTAGAAACAAAATTGGTGGTGGTGGTGTTCGTGTTGGACGTCGTTGTCTTGGGGGCCACGTGGTTATGCCTTAGCATTGGTTGTGGATTTAGGGAAAAGTAAGGACGAACATGGTATTTTCTCAATTATCACGCCGCTGAGGGCTGCGTCGGCGATGAGGAGGAGTGGTGTCATCCATCTTGTGTGGTCGGGGTTGTAGACTAGATCTTTTGCGCGGGCGAGGAGCGACATGGTTGCGTTGGATTGAGGGCATGTTCATGGCAGGGGGTTAGTGTTCGTGTTATAGGAGCGCGTCGCATGTCACGTGGACAGGAGGCCCATCTGAGGGTTTCAAGCGTGCGTCTTCCGTCGCGAGATGCGTTTCAGGCAGCGAATTCTTCGTTCAACTCGCGCGAGACTACAGTGGTGGGGTTTAGAGTGGAATAAAGCTGTTTTAGTGTTGATGGCGGGTTGCGCATGCCTTATAGGCGTTTGAGGCGACTTCAGGAGGGCAAAATCGTTACGCGCGATCAACGTTCTTACTCTTCCGCATCACACTGCACTAGGTCACAGGCACAACAACAGTGACAAGATAAACCGAGGGAAGCTCGCATGAGTAGAGAAGTATTATTATTGACTGTAGAGCCTTCTCATACAGGACACTCAAGCCCGCCACAAACAGTCAGCGAACTGCTTCACCGGTATGCAACCTCTTTAGTGGGGAAACTTGACAAGCGCGATATAACTGTCCCTGACACCTTCACACACCCGATCGTTAGGGCCGTTGCCTCCTGCACGGCAGACATTAGGGACAACAGTCGTGCCCATCGCTGCATTGCTACGAGAAGGACAATTGTCAGCATATTCCAGTTGCTATGGACCAAGGACGCGGGATTACTTACGCAGTATCGCCGTATTTGAAAACCAGAGTGCTGTATTCATCCGAAAAGGCGAAGCTGAAGCCGCTGTAGTTTTCACATTGCGTGAATAAATCCTCCGGGAGAGCAGGGGCCCTGGCCACGCAGTTGATGTCAAGAGAAGATCCTGGATTGGTGGTCGTGACTTGGAAAGACACCATGTTGTAATGAGTATTTTCGGGTTTGCGTGCAACGAACTTGCTGATCTTCCAGACGTAGTCGCCAACTGTAGCGACAGGACAGGTGTCCTGGCGAGCCTCGAGGGGCGCGGCACTGGCGAGACCGCTGACAGCGACGAGAATGGAAGGGATAGTGTTGAACCTCATCTTGGCTGATTTGAAGGTCGTGGTCGACAGAAAAGATGTTTCGAGAAGTAATTGAGTGATTGCTAAAAGGTGAAGATGCTTTGCTGATGAGCAAGAAACGAATGCAGATTTCGCACCTCTTTATACTCGAGCATTCCTCTCACCTCGTCATACAGGTGCGCTCATCTACCGAAATACGAATGTATCTGCGTCACCCTTATCGTCACTATACGTAGCTGTCATCCGAGAAAAACCTGACATTAAGCAGTTAACGTCTATTTTTGCCCGCAGAAACGCCCGAACAAGATGCACATACCACAAGAACTACTCTAAAGATGCGATCGTTGCCTGAAGCAGTTTGGGAAGGAAGAACGCTTCTGCTGACGAAGCAAAAGCAACACGCTTGCGCGTGTATCAAGAAAAAGAAATACTACTTCTATTAGTTCCAGCTGCGACATTGCTACTGCATTACTGGTCATGGAGCAGATTAACGACGCATTAAGAGCTGCGATAGCCTTCGAGACATTTTTGTAGGGTATGAGTAGTCGGGCTTTGGTAAGACTTGGAGTTGTGTTTTGTGTACTTGTGGAACTTGGTAGACTTGACTATCCTCAAGCAATCGCTATCGCTAGCAAAACAACTTTTACTCATTCCTTCTAATCATCTCGCACAGTGGGCACTGGGAGATGATGTCTTCCTGCTTACGGCATTCTTACTGAGCAGCGTGCATGATTGCGATGACATGCGGAACCACACTTTCTGTTTGCTAAACGTATACGATGGTTTCTTGAGCTCATGCTGCTGCAGCTATCGCTCGGGTAGAACCATACATCATATACGCCAACTAGGCAGATTTGTGGTATGAGAGGTAATGCGTGGGAAAATGGGGTTACAACATGCAGAGGGTTTACTCACTCTTGATCTAATGCCAGGCTAGATCGGCAAGCTAGAGGGTTCGGTACAGTTTAAATCTATTCGCGCAGAAGTCAAGGTTCTGGTACCATTCCGCTTCCTATAATGAGCTGTAAAGACATGAACAGGATTAGAAAAGACCTCGAAAGGTAAATGTTTGTATTAACGCTAGAGCTAATAAGGAATGTCTATAGTAAAGTCGCTAATGATGCAAATGTGTATGTACAATCGAGAAAAGATCAACATGTCCACCTCTTATCGCGCAAAAAGAGCGCTTAAGCCTTGGGAAGCTGGACAAGGGTGACGTAGGAGTCAGAGACACCCTGGCAGACAAAGTCCTTGGGGCCATTGCCTCCAGCGTGGCAGTACTCGGGGAGAGTGGCAGTAGCAACGTAGGTGATCCTGAGACAGTTAGCATGGATTCATGAACTAAATGGTATAGCGGAAAGACTTACTTGTCGCTGACTTCCTGCTTGAGGAGAAGACCGCTGCGGTCGCTCTGGAAGGCGAAGCTCATGAAGCTGTTCTCTCCGCAAGAGTAGAACTTGTCGTCCTCAAGCTTGTCGGCAGAGGCAGAGCAAGTGAAGTCGAGAGTTCCCCCGTTGGTGGCCTTGATGTTGAAGCTCAGGCTGTTGTAGTAAGTGCCTTCGGGCTTGCGGCCGGAAAACTCGGAGATTTTCCAGACGTAGTCACCCTGAGTAGTAACAGGGCAGGTAGCGTCGGTAGCACGAGCCTCGAGGGGAGCAGCAGCAGCAAGGCCGGCCGCGGCGAAGAGAGCGGTGATGGTGGTGAACTGCATTTTGAAGGGTGGTTTGGGATTTGAGGTTATTGGAAGAGGTGGAAGTTTGTAGAGTTAATTTGTTTGGATGTAGAAGTTGTTGATTGTTGTTGTTGATGATTATGAGACAGAAAGGCGATACCTACCACTCGTTATATATCCATCTCACCTCGTATTCAAGCTCGACTGTGCTTGCCGCAGTGATCACGCCTGTATCGCCCCTCAAGCTTCCAATACGAGGCTGTTGACATCAAGCGTCTGCACCCGGACCGCGCCCCACAAAAACACAAGAGAAGACTAGCATGGAATCTTCCTCAGGAACACGAGAGACCAGCACACCTCGACGAGCAGATGCTACACCAAATTCAGAGCTTGATAGTCCGCAGTAACGACATGGCTAGCCAGTAGTGGCAGAAGGAGGGTCCGGTTGAGGCAGCGGAACCAGGCTTCAGGGTCTCATCCAGGAGCGTTGGCAGAAGCGGCCCTCGCTAGACTCCTGCCGAATATGCGGGATGTGACGTCTTGGTGATCAATCAGGTGGCATCGTGTGCTTGCCGATCGGCGGCATAGCGCTCAATTAGTCTTTAGCTAAATGATCGTTCCGAAACGCTGCCTAGCCAGATGACGCTCAGAACCCTATTTGTGTCTAGCGTTGCCACATAGGTAGGCTGTCTATGATCCTGCGGCGCAGAGCTGGCATGGCCTCCACTTGCGATGGAAGCAATACACATAATTTTTTGTGCGTACAGTGGAGGCACGAGCCGAGCAAGCCCTTTCCAGTAGAGAGGGCCTCGGACAATGAGTGATGTTCACTCATCATCGCACGAGCTTTGAGCGTTATGGATCCTAGGGTAACCGATGACCTCACATCGTAATTCCATCGTCGGCCCGCCCCAAGGTTGTCTGAGGTCGGTTTGCTTTACGTAGTACTGTCATTCCGCCGATCCCGAGTACGAGAATAGATTTCACCTCAATCTTTCTGGCTCATCGTGCTTGGCCCGGACCAAAGGCAGAAGTTAGCAGGACGATCTCAATGGTCGACAGACAGAAACACGACGTCGCATGAGCATTCCCCCGAAGTGTTGGGCATCTTGCAAGATGTAAATTTACAAATGAAGTCATACTTCGGTTATGCCGGGTATGGCTTGAGAGGCTTGCAAGGCTGGCGTGCAGGGTCAAGCTTGAATGCGGAGCCAACTTCCACACTCCGCTCCGTCGTCGGAGATTCTTCCGGCGCGCACGCCAGACTGCTATTTTGAGGGCGATGTTTGAGCGATTTTCATGCGCTCAGCCTCGATCGAAAGACACTATTCATGGGTCGATCTCGCGAACAATAGTGGGGGACAAAAGGGAGGAAAGAATGGTGAGCTATAGCATTGGGGGGTATAACTAATGCAGCCAGCAAATACGACAGTCGCCACTGCGTGATCGGAAGGGCCGTCTGGAGCAAAAGATGGAAACGCTAAAGAAGTAGCAAAAAACAAAAAATGAACCCTTTACCAGTTCCATGTTCGACTTGCGGCCGAGAACACAGGAGGCTTCCAGATCAGACGATCAGGATCAATGCTTCTCTTGCCCTTCAGCTTCTCCTTTGCTTTTTGTCGTTCCCGCTGCGCAATGACTGCATCCGTAAGCACAACGACGTGCTGATTCTTGCTGTACCGCAGCATGTTGAGATTTTGCAGTGTATGCAGTACATCGTTCGTAGTCATCGCTGTGGCAGCCCCCAGATCCTCAATATTCGCTTCTACGCGACCAGGCTCCATGAGGATGTCGACGAGAATCTCTTGCCAGTAGGCACGATAACCGAGAAGACCCAGATCAGACAAGGGCTTTTCCGGGGATCCGAGCTTGCCCTCGCGCTTGGACAGAAGGTAAGAGAAGTCGATGAGCAGTTTACCAAATCCCTTCCTCTGGTATTGGGGCAGCGTTAGGATACAGGCCACGTTGTAGCCCTCCGCCGACTCCTTTTCCTTGGAAAAATAGCCAACGAAATGGCAACCGTGCTCGTCGCGCGTGCACATGCAGTAGAACAAGAAAGGATCGACATCGTAATAGAGGGTTTTGTGGTCCAAGAAAAGCTTTGAGAGTAAGCAAAGATTGCGACACCAGGTCCGCTGTCGTCGCCCGTCAATTTCGAAAAAAGACACATAATCGTCGCGATATATCTCGTTGCCAGGTGGATGGAGGAGATGGCACTTTGTGCGATGGCGCTCGAACTGCGTTACTTCACCAAAGTAGGACAGACAGAACTCGCAAATGTAGACGACATCGGAGTCTACAAAGTCGACAGGGTAGGGAGAGAAATACCAAGGCTCGACCTCGTATTTACCCATTTGGATCTTTTCCAGATTACGCACTCGCGAGATTTCGGTCTGATTCTGAGTCATGGATCCAGAAGTTCGCAGCTTTTCGATCTCGTCTTCTCTAGAATAGTCCTGGGGAGGCATGGCTTTCGCGGCTGCAGCTGCGTCTTGCACATCGACGAGATCCATTTCCTCATCTTCTGGCTTCGGGGTGCCATCTGTGACTTCGCTGGTGACTAGAAATTCCTGATTCTCCTTGCCTCCTGCTTTGGATGGCCTTGGTGCCTTGCCTGGCAAGTTGCCAGAGGTCGACTCGGGCGTGCCTGAGATCTCACGGTCGAGCTTACTGCGTGAGCGCTTGAGGTTTTTTTGGTCTGACTTTGAAGGTGCCTTGTCGTTCTTAACAGCAGTGCCCTTCTTCTTGTCTGCCTTCTCTGGTGCTGGCCATTCAACCTCGCGGGATAGATCTATCCGCTCGGCCTCGATCCACTCATCAAGACGTTTGTTGAATTCTTCATAATGAACATAGAATTTCGGCCTGCCTTGTCGTATTTGAGTCGACAGTATCTCGGCTTTGCGCTTCTCGCCGTCCTGTGATGTGTGAGTTGGACGCTCTCTTAGTGTGGTCTTGATGTTCATGCAGCTGGGAATCGCGTCGCGTATCGTCATGTTGCGCGCTACCTACGTACCTTTTCGACCCACGCCTTCACACCGACTCTGCACGCAACGCATCAGTATGCATGGTGAGCGTTTGCGCATGGGTTTGCACCTACCTCAGTTGAGCGAGAGTGGCGAAGCCTGTTTCCACCGGTACAGGTGTCCCAGACGGCTCGTGAGAATTTTCCCGGGGCGCCATGATGATGCGCTGTCTTTTCCTCAAAGATGGGAGATTCTGTGTCGCGTTGGGAGGTTCGATGTCGTGATGAGATTGACGATACCGCTCCTTTGTCGCGTTGTTGCCGCCTGGTCATCGGCCCTTGGGTTGCGCTTCCGCCGACATCTGGCATGTGCTAGCGTGGGACTGAACTTTTGCTGCGGAGAAAGTCAAACGGCCGGCCAACATTTGCGACAACCGCTGGCTGTATCGCACACACACCGCTATGCCTCGCATATGACAACAAAATGGCACCAATCGACTTAGCCGGCCTTTCCAGCAACTGGAAGATCTTGCAGCAACGACTGAAGCCCTCAGCGACAGCCGCATCCCCGAAGAACAAGCCGGACGAGGACAAGCAGTCTTCACTCAAACGCAAGAGATCTCAGCACGTGAATGGGAAGCACGATAATGCGTCTACAAAGGCTGTGAATGGTTCAGAGAAAGGCGCCCCACGAAAATCTCCGCCATCAAGAAAGCGACAAAAGATGGAGGAGCCCGCCTCTGTCGGCGCCTCAGTCAAGCGACGTGACACCAAGACACTCTCCAAGAGCACCTCGATGCCCTCGCTGAAGAAGACACCTCTCCTAAGCGACGTCAAAGACGCTGCGACCGCTGTCTCGATCCTCGACCCTCACCCCGACTTCCCCGATGTCGAAAACGAAGGCGTCTCAGAGGTAGCGCTACCCGGCAAATATGTCGCATTGGATTGTGAGATGGTTGGCATAGGCCCAGAGCCCAATCGCGACTCTGCACTGGCGCGAGTGTCCCTGGTCAACTATCACGGTCACCAAGTCTACGATTCTTACGTCCAAGTACCACGGCACATTGAAATCACCGACTACCGAACTGCAGTCTCCGGTATCGAGCCCAAACACATGCGGAAGGACGTTGCCCGACCCTTTGAAGAAGTACGAAACGACCTTAAGATCTTGCTCACTGGGCGAATACTCGTTGGTCACGCCGTAAAGAACGATCTCGACGTCCTCATCCTGAAGCACGACAAACGCTTCATCCGCGACACATCCAAATTCTCTAAGTTCAGAGAGTTGGCTACAATACCAGGGCGTACACCGGGCCTGAAGCTTTTAGCCGAGAAGTTGCTTGGTGTTGAGATTCAGGTCGGCGCGCATAGCTCTGTGGAAGATGCTAGGGCGACCATGGCCTTGTTCAGGCTCGAGAAGGACAGTTTTGAACATGAAATACGGCAAAAGTACGGAAATGTTCGTCCTGATGCTGTTGCGGGTGAGGTCGAAGTTGGTGGTGGTGAGGAAGTGAAGAAGAAAAGCAGGAATCGTAAGAAAAAAAAGAAGAGGAACTAGTTCATCGGGCGATCTGCCTCGTATGTGGTTGTGTGTCTAATTTTCTGCATCTACCTGGAGTTTTGCACGGTACGGATACCCTGAAAAGTCCCTTTATGTATTATCATCACGAGCATGCTGTTGTCTGTTGCTTTCCATTAACTTTGCCTGATCCAACACTGTGCACGATAACAAACCAGCAACATTTATTTATCTTATCAGATTCAATCACCGAAAGGCGTCAGCAAATGCACATGATTTCCGGCTTGCGTACAAGAAATTGACCAGATGCTTCCGTGCTTTGGTCCGCAACGTAGATGAATCATATCTTTTGGAGTTAAGCAGCCATATTCTCCGGGTGTGTACAGTGTGGTGCGCATTCTAGAAGTATCGCAAGACTGCTTGCTGTTGCACTTTCTAAGTGGGGCATCATGCACATGGCTTACATTGCCTACCCCGTAGAAGCTCAGGATCATCTACATCTGCCAATCACCATCAGCTCCATCTACATCCGCTCTTCGCTTCTCGGGACTTTGGCAAGGCTTCTGGTACTACTGACTTTTGCACTCGTTCAACTCATAGACTTTGGCGTTGGACGCCCGGAGTTTAGCGGCGATAAAGCTCAGAAGGGATAATTTCCCCACACCACCCATGCACGATGATACCCCTCGGACAGTCTTAACGCCATGCGACAACGATCGACTCCGATATACTTCGGTAGTCTCAGTTGTGCGCACAATGGTTGCTGGCCTAGACGTGGACCCTGGGGCACTCTATCTCTACGTCATACGCGTGTAGAGATCGGTTTACTATAAGAGAGAGCTCCTGCTCGTGATGATAGTCTTGCAATAAATCAATCCAGCTCTACTTATTCTACTCCTCACAGCAAGCACACCTCTCCGTCCCCTTACACTAACAACTCAAAAATACAAGATGCCTTCCCCATTCGGTGATGCGCCAAAGGCTGCGTCCCTCCTTGACTTCCACCGCGTCATGGCGCCCACCGCAGGCGTTCGTGTTTCTCCGCTCTGTTTGGGAGCTATGAACTTTGGCGATGCATGGCAGGACATGATGGGCAAGTGCGACAAGAAGACTGTGTTCGAAATTTTGGACTTCTTCCATCAACAGGGTGGTAACTTCATTGACACGTAAGTGATTCTATGGCTTCATTAAATAGTTCAAGACAACGTCCCGTAGAACATATAGGTCGAGGTAATCTAGTTTGACATATAACATTAACATCTGTATAGTGCAAACAACTACCAGAACGAGGAATCCGAAACCTGGATTGGCGAGTGGATGAAGGAGCGCGGCGTACGACACGAGATCGTGCTGGCTACGAAATTCACCACATGCTTCCCCGATCCTAACAACGCGCCACGTCAAAAGATCAACTATGCCGGAAACAGTACCAAATCGCTCCGCGTATCACTCGAGGCATCTCTGAAGAAGCTCCAGACCGACTACATTGACCTGCTTTACGTGCATTGGTGGGATTTTACTACCAGCATCCCAGAGCTTATGCAGTCCCTCAACGCCGTGGTGAACAGCGGAAAGGTACTGTACCTCGGTGTTAGTGACACACCTGCATGGGTAGTCAGCAAGGCGAATGAATGTGAGTGAACTTCACTGTTTCCGTTAAACACGAACCTTACTAACTGATGCACAGACGCTCGTAACCACGGCATGCGCGGTTTCAGTGTCTACCAAGGCCGCTGGTCTGCAGCCGAGCGTGACTTTGAGCGCGAGATCATTCCCATGGCCCGCGAGGAAGGCATGGCCCTTTGCCCGTGGGGCGCCCTAGGTGGCGGAAACTTCACCACTGAGGAGAAGCGCAAGAACAACGAGCAAGGCCGCAACTTTGGACCCGCCTCCGAAAAGCACATTGCTATTTCTAAGAAGTTAGAGGCAGTCGCGAAGCAGAAGAACACCCAAATCACGAGCGTCGCACTTGCTTATGTGCGCCACAAGTACCCCTTTGTCTACCCAATCGTCGGTGGCCGCAAGATCGACCACCTTAAAGGCAACATTGAGGCACTCGGGCTGGAGTTGAGCGAAGAGGAGGTTGATGACATTGATTCGGCTGTTCCGTTTGAGATCGGTTTCCCAATGAACTTTCTGTTTGAATTTGGTGGAAAGAAGTACAAGAACAACATGACTAGCTCAGATGTCGGTCTCTTGACTTATGCAGGTCCATTGGAGAGTGTACCCGTACAGCAAGGACCCAAGCCTCACCAGCTGCAAGGGTATGGTGGAAATTGAGGAGACGCCGTCAATATGGTAGAAACAAGATTTCCTGTATAGTTAGTAGGAATCCAATGACGATTGATGCAATTACAAATTTGTAAAAGGCCCAAATGTTAAAGATCGCGCATGAGATGAGCCTCACGTGTGCTCAACCAAAATGTAGTGTGCTTGCCGTGAACGATTCGACACCCGCTCCGTGTGCCTAACAGCCAATGAGATGTCGAGCAAAGGCCCCACTCACACACTCTTTCCACTTTCCTAATTCGCTCTTTACACAAACATCACTTGCCAAAAACAACAACCACAAACTGCAAAATGGAGACGCGAATCATTCCTCTATCTGGATTCCGTCTCCCAGACTATCCCGACGCGCCCCTCCATCTCAACGGCGCCCCCGTCAGCATCGTCGACACCTCAACCCCCACAGCAGAAAGTTCGACACTCGCCAAAATCACACCAGCAATCGGTCTAGCAACTTTACTCTACAAATGGCATCCCAACGCCCTCGCTGCGTTTCTTGATCTCGACGCCTGGTTCTCCATGACATGGACGCTCAGCATGGCGCCCGACACGCCCACGGGCTCCAAGATCGAAATCGGGCGAATAGGAAACCAAATCACTTTCGGCAGTCTGGACAGCAGCGGCGAAAACTGGAAGTTGATGTTGACCTACAACATTGTTTTAGAAGAGACGGGAGAGGAAGGTGGTGAGCAGAAAAGAGGAAAATGGATACCTAATCCGAAAGAAAGCATGGTAGGAGAAAGAGACATCACAGATCCAGCCATCATCGAGCGTCTAGCAGAATCTTTCGTTGCAAAATGTGTCAAAGAGAAGAGGTGGGAGACGGGGAAGAAGATGAAACATGGGTTTTGCGTCGAGTATGCGCCCATGGATGTTTGGGGTGATGGGATTCCCATGTCGCCGCATTGGTTGTATGCAGCGTTGGATCTTGGCGCTTGTACGGCGTGTGGGAAGCGTGGAGGCGATAATGGGGTGAAACTTCAGCGCTGTGGTAGGTGTGGCACTGCGACGTATTGTCAGGATGCTTGCCAAAAGGGTGATTGGGCAGTGCATAAGCATGTTTGTCAGATGAGTATGGAGGATAGGGGGCAGGCGATCAAGTTGGCGGAGAAGGGGGGGTTGATTCACTGGGATGAGGACAAGGCATTCGCAATAGAGGAGGGGGAGATGAGCCAAAACCCGAATTTTGAGGCCCCCCAGAAGAAGAGGGTTAGACCATTGAGCAGCTAGGGAACTAGAGGTAGATGGGTTTGAGAAGACTGTAACTTTCCCCCGAGTCTCAGATCTTTGCACTTGCTTTTCATCATCTCTCTACCCACCGCCTCTTGTCCCAGATCAAACCCAATGTCAAAATCACTTCAATCCCTTCCCTCACTACTCCTCGCACCTCACCCAGCAGGTTACCTCCACCTCACACCCTCCTCCCTCTCAACATCCATATACCAAATCTGCTCTATTCATTTCCCCGTTTCGACGTCAGGCTAGTATTTATAAACGTTATCATACCATTTTCCCCCTGTGATGCGCTCGCCACGGCTGAAGATCGTCACCAATATACGCCCGGACGCGTACCGGGCATCCACTCATGATATACGTATTCCACCACACGTCATCTTCGTTGTCAAGCCACATCTTCCATACTTCGCATGTCCCGCAGGTTGTACGTTGAACTTGTTGGGCGTCCGTCGGTGGTACTGTGTAGCCAATTGTCACAATGGGCCCAGTGATACCGGGTTTAGAGACCGCCGGCTTTGAAAGTAGGGCGGAGATCTGGAGGTGGTGTGACGGAGAAGAGAGCGCTGCTTCTTTCATATCGTATAGTTTTGAGATAGAGGAGAGGGAACTTTTTCAGCTTTATTGTGCGTGTGGATTAATTTTGAGGCGGAATGTGAGGTTTTGTTAGGTGCACCGTGGTTGACGTGAGGGACCTTAAAAGCCCAGTCCTGCCAATGTGTTGGCGACGACAGTAATTCGTCGCATTTGTGAAAATGTGACGTCCGCTCAATCAGCTTGTTCGAGCGTGACACCGCTGTGTATACGGTAAATGTATTTAGTAGATGTATTGCGACTGCATTTCACTGTAGCCTAAGCAAAGGATGCGGAAGACCATCGTCATGACAGGTATTCTCAAGGCGTAGCGACATGTTCGGTACAGCGACCTGACAATGAGTCTCCGGGTATCTCCAATATCTGCTCCACAGCGTGTCATAAGAACTGAACAACGAGGCCCCACGTACTGCACCGATGTTTCTCGCCCACGAAACGCCAAATATACGATTGAACAATCTGAGCCTCGCTTGGTCGTTCGCCAATCTTCGGAAATATTTCGTACATTCATAACAGATCTGATGCGCCATCTGGCTCAAATTGCTTTTCATGCAATCCCTCTCGGAGGGTGATATGGCATCAGATGTTTGGTTAATTTTTCCAAGCGCCTCAATCGTTTTCAAGTTCATCCAACTCTTTCTGTCGCCTTTCCAATTCTTGCCTCATAGCGTCCGCTTCCCTCTTCAGCCTTTCTCTTCTAGCTGCCTTCTCTTCTTGTGACATGACAGAATTAGGCGACGCGCCTCCACTCGTGCGAAGCGGCACCGAAAGCGATGGATCGATATTCGCGTCTGCTTCAGCTTGCGATGGGTTAAGAATTGACGATATTGCGTTCGGACGGTGGGGCAGTGGATTCGACGGCTCGTCGGGGTCTATAGTCGCGCTGCGACTTCGCTTTCTCGGAGATGGTGCGCTAGATTGCATGTTTGGTACAAGACTCGTCGGATTCGATGTTGCTGATGGATTACTATAGTAGTGCGTGAAGTCGACGGCGATGGGTCCTCTAGGGGGCTCAGGCGTGTATTCTTCCCTAGACTCTAGTGCAGTTGATGGATCCGGAGACACAGAGTGTTCAAATGCAGGTGTTTGGGAAGGCCGATGTGGGGGCGAGTAGTTCGCGACAGAAGGTGCGGCTTGGGAGCCTGTGTCACCGGCAGGTACCACACGTTTCCGGCGCTTAATCTCCTGTTTCTTCATTGCCACGGGGCGGTGCGTGCCATGAAGCTTGTAATAGAGTCCTGTACAGAAGCATTAGTCACCCATCGAGTACTACATCTGATTGGTGTCTGGCAGCATGAACCTACCACAAGCATTGCAGATGATGTGACCAGCATCATCACGTCTCCATAGTGGTGTGATGGTGGTTCCACAGTTCTGGCAAGCTGGGATTGCACTCGTCGACGCCGAGTTAGAGGCAGTCGAGGCAGTCGTGTCGTTTCCATTTCTGTTGTCACAGGATGCTGCATTTGCTTGGGCCAAAGCAAACTTGGCAGTCTTTGATACGCGGTTGTTGAAGGCGGGACAGCCACTGCAACCTTGCTGACCCCCAGTACCATTACACCTGCCCCCACCTGGGCAAGTCCCAGCCGCCATCTGATCAGCGGCGACATAGGTTGCCACGCGCGGGGAAGTAGCAACGTTTCCTGGTGACGTTCTGTTGCCGTCACTGGGTCCTGGAGTTGGGCTTTGCTGTACTGGCATGATAGGTTGAGTCTGCGTGTTGCGCTTCAGATTCACTGGTCGTGATTGATTCCGTGCCTTCATGTACAGACCGCATGCGTTGCATACTGTTTCGCCAGAAGGCGATCGGCGCCATAACGGCGTCTGAGTTGTTTTGCAATTGCTTCGGTCCGTTAGCGCTTTCCCTGCAGATCTGGTTCCAACTGCAATCGCGCAACCGGTGGCGATCACAGGAAATTTTCAGACAACGCATATGACATACCTGCAAACTTGTCCCGTGACAGGCGCATTGGACGCCTCGTAGTTCATGTTTGGTATTTGTAGAGATGCTGAGGTCGAAGGTGTCGCTGGACCGTCTGCGATTGGCACTGCATCTTCGAGGGAATGATAGATCTCGGATCTTTGGTCATCCTGGGAGTTGATAGGCTGTTGCTCTTGTAAGGGTGTCTCTGTCCTCGGCTTGTGGTGTTCATGCGCCTGATTGAGCAGTCGAAGACTCTCAGCCATCTCCAGCTCGTCCTTGCTTGTCTCCCTTGACATATGATGGGGATGAGTAGGTGTTGGGGCGAGTGACGTGCCTCCGTTTCCTGTTGGATGCGCCATGAAGTGAGGGTGTCGTCTTTGTCCAAGGCCAGGTGTCCCGCGAAGGTGAGATTTAAGTCGACAGTGATGCACTGTTGCCTGATTCCACACCACACGTCTTTCGTCCAGGGAGACGTAGTTGGTTGACTTGCTAGCAATTGCTCGGACTTTGGTCTCGGCTCTGTCTGATATCCGAATGAGTATATACCACCTGAAACAAGCGCTAACGTCTCTAGGTCTGGATATGCGGGTCTTCGGTCCTTCGCGCAAAAGATGTTAGGTGTGGCACACTGGACGTTGGACGGACAAGTTTAAGAACTATGTGCCTAGCAAGGGAGGATATCAGGTGCGTTCGGGATCTCCGTCGTCATAACTCGGTGCGAGACGGCCACTGGGCCAGGCGTTGCTGGCGCGGTACAAGTTGGATTTCTCAGGCGGTGAATGGGGGCGGGTGGCCAATCACGTCTTTGCTATTCTAAGCCTTGGTCTAGCGCCATGACCCTGTGTGAGCACGTCCACGGCGGAAATCGACACGAGGCAGCTTCATAACTGAGAGAAGGATTTGAACTCTTCATCGCACATGTTCCGGTTTGCGGGCAGAACCAACCATGGCTGAGGTGCGAGCATCCAAGGAGACAGCGCAGGATTCCCTAACCCCAAAGGATGCGCTGTGACGGCATGTGGAAGGAAAAGTCGGCTCCATCAATCTATCTTGGTCTCCACTAGGGGCTTGCAATAGACCAACCGTCAGCGGATCAGGATCCGGCTCGCCTATGCTAGCGATTTATAATGCTTCCTCCTCCGCGCGCCACTGATGCATGGCGAGGGTCCAATCAAAGAGAGGCAACATGATACATCCGCCAACGTACACATTGCGTGCATTTCTGTTCAGATCTGCTTGGGCATCTCGGCTGCCTACGACTTGTGTCCGATAACGTCGTCTTCCAAGCCATAGACTAGCAGTAGACGAAGTGCCGGTAGCCCGTCCCCGCTCCATGCACTGCGGACACCAAGTAGACAAGCGAACATGTGGAGAGTACTACAGCGTTGTTTGTGTGGCCATATATCCTATCCTACCCCAGATTTCAATCCCGACCGTAGTCTACTTTCCTAACCAAGATTTTGAAACAACCATGCACCCATCTCGAATCGAGACCCAGATACCAATGACAAGTTTTCACGACGCTCGTATATTTACCCGGTGCCATAGCAACTCATAACACAACACCTAATTCAGTACATGAAAAGCGCGCGATCAGCTTTCTGCCGAGGCCGAAAGATCTGGCGAGCAATAAAAGCACGAGGGTACTTCACATGCCATCCTCTGCTACACTAGCTGCGGATTTAGACTTGCTCAGCACCCCATCCAGCGTCAGCATCGCTAGTCGTTGTTAGTTGCACGGAATTTGATTATTGTAAATACTCTTAGACATACCGCATGTTCGCTGGGGGTTCGATGGAAGGAATGAATTCCAAAGCAGCGTAGGCCACACCGATTATGCCGACAATGGTACCTGGTACAATGCGGAACCAGCGCTCACCGACGATGACGGAGCCGATGAAGATGTAGAAGATACCGCGACCGAGGAAGGAGAACATGAAGGAGGCATAGCGGGCCACTTGCTGGGGGATCTGGAATTCGAGGAGAGCAGTTCCTGACTGGCTGTCAGTAAGGGTCTTTAGGTATAAGCGAGCGCATTCTTACCAAGACCGAATATTATTAGGTATACACCGAGGATGATGTTGGAGCTGAAAGTATCGTCAGCGCTGTTGGGGGGACCGGTAAAGAACAGAAGCACGGTGGCGGGCAGGCCAATGTGAGGTAGAAAGACTCCAGCTATGGTATCTTTGAAGACAGATTCGCGCATGCAAGGTCTTGAGATATGGCATAATTGCGCATACGTGGCTTGCACACCAGCCAAGGGACAAAGCAGCTGGTGCTACAGGCAACAGCTCTAGCATTTCACAGCTGCACTTCTCGTCTGCTCAAGCCCCCACATGTCGGATGCAGCTCCCTCTTAGTCATATGCCATGCGCCCAAGTAGCTGAGGGGAAAGCAGTTCGATGCGACGGGTTGGAGAGGCTATGTGCGGCGGGCACACTCACAAATCGTTGAATGGGAACAACTTCGCAACACCGCCGAGGACCACGAAAACGGCAACGGCGAAATTCACCATGCGACTGTGTAATGCGTTAGTCATCAATCAGATCATATTTGGGCTTCTGCTAGGGGCCACTGCACAGCCGTATGCAGCTCTACATAGCTCATGCACCCACTCTGTGCAGCTCCCCAAAGCTCCAGGTGTACTCACAAGATGTCGGAGAAGTCCATGGCGGAGGATTGGCCTGAAAGATGTGGGAACCGCACTTTGACGACGTTTGCACTGTATGCCGGGAGAACAGAAGACTGATGAAAGATGAGATGATCAAAAGCGGCTTATTGGGGAGCTTGGAGAGAAGAGTTGGTGTTGCGCAGCGCTGGCTTGCGGCAAGACGCTGCGAACCCTGGAGGGTGCGAACAACGGCCAAGCTTCGACGCTAAACGTCATACCTGGTCTTCCTGCTCATTGGCCGACGCCCAAGGGACTGAACCCCACGACCTGTTTCTTGTGAGCTGGACATGTTTCTTTCGACCACCCTCCACTCTTCTACATCTACCATGTCACCGCAACCGCCTCTAATCTGCAACAGACATGTCAGCAACCAGCGGGGCGCGAGCGAGAATGACCTCTTAAATTGAAGGGACTCTTAATTCCTCTCGCCCTAGCTGCATATTACCGTGTGTGCTAATACCAGTGCACCATGTAGTGACTATCTATACGCCAGCCCGTAACTTGGCTGCTGACTGTCTGTGAGCACAAGGGAAAAGCCGCACACGGTTGTCTTTCTCGTAGCGAGCTTCTCTGCATCGCCTTATACTTACAATCGCGGTCAACAATGCGATCCACAATACAGTCCCGACCGTCCTGGATCCGCTATGATCAACTCGCACCTCAACCTGCCAATCGCCCACTGCGAGCCCCGAGTTATCGATTCCGTCAAGTAGCTTAGAATACATCTCTATTGACCTCGGCCTTCCTGCTGTCCACGTTCCTCCACAACACCGCCGCTGCGTATTGAGCAAGTTGTCGTCGACTTAACCACTGTACCACCGCAAAAGGGGACTTTTTGGTGCAACGGTGAGCGTTGATCGACGGCTAGTGACAAGGATAATCCACGTCGGGCAATGCCTAGAAATTATTCGTGTGGTCAAGGGCATGAACACGCAGGGGTTGCGGCTACCTAGCTAACCCCCGAGATTTATTTATATACTTTATGCGGTGGCCGTTTCTGTGGACTACCTCGGCCTAATTACATCATCCTCGTATTCTCGTTGTACACGGACTCGAAGGTAAGTTGGTATATAAGAGGTGAGTCTTCGTCTGGAAGAGTTCTCATTACAATCACATCACACATCTTCAATACTCAAACAACACATCTTTACAACACTATCCCAAACTATCAACATGAAGTTCTCCACCTCCACTGTTGTCGCCTCTACTCTGGCCGTTGCCGCGGCACAGGTCAACTGGAACACCACCAAACCCGGTGAGCACGACGCCTTCCGCGTCATGGCCATCAGTTCAGGTTCCGAATTCCATTACGCCGACTTCGCTGCCTACAAGGGTGGCCTCAGCATGAAGGTCGACCAAGACTCTCACTGCGGCGATGTCGACCACGACTACGCTACCTTCACCCTCTCTGAGGAAGGCGACCTCTACCTCTATACCTCCAACCCGCCTCTTCAGGCCTACGTCGACCGCTCTGGCATGGGCATGGGCGTCCTCCAGTTCACCACTGGCGTCCAGGGCATCGGCCGCAACCAGGAGCGCGGTCCCTTCAAGATCAACAAGGACTCCAATCTCGTCTTCCAGTCCAACACCGAGGAGATTGGCTTCCAGGCCTGCCCCAACGGCGACGGCTTCTCCATCTGGATGCAGGGTAACCCCGAGCCTGCTTACCAGAAGGGCTGCGTTCCTTTCACCGCCAAGGCTCTCAAGGAGGAGGACCCCATCAAGTGCTCCTACCAAGGCATGAGCAACTAAACAGCAACACTGCTGATGCATAACGGCCGCGAAGAAGGAGGAAGAAATTCGTTGTACATATTTTAGAATCACTTTACTGTAACGTAATGTAGAGACACCCGGTCGGCGCTCACGCGCATTCCTAATTTTGACTCTTCTGTTTCTGTGAATTCTTCTGTGTTATCGGGTGATCTGGAAAACCAGAGCCGCCCTGCTCGAACGCTCTTCTCTCTGCTCATGTTCAAACTCAGGGGCAATCAGAGTCCGGACGTCGACGTGCATGCTTACACCCCGCTTCGTACATCAGATCCACGACCGTACCTGAGTGCCAAGTCAATACTCCACAATATTTAATATGACAGTCGGAAATGAACACGCGCGGCGTCAAATGAAGCGGTGAGGCAAGTCTTGACGTGTTCACTGTAGTTTTAGCTACAAGTTATAGTTGACAAAAAGTCGCGTGTAGAGGACATTATGAGTAAAGACGTAGACGCTACTATTTCTTAATCTAAGATTCCATCTGACTAACTATCGAATTACAGCATCGCGCCACCTAGCAGGCTCTACACCTTTTCTACAGGAGAAACGCCTGTCCCTATCGAGACTCTCGAGATGCATCGTAGCACGACGAAGAACTTGCAGGCGACGCAGAGTGTTGAGAAGACCAGAGCACACGTCCCGGTCACCAAGTCTGTGCCTAGGGCATGCGACGACTAGTGGCCCTCACGGGCAGACCGAACGTTGATAAGCGCTGTCATCAGACCTGCGACAGAGTTCACGCTGCCTGGTCCATATCCTGGCAGCGTGGCAGCGACGCTCCAAGGCTGATACGTAGAGGAACAGTCTGTCAATGAGCGAGAAATGGTCGCATCGACGCTTGCGCCACAACTAGCAAACCCCAGCGGCCCCCAAGATAGAACGGATGATCGCAAATTCAAGCAGCGAACGTTGGATCGCGCGCTGGACGACCCTACCGGAAGCGCTGTTCGGGACAGAAGGGAACGTCGCCGGGAACACGACAAACCCGGCCAGCAGGATTCGCAAAGAGAAAACCGCGAGCAGTTTGGACTGTTCAGGCACTTCTTGTGACTGAACAATGAGATGGTTGTACCTGACCTCTCGGGATGTTGCGCGTCGGAGCGGAGCAGTGTCCATGGCTGAATTGAGTATCTGGAACGCTATCGTGAGGTGACTAACGTATTCCTGTCATTCGAGGCTCTTTGCGCTGCGCATCTGTAGAGTCCTCTCCGATGCACCGTACGCGAGACGGCAGGTCATTTTGTTCTTCTGAGAACCTTCCCCTCACAGCTGTCGCACTGCACCCCGGGTGCAAACGAATCCAGACCCTCGCTTGGCATCGTGTCCTTGAAGATTGCCCAGTGCTCAGAGAAAGGTTTGTTCTCCCTCTTTCGGTGGTTGATGGTATAGTTGTCTATCCCTTCAATGTATTCTTTCAGCGTGTGGGCGTGGTCTGGCGCCGGACATCCTCCGCCCTGCGAATCGAAAAACCCATTTCCTGAGCTTTTGACGTTCTCCAATGCTTTGTCCTTTCGGGCTTTGCGCCCGCGCGCTCCTCGGCAGCCTGCTCACAAGCGTTACGTGCGTCAGTATCAACAACTCTCATCAGTCACGAGATCGACACTGCGAAGGTTAACTCGGGCTACCTCCTCCTAAAGCCGTGATGAGAGCAGGACGGAAGTTGTATATTAGATATTTGCAGTCTGAATGATTATCGAAAATATGACCGGAGAAAGACTAGTGATAACGTAAGCTTGCGCCATTGATAAGACCGTGTGTGCGTATGTGAGGGTGTCACCTCCCCGAACGCCCTACGGGCGCTCTAGCCCCGCACTAGCGCTCTATCTCAACTGTACCGCTCCTTGAATGCACACGCAGGGATACCCTTATATCAATGCCATTGGAATCGCAGTATGGTTAAATCGATGATTTATACACAGCAGTTTCGTTCCTATTTTTCGTCCCGAGCAAATTTCTTTCCACTCGAGGTTCGCCAACCCAATCAAACATGAAGCTGATAGTTGCTGGTGCTACAGGCTTCGTTGGAAGTGAAGTTCTCTATGCTGCACTTCAGCATCCGGCCGTGACGAGCGTTGTATCCCTCACTCGTAGGGCCGTCGCCGATCCTCGCGTTGTCGAACACGCCAAGTTGAAAAGCGTCTTGCTGGATGACTTTGAGCGCTACTCTCCTGATGCGATGGCACAAATGCAGGGCGCAGGGGGATGCGTCTGGTTAGAAATACATATCTGACGGTGCTGCAGTCCCATCGCTAACCAGTATATTGTCTATTAGGGCAATCGGAGGATTAGCTCCCAAGTTCTCCAGCTACGAGGCTCTGTACAAAGCAAACGTAGCTTATCCAGTGGCTGCTGCGCGCAAGTTTGCAGACACGTTAGCTCCTTCTCTAGGACCTGAACATCGCTTTCGTTTCGTCTATACAAGTGGAACACTGGCAGAGCGCGATCAGCAGAGACAGCTCTGGACCATGCGTAACTCTCGTCTCGTAAAAGTTGGTGCAATTCCCGAGATGTTATCGTTCCCGCAATTTACTGGAAACTCGATACTAACACATGAAACCAGGGCGAAGCAGAGGTTGGTCTTCTCAACATCTCCAAGTCCTCAGCGAATGGCTCTTTCGAGACACTGATTGCCCGTCCGGGATTTGTGCTGGGAAAGGGGGATATCAAAAGCTTTGTGCTAGGGTTTACTGGCCAAACTCGAACCATCTCGGTGCAGGATTTAGCCTCCGTCTTGTTAGACATGGCAATCAATGGCGCAGGTGTTGTTGGTGGTTACGACACGGTGGACAACCTGGCCCTTGTGCATCGAGCAAAACAGCTGCGAGAAGTTTGATTGTTCTACGGCACCCCCACTAGCTTCATTGTAGCACACAACGAAGTCCATCCACAATAGAGAACTCGATCCAATTTTTTCGAGCGAACTATAATGGAGGACAAAGACTAAAGACCCCCCGCGGATCGTGGCGCTATAGCTTTCCTTGCCCAAATGAAATCTCTTTAGACTCATCTCCATGCTCGTAGTTGAGGTAGGCTTTTGGTGGATCGAAGCCGCCAATCGAGTCAAATGACTAACACGATTTGCGGGCGAACTGGTTAATCTCAGTGTCGAGACTTGACTTATAATAAGCGTAATCGAAAAACCTATGGACGACAAATGGAATGAAATAGACCATGTAGAGATGTAAAGGAGAGCTCATAGGTCGGTGTTTATATCACAACAAGGGCATGTTGTTGTATCATCCGGTACTGCCTGTGTCGCAAGCCTTTGGATGAAGAACACAGTCCCACCAGCTAATGTTCCTTGGCCGACAATGCCTGCAGCCTGGGTACACAACGACGAACGATAAAAGACATTAGCTAGAAAATTGCAGCACGATAAGAAATATTAGTGGTAGTATTTTGTACAGCATTTCCAGCTTACATAGACAGGGAATGGGTCTGACCTGCAGCTGATGACGGTCAGACGTCGACCAAACTGATGCCGTTTCGCGTGCATGGTTTCCCACCACAAAACTAGTAGAATATATTTTGCATGAAAGGCCGTTTCTTCCACATACGACCATAGGATCTTGAGAACAAGGCTTCCCGTTCGCTCAGCCCTATTTAAGCAAGATACCGGCGGATTAGTAGTTAGGTGGGTGACCACTAGCGAATCCCCGCTGTTGTATGTTTTTGTTTTTTGCTTGTGAACAAACCGGGCAGACAGTGCATGTCTTTTTTTGCCTATTTGTTCTGTTCGCTTTGTTGCTGTGTCGAGCGTCTTCATAGAAAGTGTAGAGCTGCTCGATAGCTGCAAAAAGAGGATGTCCGTATTGTTAATTTGTACATCTTGTTCATTTCGGGTATCCATATCGACAAACAACGTCAAGCTACTTCTCTTTTGACTCATCACAGCGTGCACTCACGCTCTTGATCCAACCTCGCTGTGGAAAACTCCAGACGCTCAAGCTCTTCTACAACAGAGAGTGTTCAATAGCCTCCTCGTATGCCCTGTTTGTGTTGCGATTCGAGAGCAAGCCAGTCATTGTCCCTTTGTCCTAAACTTGTTCAATCTTGCAGGCCGCGCATGGTTGATTGGCATGCTAAAGGAAGTAATCGGCAACTGGCTTCTTAGCAGGCATGCCCCGTGAGTCTTGCGGTGCGGCTTCAAAGACGCGATATCTCCGGCCTGGACCATCCCTATTCTTCTGGAAGCCGTCATTGAGCATAGAGCTTAGTCTTCTCTCACCGTTTGGCCCAGCGTTAGAGCCTAGGACCCATCCTCCGCCACCTCCAGCTCTGTCGCCGTTCGATCTTCGCTGGTAGCCGGCGTTTGAACCGTCCTCGCCAAGCTCGAGGATGGCGGCTACGTTACCGCAGCGGTAGCAGTAGTTGGGTGCAGACCAGACAGTTACAATGGTCGAATCGAACATTTCCTTGAACCCTTCCATGACCAATTGGTGGGCCCTTGCAATGAGACTGAGATCGTTCTTGTGGTTGAAAGTTTTGACTATATCAGCACCAAACAGGAAGCCTGCTCCGCGTGGTGACAGACCCCAGCCATCTATCTCGTCAGGATCGGACCATAATAAGTCGCACATGGCTCCCTCATGGGGTACTTCTTGCTTTCGGTCGAGCAACCGGATCTTGTCGACTGAATCGACGAGGGGCGACAAACCGCCATGCACACAGAGAATAGCGCCTGTGTCATTGCGGGCTGATCCATTGGCAGAGGATGTAGCGCCCGTTCCTGCAGGGCCCACGCGCCCAGGAGTTGGAGCGACGGGAGATGAAGAGCCCATGTTTCCGCTCATCTGCGAAGCGGCGCTTGATTGCGAGTCCGAGTTCCTCGCGTAGCGGTACATGACCTCGCCGTTGGCGTTGAGTGTTTCAATTTCAATATCCTGATCGATGTCGGGCATGTTTTCCGCGTTACTAGATTCGGCTATGGGCCCATCGGTAGCTTGGAGGGATGTCGCAGCGCCCTGGACAAGAGCGCCGAGTGCTAGGTAGTCGAAGACTTCGCAACAGTATCTGTCATATATCAGTCTCCCAATCTGATCAGCTCTCAGAGAGCATGGCTTACCTCCAAACGTTTGCGCTACCGTATTTTCGCAAACATTCGTCGTAGAAGCCGTATACCGTCGTGATTTGTCGCGATTCGTGGTTGCCGCGAATGAGCGTTATTCGGTCTGGGTATCGGACTTTGAGGCACAAAAGGAGGAGAAAAGATTCGAGCGAGTAGAAGCCGCGGTCGACGAAGTCGCCTGTAGCATGGTCAGTCGAGACGGTCTTCATGGTGCAGGCGAGGACCGTTCATACCCATGAAAAGGTAGTTCGTGTCTGGAACGTCTCCTCCGACGCGAAACAGCTCCATGAGGTCATGAAACTGCCCGTGAATGTCACCACATATCTGTTGAAGCAATGCGATCAGCTCTGTCCGTGAGGTACGCGGATGAGTCGCCTACCGTCACTGGCGCATCTACTCCCACTACATTGCCCTCCTCGATGAGCAGCTCGCGTGCCTTGTAGCATAATTCTCGGACCTGGTTCTCCGGGATGGGACGACATGCGCGAAGCTGTTGAATAGCCCTGTATACGCTGTGAGTACCGTACTTGGCATATACGCCTGCAAGCTGGGTGGCTGGCCATACTTGTCCAGGTCGCTACCGCCCGCACTCATGGTGACAGCTCTGCGCTATGAGCGCGCGCGGGACTGTACTGAATTATACACTTCTCGGTACCGTACAAAGGGGCGCAATTTGTGGGTATTATTCAAAACTGACTATCTCAAAGAGTCTGGTGGGCGCGAATGCTGTCGTTGGTGGCGGTACGCGTGCAGGGGGGTTCTTAAAGCTAATGCAAAATGACTGTACTGTAAATGTCGTAGCCTGTAAAGACTTCTTTGGTGTTAGAGATAGCGATCGCTAAGCGTCTTGTGGCTGTTTAGTAAGGCTGCAAGTGCATAATGGCGGGCTGGTGAAGTCGAGTATAAGATGCGCAGCGAGCGTCCCGAGGTGCAGGGATCTTTGTTAAGCCGTGCAGCTAGTTCGGCCTTCGATGTTCACTCCACCAAAACTCCATCACCACCGACAACCCCGCGCCCACGTCTGCTCGAGGCACTCCAATTGGCGTCGTACGATAGCTCTCCGTCTTTTCTGACCGCCGCGACGCCGTTAACAGCTCGACAGGCCCAGCAATGCCTCGGCAATCCGCTTTCTAAATTACACACCACCCACACAAGATGCCTCCTCACCTCCACCCACGGTCGCGCATGACGACTTCGCTCTTTACCTCGACTCTCATGATTTCATTCCTCGTAGTCGCAGCGCCACACATCTTGCCCTGCCCCGTGGACCCACGCACACTCGCTGATTCAGCCGACCCCACGGGAGAGAACAGAAGGCGGCGAAGGCGGAGAATATCAGAAGGCGATGCAGGCGAGGATGCCATGAGCGAAGAGCGGAGGAGGCGGCAGCTGATCGAGGAGAGATTGGCTGCGAAGAGGGAATGCCCAGTACCGAAGCCCGGTGGATTGATTGGGCAGGTATTGGGCGTCAACGACGAGGACAAGGAGGAGCAGCCATCTTCTATTATACAGAAGGTAGAGAAGGCGATATGCAGACCCTGGGGAAAGAAGGATGATCGATAACGGGATTGGGTGAACCAATACCACGGACGAGAGGTCCGAGCACCGTCACTACAGGGCGCGGAGGGGCGACCGTCTAGCATATGCATCGCATAGAAAGCAACCTGATAGCATTCCTAGGTCTGTACATATATCGCAACATTAGATGGAAGTGTTGCATTAGAGTGTACAAACAACGACACTGAATCTGATTCAATCTCAATCTCAAATCCAGCCAACAAAACTGCTTAATGAGCCAACAGGACACAAAGACTGCCATTTGCAATGTAGCCTCGGCCCTAGACCCCATAGCCCCGCATCAAAGCTATGCAGCCAAGTCGGTGGGTATCGCATGCTATGTGCATGTCAAAGAAAACGTGATCGCGTGTCATAATATAGCGTGAATGCACTACGTCATAAGGGAGCGCGACCCAACGCGCCCATCTTCAGCATTCCCAACTTGATGACAACCACACATTCCTCACAAATACGGAGCATCGCTAGGCGAGCAATTACCATGCCCACCGAACCACTCACAAAAGCTCAACGAATGGGCTACCGCATCGGCCGCGGCGAAACCGGCGTATTAACTTTTGAACCCTACAAGTCATCCATCCTCCCCCTATGGCGGTTCAAGAGCCCGTCCATCGCCCAAAAATCCTCTTCAGACATTTACAAAAGATTTCTCGAATACAATGACCAAGACGACTTCATTGGCATGGACATGTCGCGCAAGTTCCTACAGATGGGCATGACGCGCGCAAAGCGGTATGCGAACCACGCCGGCGGCAGGAAATACGACAAAAAGACTGGCGAGCAGTTGGAGAAGAGCAAGGGACATGAGGGTATGGAGGAAAAGTTGGAGGCGAGCGAGGCGTTTAGATCGGTGTGGGAAAAGGCAAAAGCGCATGAAGGATATGTGGAGAAGAAAGAGAGGTTTCTGAAGGAGCAGAAACAGTGGGACAAGGAGAGGAAAAAGGAAGCGAAGGAGTGAGATATCTCCATATTACTCCTCTGTTATTCGCCTGCAATACCCAGTGAGGCCACAAGTGCAAACAAATCAAGAAAAAAAAGAATAAGCTGGGCATTGGAGGATTCAAACTCTCGTTTCTCGCCTTATATGTAGTCTGCTACAGACTACAGACCGACATAAGGCTACACAATAGAGTGGCATAAGCGCAAGCACCTGCCCTGAACACTTATTAGGTGTTCCAAGACCAGGGCCCCTACAAGGAAACCCCCATAGTCTACTCCATGTCAAGCATTAGATATCAAGGCGCGAGCGTCTTACCACTGGACTAAATACCCCTTCGATTGCTTGCTAAGGGTGTCGAAAAGAAAGCGGGATAAAAAGTGTACTCACGCGCTCGTAGCAAACAGCTTTCATTCGAATTCCAGGGAGAACAATTCGTTTGGTCAACCACGATGCTGCTACTCGGAAGTGTAGCGTTCTCTTGAGGCATCCGAAAAATCAGCAGCAGTTATCAAGTCTCTATTCAGTCATCTCACTGTTGAGCCAAGAGTGCTAGCTGGGAGTGCTCCGAAGTCAACTGGAAGCATCTAGCGCAACCACAAAGCTAGATATCCTTCCTGGCCCTTAGGAAAAAAGAAAACAAACAACAGACAACCACAGCCGAAATCCTCTCAAACCGCTCCTTTTTACCTTTTCGCTCTCAGCAACCAGCGAGTTGTCTCTCCCCTCGTCTTACAAGAAATATACATCACCATATTCACATGCGACTCGAGTCCACGTATCCCAAAAGCTGACGATTGGTCTATTTTTGCCCAAAAGAGCGACACATCTATACCGTGGCTGATGCCGGAAACTAGGCATATGCGTCTCTTTCCTCTTCCATTTTGGGTACGCCCGCCTCAATGCACAATCGACTACGACGCTACACTCAAGACCGGTATCGTAGCGTTAGATCAAAGCCCTGCAAATGACCTCTTTCAGTATTCAAATCTCATGGTGCGATGGGTAGAGTTATGAAGTAAGATTGGTATAGCAGGGTAGTCGTATATTGGGTAATAGGACGTCTCAGCTTCCGTAGTGACAGTCGACCGTTGACTTGTAGAGAGCGCGATGACGTGCGATGGAACATCGAGTGGTCATAGCTATCAGCAGAGCGCAGCTTTGCATGTATTGCTACAGTTCCCAAATCACATCGCAAGGCAGACTGGTAGAGCTTTCGTACTCGTCTTGGAAAGCACAGCAAACGCCAAGTTACACTAACCCCATGCACATCTTCGCCTGCGAAGCGCGTCGTCTCCTTGTATACAGCGACTCGGTATTACCCGTACCTCGTGCCGATTTTCCAAGAAAGAAAGAAAAGAAAGGAGAAAAAAAATTTACCACCCTTAAAAGCAGCGCGAATAGAGCCTAACGACATGTCTACAACCGAGATATTATACCAGACCCACCTATGCCAGTGCTTCCCGCGAAGCCGCTACACGCCCTCATCACCACACGTGTATACGCACGCCCTCGCCCTCATTGGCCAGTAGGCCACCCACGCTCAAGATTAACAATGGAGACGGCCGCCCGGCCGGCTTGCAAAAAGAAAATCTCCGAGGTCATGGCTACGTTAATTTGCGCTGAATGGGGGAGGTACGTAGACACAAAAGGAATTTCTCTCGAAGCGCAGCGGCATTCCTTCGATTGTACTACAATGGGGGGCGTGGCGGCGGCGGCGGGCGCGTGAGGCGCGATGGGTGGATCCTGGGAACCCTTAGGGCTAGTAATGTACAGACCCAATAGGGAGATGCAGCCGACCCCTGCCCTGTCGTGGGAAATAAACGTTGGCGATCGACGGTTGCCATCCTTGTTTGCCTCGCGAACAAAGTGTTGTTGAGAGTACAGGGTGGTGAAACAAAAGTTTCGCCGAGCGCGTCGCCTAGTGGAAAGGGAAAAGCAAAAGAGCATTGGATTCGCATGTAATTGTGGCTACGTCATGACTGGCTAGGCGGCTGACGGCAGAGAGTGGATGTTCTCGTAACAGTAGGGTCGGTATCGATTGTCCGCGAATCGTAAAAGGGTAGCCCACTTGCAATTACACAATATGTAGTAGGTCGCCTTTCCACGTGTTGAGCAAAGGGCAAATGGCAATCTGGTAGTGGGTTTGCTGAAAGCTGTACGCTTCAAGCAAGCCAGTAAGGTAGACGCATGCAGCTATCACCACTCCAACGTGGAAGAGTTGGTGAGAAGAAAACCATATGTCGCATTTGCCTGGGAAGAGGCGTTCGGGGAACTGCGTCTGTACCTTTGTTAGTGGGATTGACTGGGGTAGGAGAACATGTCAAGGCTCGATGCCAATGCGACTCGCACATACCAAGAATGAGGTCAGAGCAGCAAGGTAGATGACACCATGCGCCAGGACGTATTCCAACCCCATCAGCCGATTCATTACTTCGTAGCCGTAAAGCTTGACTCCATGCCATAGAGGCAGTAGACCCGAAGCGGCAAAAGCAACGAAAAGTGGAGCGACCAATCTCTGAGCCGAGGGGTTTTGGGCCAGAGGCGAGAGCAAAAAGACCAGTGACATGGCGCCAACCGTAGAGAACTGTGCCAAGATTAGCGATGGTTGGCAATGTGATGGAGATGCAGCTTGACGTACAATGGTCATGTACCTTTTCATCAGGTCTGCTTCGCAAGTGAAGGAATAGTAGAGTGTGGGCATGAAGCTTCCCCAAATCAAGCAGATGATACCGGCAAAATCTGGCTGCTTTCCTCTTTTTGCGACACCCTCACTATGGCTCATAAATGTATGGTATATAGAGGAAAAGCCCATGCATGCCACGGCGCCCGCAAAGAAGGAACCAAAGGCGAGAAGATCATGGTGTCGAGGTGATGTCAGAGACTCTTTGAAGCCGCATAGGACGAGTGAGCAATGCAGACCGATAGCGAATGCTGGAAATAGGAACAGCAAGTGAGAGTAGATGCTGCCCGTCTGATTGTGCAGATAGCCAAAGGATGCTATACATTGACCAAAAAGAATGGGAGATTGGGCGGTATTGTGTCCAAATGTATTGGTCATCTTTTCGCCAATCTGGAAGCTGATCGTAGCAGAGGAGGCCGTGTGGGTTCGATACTTCGGCTGGGGTTTGTTCATTGCTGGGTTGAGGCGACGGCTTCTCTGATGACCCGTTTTTCATATTGTGTAGGGACGCTGCGGCAAAATGCTTGATGAACTTGGCCACCTGCTGCGAGAGCTTGGAGCACCAGTGGTTATACTCTGGTGTTGCTGGATGACGTCGGTCGGTAGACTTGCCTAGCACACGTCCACAGTTGGGACCCAACACCGACAACCTGTTCATAAAGACGGATGGTACAGAGCTAGGTCATTACTATGGGTCGATAAGTGTTAAACGAGCTGGGCGTGTCTCTTACACCAGAAGCCAAAAGGCCGTTGCAGTATAAGCGGCCTTGGCTGAATACACAGCCTGCTTGCTTCCAGTTGCCAAGACGTGACGCCGCCGACAACCGAGAAGTGGCCTACAGAAGGCAATATCTGTGCGTTAAAGGGTTTGTATCTTAAAACCTGGGAATGATTTGCTGCAGTAGAATTCGACGAGGCATCGGACTGTGCGGCAAGCTGGCGATGTAAACACTCAATTATATCTCGGCGCCGACGCAGGCAGCTTGGTCGAATAGCCATTTTGCTGGTACGTGGTGTCTTGGACAATTTCGTCGAGTCATTGTATGGCCTGTCCTCTATACGTAGTCCTTCAGCTTCTCTTCAATCTCTTCCAGATCCTCGGCGCTGTCAATCTCAATAATCCGATTGACTTCACTTGTGTTGCGCATCAGCTCCTTTGCACCTGCATACAGCATCTTGACCTCGCTGTTGCATGTTATCGGCAGGTAATAAAGCATAACGTATGGTACCGATAATCGACCAGAGTCCTATCAACATCAGTGTCTCTTCCAAGACAAGGTATGGATGTAAAGCGTACGAGGGTCAGCGGGTAGCTGAGAAGGACGAATCGTGGGGCATGGTCGGGAAGCTCGTCGGCGAGTGTCTGCACGTCGGAGTAGAATTCGTCGTCTACTGGCCGTACTTCGAGCGTCTTCTTGTCGATCTCGTCTGGCGCGCATAGGCATCAGCGCCGCTGTACATTATAGCCCGTCCGGCAGCTTCACTGGTAGTGTTTGCGGCTGAGGCAGTCGCAGATACGGAAGGAAGTTGATTGAGGCGTACAGATGACGGCCTGGGGGTCTTTGGCTCGACTAGTTCCCAGTCGGAATTTTCTCAGCTTCGTCTTAGTCTCATCGGAGAAGGTGTAGAGTCGCGCTTCGGAAGACTGGCCGAAGCATTAGCGGAGCCCGTGAGTCTGAAGCATATGTAGTGGCGCCGGGACTTGCCATGTTGTCGCACGATATCAAGGGGCAGTTGTTGGGCTGAGCGACGGGATGGTGGTGGGTGGTGTAGGGCTGAATGAGCTTGATGGATGGTATACGTTGGTGGGGTTTGCGGGGGAATCGGAATCTCGCGCTAGCAGTATAGCTCATTGTCCATTCTGCATGCATCTTCACACTTTAGACGTCTTCCCTTCTCATACACCCGGCCATTCAGACCTCTTTCCCCCTGAATCAGCCGCATAGATCCATGTTTGGAAGACTCAACCAAGTTGCTAGACATTTGTCTCGTCCCTTACCCAACTTTGCGCATCGGTCCGCGGCTACATTCCGCTCATCGATAACGTCATCAGTCATGGCTTCGACACAGCAAAAGAGTCTGATCCACACGGCAGGTTGCCTGATTATTGGAGATGAAGTGCTGGGAGGCAAGGTGCGTAGAAGACGATCAATTGGCAGTCCATGGTAGCTGACGTGAAACTTAGACGGTCGATACGAATTCGGTATACTAAGGCGCGTCGACGCTGTATGACACAGCAGCTAACGTGTCACAGGCATATTTCGCCAAGTTCTGCTTCTCATTGGGCATTAATTTGCGCCGGATAGAGGTGATTGCGGACGACGAAGGCGAGATCATAGAGGCTGTTCAACGCATGTCGAAGAATTACGACATGGTAGTGACGAGCGGCGGAATCGGTCCCACGTAAGTTGAACGTGCTCGCTACACCATGCAGCCACTGACCCAATGGCGTCCAGTCACGACGACATCACCTATCAGTCTATTGCAAAGGCTTTTGGCTTGCAGTTGAAGCTGCACGGTCCGGCGTTTGAACGGATGAAGCGCCTCTCAAAGCCGCACAAGTCGCAACCAGACTTTGACTGGAATGTCGAGTCTCCTGCGCTTACGGCAAAGAAGCGCATGGTCGAGCTGCCCATTGACGACTCGGTTCCGGAGGAAGAGCAAGTAGTGTTTGTTAGCGATGCGCTTTGGGTGCCTGTTAGCGTGGTGAACGGCAACGTCCACATTCTGCCTGGCGTGCCTCGGCTGTTTGAAGCTTTGCTAGACGGTCTCAAGCCCCGCATCCTACCACGGTTGACGGATCCCGAAGGCAAAGGAGTGCTGCGCATCCTCATCTCGACGCCAATGGCCGAAAGCGCCGTTGCCGGATATCTCACCGAGCTCGCAGCTAAGGCAGAGCCGAACGGTGTCAAGGTTGGCAGCTATCCAAGATGGGGCAAGGATCGCAACACAGTGACACTGGTTGGGCGCGATCGCGAGTTCATGGAAAGCTTAGTGCCCGAGGTAGAAAAGGCAGTTCAGGGGAGGCGCGTAAACGTAGAGGGCGAGGATGACGGTGATACGTCTGACAAGGACTCGTAGCAAGCGAGCGAGCGAGCGAGCCAGAGAGGGCAGGCGGGCTGACTGGCTGGCTGATAGACATGTCTTGCATAGTGGTAGTCAAAGGAGTATATTGGGGTAACCGAGAATGCCGACGCAGGGACCTTTTGTGAAAATAGAATGCCTGTGAAGATGCTGTTGACGTTAGAGTAGCTGTCAGCGTGCTGAATGGCTAGGCTGCTTCTCGAAGACTTTTAGAAGGCCTGCCGCGTCCATGGGTGGCAGACTCGGCTGGGCTTTCGGCGGACCCTGACTACTACAGGCGGGTGGAGAGATGGAGCGGTAGATAGCAACCTAGAGCGATAGATAACAGGCGGGATGCGGAAAGGGGAGGGGCCAATGTTTGCATTGTCAATGTGGCCATGTCACTGCGCAAACTATGAAGATGAAGATGACGATGATGATGATGATGATGATGATGATGATGATGATTATCGCTCTCTTCCGCAGGGCTCGCGTGCTAATTGCTGATTGATGAGAGTGGTACCGAGTGGTTCCTGGCACCCGCCGACCCCGCTCGCAGCTCGCGTCGCATTGCGCTTCCCTGTGGCATCCGCTGTGAGATGCACATGTTCGCGCCCGCAGATCTTGACAGTCACATGGGCGGCATGGCTGGCCGGGCCACGACGTGAAATCAAAACAAGGGGGGACGACTCGCTCTGCACCCTTCGCGTCGCGTCGCCCACGTCGACGACGTCGTTTGCGGCCTCCCTTCCTCATTCCCTATCTTCCCGAACCCCTTGTGCACAGTAGTGGTTCGCCGGAGGGCAGCGTGCACCCCGTGCCACATGGTTTCGGACGCTGGGATCGCATGGAAGCATCGGAGGCAGCCCGTCCATGCGGTGCTGTATCTCCACGAGCCGCCGCTTTTAGGCCCAGGACATGGCCGACTTGCAGGGCCGCCTTGCTTTTTCTCTTTTCCGCAAACGCAAAGGCGGGCGTGAGATGCAGATGCAGATGCAGCCGGGAGGGTGTAGCGAGTCAAAGGGCCAGGCACTGTTGCAGACAAACGCCCGGCCTATTCACCGTGCAGCCTGCAGCGTGCGGCGTGCAGCAGCCCCAAAGGGTGGTGGGGACGGCTGTTGTTCGTGGGCACCTGGGCATGGGCGTCCTTTTTTCCTTGGAGCATCTGCACAGGGCAGCGCTAACGGGCGCGCCAGTCAGAGCCCATGTCCATTCCAGCTGCGAGCCTTCCTCCTTCAAGGCCCCGGACGGAGCTAACGTCGTTTTTGCTACCCAAGTGAACCTGCTCTGCTCTCCCGTTCTTCTCTACTATCGCGACGACCTCTCCTGGCCAATTCTTCTGACCTTCACCCACTCCACCAAGAGCGAAGTCGGAACGCTGTCTCGTGCCCAACGTCGTCCATCGCGCCTTCCCAAACCGCGCGTCGCATCGCCACACCACCACTACTACCACTGTCTGGCAGCCTCACTTGATCGCCCTATCCCCCAGTTGCCTGTGACTGAGCTCGGTCGCGTACTTCCTATACCCTAATATACCCATCGCCCGACGTCTTTTCCATCGTCCGGCATCCCTTCTTCCCCTTCACAATGGCATCAAAGGTGCGTCCAGCCAGCTCGTCGCCCGTGCTGAACGCGCCCCCTGCTAACCTGCGTCAGTTTCTCCGAGAATACAAGCTCGTGGTAGTCGGCGGCGGTGGAGTCGGAAAGTCGTGTTTGACAATCCAGCTGATCCAGAGCCACTTCGTAGACGAGTACGACCCGACCATCGAGGGTGAGCCGTTCCCCATGCGCCGCGTTTGGTGTGACACGGACTAACATTGCCAGACTCGTACCGCAAGCAGTGCGTCATCGACGACGAGGTCGCGTTACTTGATGTGCTCGACACAGCCGGCCAGGAGGAGTACTCAGCCATGCGCGAGCAGTACATGCGCACAGGAGAGGGCTTCCTGCTCGTCTATTCGATAACCGACAGGCAGAGCTTCGAGGAGATTATGACATTCCAGCAGCAAATCCTGAGGGTGAAGGACAAGGACTACTTCCCCATGATTGTCGTCGGAAACAAGTGCGATCTCGACGGCGAGAGGCAAGTCTCAACACAGGGTACGCGTCTATCCCCATCCCTTATTAATAAATTTGCCCCTGCTAACCCCTTCCGCAGAGGGCCAGACGCTGGCGCGGAACTTTGGCTGCAAGTTCATCGAGACATCGGCGAAATCACGCATCAACGTCGACAACGCCTTCTACGACATCGTACGAGAAATCCGCAGATACAACAAGGAGATGTCGTCCTACACAGGCGCCCCTGGCTCAAATGGCAACGGCCCCCAAAAGACAACCTTTGACACCGACGACCAGGCCGAGAAGAAGGGCTGCTGTGGATGCGTAGTAATGTAAGGAGCCGGGGCAATCATCATTGTTGTCGTGCACGCTGTGAAGAGATACCTACACCGCTCGGTTCGGTCACCCCCGCCCTGGCCATTGGCGGTGCTGCTTGGTCCAGCAGAAGAAAATACGCGATACCACTATTACGTACTGTCAGTCCGCCGCCGCCCTGGTGGTCTGCCCTTCGATCGTTTCTTCCTTTCGACACTGTCATTTGGGTTTGCATTATGGAGTCAACGGATTCACGTCTGCTGGACGCGCCTCCGAATACCTCCCTTCTACTATTGGTATCGACCTTTCCATCTTTCCTATCTGGCGGCGCTCCTGTAACCGCCCCCATCTATTTAGACCGATTTCGTTATGGCATTTTGATCGGTACATTGTATTTCCTCTCGGCACGCCATGCGAGGTACCATGTGGCATGCTTCTGGGAGTCAAAAGATTTCTTTTTTTCTTTGACAGATTTTAGGGTCGTTTAACTCTTACCTACCTTCTATGAACATAATTCATCTCTACTCGCACCGCTTCGATACTTCCTCACTTACCTCTCCCATCCCGGCAGAACCCGTCACTTTTGCACCCTTGCCCACAGTAGCATCGCCTTTCTGCATTACCTCGTTGATGCGCATTGCCGGTTCAGGCCGCATTGCAATGATCATCACATATAGGCCCTCCACCGCGTGGTGTTGCGACTCGCGAGCTATGGTGTCGCCTCATTGGGTACATGTCCATACAGCTACCGCACTATTCATGCACGGCCGTTTCAGGACTTACTTCCGAACTGAAAGAGGGGAAGTCGATCAGGAGAAAAGCAGGTGAGATTCGGCAGCTGTGCGCGGAAAACTGGACAGTATCGATTGGAAAAGGACCGACCAATTCCCGTCGAGAGGCTTTCTCCGCTCATAACACGAGATTGCAGATCCTGGTGAAACGTCAGGTCTGGGGAGCTTGCCGGAGCCCGAGGGGCCGTTCTTGCCGTATCCGCAACACGTGCCCAGTTCGTCCATCCAGACCAGAAGGTGCACATCAACGCTCCGTTTGCGGTTTCGTCTTTCGGCTCGGGCATCTGTTCGCCTTACTTGCCCATTTGTGCCGCCTTGCCAAATATCTTTATTCCAGCCAACGGTAACAGAGTAGCAGCCCGACAGTCTGGATATTCACTTGCAGATTAGGCTATTTCAAGGATGCAAGACGAGGAATGACGTCTGCTCGCTTCGGCACGGAAGGTATGAGGTCGCTCGGTCGGTATACCGCGCGCATATTCGGCAGCGATTTCACTCGCTGCTATATCTTACCAAGCCTCCCGATGCCGCTGTGTGCACCATTGGGGGCCACATATGCGGTCGCTCCCTCATCCCTGCGTTGGGCTGATCTCCATTGCAAACACCCAACCCACCATGCAGGCTTATACCTGGTCTGACTGCATGATCAACGGCCAGAGAGCGGTTGAAAACTAACACCCTACTGTCGACGTTGAGAAACATGCGTCTACACGGACTCTTTTGTTTTTCTTCCCGTGCGTTCGCAGTCCGATATGCAGTCCGTCTGTAAGGTGCCAACCACTTGTCGCTCATTAGCAATTGTCAAACAAGTGCCACTATTTTTATGCTTGCTTAGCGTGGCAGCCACAATATGAGAATATTTGAATTTGTCTTCGTTCCTCGAATCGAGGGAGAGCTCGCCTGCATGTTACTCACTGTTCAAATAGCAATATATGGACCTGAGTAGATAAGCTGCGACACATCATTTAGAGCAAATAGGAGCCAATTATCCGTTTTTCAGAATACGCATCGAACGTGCAGTCTTGTCGTAGTACTTCAAGGTCTAGACCCACGTGTTCCAAATCGCGGCGAACAAGCTTCGCATGCCTTCATCGTCTTTGCATCGTCAGCACCGCGAGTCCAAAACAAACAGGTCTAAAAAGCGAACCCATTCTTCTGAGCCCCTAGACCCAATGGCACTCTGATATTTTACTGGGGTCATTGGCTTACACACTGTAAGCGGCCCGCACCCACGTCTACGCAGGTTCCAAAGATGGCAGCTCCCGCAGCGTCATGCCTTACAGCGGCCACTGTAAGACTGACGTTATTCACACCTTTCCGCGGAGGCGACTCAAGTAATGGTAAGGGCTGGAGCTCACCCTAGCCTATTCTTAGAAGCAAGCGCAGAACCGCAGTTCATGAGCAAGTTCCAAAACAAGGAGACCGTGGTCAAGGAAACATTTGCGAAAGCATGACGTACAGCCGATGCACGCGGCGCGCGCAAGTAGAAACAACGGTCGACCTTGACGACACAGCTACACAGGATGTCTTGCGTGAAATGAAGGCTCTACCAACCCGACAAACATAACCGACAAGGTCACAATATATTTTTAAAACATCGAGAATCTATCTTGGCGAATATGCTGATGACAGAACTCAACGCATTACAATGAAAGCGCAACAAGCGAAGGAAAAAGCTAGGCGGGCGTACACATATAATCTCGAGATCGGCGCTTCCGCGAAGCGATCTAAGTAAACCAGACCCTGATGTCAGCCGCAGCTGACAGGGCAACCGGCAACTTCGAAACCCCACAAACGCAAAGCGCCATCATTGCGAGAACAGATAGATACCAAGCATCAAATCCGCCGTGTTTTGCATTCCATCCCCGATACTTCATTCCCTTGGCTTCCCGCATCTTTGAACAAAACAACACACGCACAACGTTCCCGTATCCTGAATGCATACATACAAACGCCCCCTTCCGTGTCACTCACTCATAGTCGTACGTTCTGCGTGATCGCCAATGCATAAACACGTCAAAATAATGCTAGCCCTGGTACCTTGCATACCTGCCACCTTGTCGTGGCTTTCCCCTCAGCCTCCGCTTCTCCCGCTCCGATTGGAATGCGGTATCCAGTGCCGCTCCTCCTTTCTATCGCCATCTCAGATCTGTTCCGTAGGAATCCTTTTACATCGACGATTCGCAGAGAACGATACTGCCGCGATGGGTAAGTTGGAAGCGCGAGGTGTGGATTGTAGGGGGATTTGCGGTGTTTGGCGCCAGCCAATGGGAGGAGGTTGGGGTTGAGGGGGAAATCGGAGGTGCGAGTTTTCCAAGGATTTTATGAATGCTTTCATTTTGTTTTGCCTACTTCAATCTTCCTTCTACTACTAGCCACCTGTCTGAAGGATATCTGCTGAAATGCCGCCTAAAGTAGGCGTATGATTTCACCAACTTGTGCAGGTTCCGTCCGTGTCGCGATACCGAAGTACTACTGCTCCACAAGAGTGTGACGCGACCGTGCTGGAAAGTCCTGCCTCACTGTGGGTAAATCCGTGGTCGTATTGCGTCATCTCATGATGACCGAACTTGCAATCGCGACCCGTGAACGCTCGCGGCATGTTCCGGTCTACCGGCAATCGCCAGAAGAGATGGCACCAGAAATCACCCGTCTACTTCGGTACCCTGGATATCTTCAGATATCAACAATGGTTGTCTTCTCGTCATACATCCGCCTCTTCAAATTGCCCATTGGCTACGCCTCCTCAAGCTTGGTCCGTACCGGTAAAGAACGTACGGAATCGGTACTGTAAGAACACTGAGACACCCAAGTAGTGTCAAGGTCCAATGCGTCCCCAGATTCCTGTACATGGGAATGCCGACTATAGTCATTCCGCCAGCTGCAAGGTACCTGATGAGAGCGTTGAAAGTCAAAGCTGAGGCGGCGTAGGCTTCGTAGCTGTCAATCATGTACATGTAGGCCGACATGAAGACGCAAATGTTGCTGAAGCCGACAAGTACCGATGCCACAAGAGGTGACCATATTGAGATGGAGTCCTAGGGATTAGGTTAGAAAGGTGACTAAAGAAAGATTGTGACCATGCTTACATAGTCTGTCCAACCCATCCAGAAAAGACCGATAGGCAGGGCCGGTGCCCCGACCATCGCGAAGAACAGTCTAGATTCTCGATGAATCGCTTTGCCGGATCCGTCGTCGCCGTCTTTCTTCAATTGCTGAGTGGTCCTACGGTAGGCGATTGGGACTAGGATTGCTGAGAGGGCTATTCCGACGAACAGTCCAAGGAAGCAGATGTTGGATAGACCCTCGTTGATTCCGTATGTCTCAGCAAAGATGAAAGGGTAACTATATTGATAGTTAGTATCGTTCTCTACCTGCGGTCTCCAGAGTCATATGATACATACCCGTCTAGAAAGGTGAACAAGATAATGTATACGATGGTCAAGTAAAGTGTAAAGGCCATGACGATCGGCTGCGTGCAAAGTAGGAACGGTCGCAAGAAGCTCTTAGACATGAGGTCTCCTAGCGAGCCATGCGATGCTTCTGCTGCTGTCTTGAAGTTTTTGTTCCCCGTAAGTCTCCTGAAGCAGTCGGCTTTGTACGAGAGGATACGCGGCGCAAAAGACTCTCTCTTGAGAAGCAATATAAGCATGAAGACTACGCCGACAAGGATCAGTGTTATCCATTCGGTCCATCTCCAATCGATATCTGGTGAGTAGCCGATATAAGCGCCTATAACAGGTCCTAATCATTCACTTCGTTAGCGAGTCTTTCGCACATAATGCCATGAAGCATGGACACAGAAGACTAACCAAAGACCGGTCCACCAAACGCGGGGATAGCGTATAGCGGAAGAGCGAATGTTTTCTCAACAGGGCTCCACATGTCACCCACCGTCCCACCCGCTACCGTAAGGGGAGCGCTTGCGGAGAACCCTGCGAGGAATCGGAAAGTGATTTGTGCGCCATAGTTGGGTGCTAAAGCGGCGGCCAAGATCCAGCACCCAAACACGAACAGAGAACTGATATAAACAAGGTATCGCCCCAAGAGTTCAGAAAGCGGGCTAAGTAGCAGAGCTCCGAATCCCATTCCTATCAGGAAGAGCGCCGTCGCCAAAGACTCTGCCACCTCTGAGACACCAAACTCGGCTGTCGCGCTGGTCAAGACGGCGGAATCTATGGAAGAAGCGATCGTTGCAACGAATGCGACGAGACAGACGAGCATGGTAGCGCCGATACGGTGGATTGTAGGCCATTTCTTCGGGTTGAAAGGATCGTTGGGACTCGCCCAGTCAACCTGGTAATACATCTCGTTGTTACAATCTTCCATCAACGTGATGCCTGGGATCTGTGTATACGGCTTCCCCTCGCTTCGCTCATCGGGCGCTTCCCAGTCCCCCAACTCTTTTGCTTCTTCTTCCGTCGGAGCAGAGAGCGGGTCAGAGAACTCGGTAACCCTTTGGAGCTCTGCCTGGACATGGCACTGTATGGCTCGGCGCTGCAAAAAGAACGCCATTACGAACGAAAAAAAGATGAACAGGACGGCGTCAAAGGGTAAAGGAACGAATTTCGACACAAGAAAAGCTGAAGAGAGGGGACCGGGAGCCACATATTTCTAGGAATGTGAGCGTCAGACTCAAAATCGATCTCCGTGACTTCTCCGAGCCATGGTGCAGTGCCCACCATGGCTCCGCTTCGTGACGGCAACGCCACGTTCGAAATATGGGCCATATCAAGAAAAGCTGTGACGAAAGAAGCCGTGGTGGGTCGAAAATATGGGCTGTTTGAATCTGTGGTTTGTGCTCGGACCCTGATCACGGCGCTAGTGGTTGTTCCCCGAGGATGCGCTTTGCTCAAGGAAGTATCGACTACGCCGAGTTTGGAGCTAGTTGCGGGTATAACTTATTCCCGCGGCTCGTCTGTGTCAAATTTTGAGCCGCATCCTGTGATCAACACTTCAGGGACAAACGTCCAAGCGCATATATGGGCGCTCTCAAAGATATACGATGAGATGGGTTGCGGGGCATCAAGAAGGATTCAGAACATCTATTACGATCGGCGACGAGGGCGAATACGTGAGTGCATGGGGAAACGACAATGAGATTTGACCGGTGAGGTAAGGCAAACAGTACGAGCGTCATTGACCGCTTCAAAATCAATACCGCATCAGTCATCAGAAGTACGCTGAGGCTGGCCGGGGGTCACCGGCTAAACCCTGTCAGGATTCTCGGTCCTCTCGGTCTTGGCTGCGGCGTACTCAGCGTTGGACTGGAAACCGCCCTCTGGAAGCTGGTCAAGGCTCTCATCTTCCTTATCTAGCGACCTAAAGGTCAAAGCGAAGCCAACATAACCAAGGAATGTGAGGATGGCGATGCTCGTGTACAGCCATACTAGGAGCGGATCGTCGGCCAAGGGAACGAAGGCTTGAGCGATTGCTGACGAAAACGCATGCGTGAACCAGAACATGCCAGTGACAAATGAGCGCATATTCTTTGGCGCCTTGGTGTAAGCGTATTCCAACCCAGTGATGGAAGCGAAGATTTCCGAGAACGCGATGAGAACGTATGCTGGTACCTGAACCCATACAGAAAGGTCTGGGGGCGAGTCGCAGGTGCTGGGATAGTCACCGCATGGCGACTTCTGGTAGATAAAGTGTTGAATGACGGCTGCAACCACCATCGACAGCATGGCGCAGATGAATCCAGCTTGGATCTTCTTCAAGGGCGAAAACTTGATGCCCCAATGAGCAAGCCGCGGATATATGACCTTGTCGAAAATAGGAATCGATATCAGCAATGTAAACGGGTTCAAGTTGTGAATGACATCGTTCGGTACGCCGTTGAGCTTCATAGTCGAGGCTTGGGAGACAAGGTTATTCGTCCTAAATAGCCGCAAGTAAAGTCAGCGTGTGCACTGTATGCGGCGGTCGGAGAGAAGACGAACATTTGACCGTAGGGAAGCCAGAAGATTGGGAGCCAGAAGAAGACCTGGCAGGCCTTGATACCGCGTCGGACTTCCTCAACCCACGCGTCGTCAAATGTGACCCATGACGGTTTGTTGGTCATCTTACTTGGCCTCGCACTATCCCAAATGTTCGGGTTGGACAGGTTCTTCCATGTGCGGACAGGATTGATGGAGAAGCGACCTTTCAACACCAGCCCATAAACTCTCAAGGATTTAACGAGTACATCGCCCTGCGGGGGCTTCTTCACGTAATGCTTGCTGAACATGACCATCAAGAGCGGGCAGAAGACGAAGAGTATGGTTGGTAAGGTGAACGATAGCCAGAAGCCGACGTACTTCTCGGCGTAGACTAGCGGAATGTCAGCAGTTGAACAATGCCTGCTTGTAAAACACTCACCCATAGATACCTGGCCGACTAATGCCCCAACATTGATCAGCATGTAGTAACGCATGTAAACCCTAGAGTATGTAATACCCGGGTCGACGATAACGCGCTCACCACTCGGCTCGGTGCGTATAAAGGCCCTGGGGTGGCTGGCCTCATACTGCTCCGCGATAAGCGGCGAAATGCAGCACTTGAAGAATCCAACACCAGTACCGAACAGGACCAAGCCGATGATGAACGAGCCAAGCGCTCCATTAGGGTTTGGTCCCATCACCTGAGGAATGGCGGCGATGATGATAAGGATATGCCCGAGCGTAGCAACGAAAATGGCGAAGTAAATGGTCTTAAACTTGCCCCAGTACTCGTCGGCAACCCAGCCACCTAGAGATACGTCAAAAACGTTGTGGGAAGTGATCGGTGAATATGCTTACCGACTAGAGGCATAATGTACGAAAAGAAAGCGTTGAACTGAGTGAGACCGGTGCTCGCACGCTGCCCCATACCCAATGCACCAGGCTGACCACTGCCGGCGGCACCGGCTTCTGGAAATGGTCCAGTAGTAGGCAGGTCTTGCTGAATGAAGTTGACAAACACTGCAGTCGTTCCGTAGTAGGCGAATCGCTCGCACATCTCTACAACACCAATGACGTAGACTATTTAGAGTGTGAGGAGTTAGCTTAGGCCACACAAAGGCATTTCGCAGGAGTGCGCATACTCATCCAGCTGACTTTGCCGTACACACGACGAAGGGTTTTCCATTCTTCATCAGTGGGGTATTGCTCGCCGTTAGGACCACGAAGGTCCTCAAAGGAGGTCACGAAGCCATCGTGTTTTTCTAGGCTCGCGTTGCCTCTTGTGTCAGAGGTATGAAGGGCTGCAGTATTTGCCAGGGCGGCATCGACGATCTCAAGATTGGCGCCGGTAGACATTCTGACGACTGTAAAGGAGAAGAGCGTGTCGCCCGGCCTACGACCTGGGGTATTTAAGTCTATACGGTACAATCCTTCGTTTTCGAGCTGCCTCGTTTAGCAAAGCCGTCAATCGTACGACCGTTCACGACATGCTCGGCACTGAACGAATCGTCCAGGACCTTTGTTGCCCAGAGATAAGTGTCCACAAACAAACCTCAATACTTACTCAAAGCCGACCCTACGCCCTGCGATCCAGGGTATTTCGGATTTATGATTGGCGCCGAGTAACACTAAGAACCGCGGCATTCTTGAACGTCCAGTGTTCGTCCTTGGCGGGTGTTGCCGTGCTAGGCCAAGCGCAAAACACCCAATTATATGCATCAGTCAGATTGAACATCGCATTCCTGGTACTTGCCACCTGATGGCTTTGAGCAGTGCAAGCTGTAAAGTATCCAAGGCCTGACGGTATCTCTATGAGGGCAAGATCAACACCTTCCTCATCAAGCGCTATGGTTTCTTGAGACGGAGAAACCAAGCCCTGCAGATGAGGTCCTAGATAAATGAAAACTGCTTCATGTCGCGTCTGCTCTTGGGTGTGCACGCGACCTGCGTCGCGGTCGAAGCCACCATATGCGAAAACTGCTGTTATCTGAGGAAAATATATGATGCAATGGCCTGCAAGAGAGATCGCATTCTGGGCATGCTTACGCTAGCGTTGATTAGGCGTGAAAAGATAAGGTATACAAGGAAGGATGGCGTTCGTGATGGTGTGCTGGTGTTGCGATGAGAAAGGGAGGGCGGGCTTGACCCTAGCGCCGCCAAGCGTACCCCACTCGGTGCAACGCCGGGCCCCTTCATCCTCATTCAACCGGCACCAAGCCACCATGCTCACCAGGACGCAACCACCAATTTGAGCAGTTTATCTGCCCAACTAAAATCTCGGTTATCTCAAATTCAGACCAATGAACAGAATTTGCGAAAGGCCACTTCATTCACATTCACAGACAGGGTTTTACGCTGAGATGCATCGTGAATTTCGATAACCAATTCTACGTACTCATGAAAACATCCTGACTTGACGAAGCTTCGTCCACAACCTACTCCGGAAATTGGTACGCAAGCAGTTCTTCCTCAGTCTTCCTCAACCTCTCTCGTTCAGCTTCCAGTCTCTTTCTTCGCTGATCGTTCGATCCTTTTTGTAAATCCTTCTCTTTGTCATACGAGAGAGGATGGTTTACAAGCAAGCGAATCTTCCAATCTTCGTGAAGCATATCTTTTGCCACCCTCTTGTTGCACAGCAATACGTTCACAATGTTTCGCATGCGCTCTACGCATGATGCCTTTGCGTCAGCCTCGAGGCCTTGGTTGGGTTTCAGTGCTTTGTTGAATTGAGCGGGCCCTCGAAAGCCATTGTTACAGCGATCGATCAAAGCCAAGAAAATTTCGCGACATGTTGCTTCGAGAAGTAACGAATCGTATGCTCCAGGCCGGAACGTCCGGGCAGCAGTGGAGTTGTCGGTATCCTTGACGTCTTCGAGATTGATCATGGCTAGTACCAGCTGGCGCACCCAATACTCTGCGTTGCTTTCGACATCTTGGATCGAATCGTCAATTTCAGGGTCAATTTGGGGCGCGTGCTGGATTCTACGCCTGTATTCTCGAGCATTTTGCCATCGACGGCTAGCAGCGGTTGCTGTTGCAGTGTTATCATGAGGACAGGGCTTTGGTATATCTCGTGTGCACATTGCGGAAAAAAACAACAACTTAGTTCTGACTCGGAGATCTCGGGCGGCAAACTTAAAGGCTTCATCGCCGGCGGCATTCCGAGTATAAGTATCCGAGTGCCAAGGATACGTGAATACTGAATATCACAAGAAGCGCCACCCGGTCGCGTAATTTTCACGTTCGGTTCTGGCCATGCTACGTATTGGTGTGAATGTGCTCAAGAGAGGCATCACGGGCGTGTTGGTGTGAAGCGCTTCAACGAAAACACTGTGAATCAGTGGTCTTATCAGTATGCGGCGCCTTTGCCACAACATTCACAACGTATGGTTTTGTTCCCTCAATTGAAGGTCCATACCGTGCGGCTTCCTAGACGAATCAGGCTTTCACAATGCCTTCGATGTGCCTCACACAGCCTACTCCATATAACGCAAATGTATCACTCCGATCCGCTAGTCGCTCCCACAACTGACCCTGCTTCGCAACTCAACTGGCGTTTGATTTGGAAGCTTGGAATCATTCGATCAGTACGCGGGCTGTCAGTTCCTTTACAACCGATTTCATGGCTTCAGTAACGAGCCATCCATACTCATATCCGGGCTCTGACTCACCAGGAAGTATACATCGTTCCACCCACTCATTTCCTCATCACCCATCTGCGCTACAGCCCGGAAGGCCATTACCAATTCTTCCAGGTCCCGCTCGCGCAGATACTCGTACAGATGGTTCCTCCCCATCCAGGGCGAGCGTTGGGTCGAATGTCGTCTTCGAAGCCTCAGCTTCCGATATCTCCGATCAGCCTCAGCTAATCAGCTACTCATATGGTACTTTCATGAACGACCTGCGTTCAGTCAAACAAAGCACAATCGATATGCCTGATCATAATGAGTTTGTTCCAGCCATGGAGCGAAGCAATATATCAGAAGCCTCGAGCCCGCCGCGGTTGGACACTTGGTCGCCGCCGTATCCAGTATACGACGAGGACTGGAGTACTGATTCACCAGGAGATGTCGCCCACAGTGCTCATAGTGAATCATTCCGTCATCCAACGATGGAAGACTTCTCTCGTCCCGACCATCCACTGCCACCGCCTCCAGCAGAGGAGTACGACTTGGACCAAGATCTCCCAGTAATTGAGCCAGACTCATGGTTGCCAGACGGTTGGCTTGAACAGCATGGTTATTCTGTTGACCAGAGTCCTGCTGCCCGACCCCAGCGTCGTTCTACGGAGCCCAGTATTGAACCGCATCGCGTCATTGAACTCGATTCACACAATGGTCGCTCCCAATCTGAGCTGATCCCGCCTTCGCACATTGCGTCAAATGAGCCCGCAGACACAGATGGCTATGATAGGCCGGTACGTGTGCAGACGATTAACAGTGATATGTACCAGCCGACTCTGGGAGGTTTACACAAGGTTCCGGGTGTACAGCGCAAGGGCTCGAAGCGCGATCGTGTCAAGCGTTTCTTGAGTACACTGAATCCATTCAGGCAACGGAGACTATTTGGGCGCGCTCAGGGGCGGTAGGCTATTGCAAGATTCGTAGCTTCGAATCGTGACGATCAGTTACAAGTCACCACATGTGTCCGAGGATCGTCGAAGTTATGAATTAGTTACTCGATAATCGAAACTTGGTAGAAGCGGGAGGCTCGGACGTAGCGGAGTTATAGTGAAGCTATGGTGAAGTAATGTGTTTAGGATTTATCGCAATCTACTATTTACCCTATTGAACAGTACTATTATGATTATCCACATCGTGGAGTCTTTGGGAAATTTGGCGACGGAGAGGTTGAAGGGGTCGATAACGGGAGTGAGACAGAATTTAGAGGTGAAGGAGCGTGCTGGATGATTTCTGGATAGGAGGCGCCTGTGCTGGTGCGTGGTAGGATAATGAACAGTATGGCGGATGAGAGTGTCATGACGGCATGGGACATGTATGCTGGGCTATATAAGCTTATATTTCGTTAAGCATGATCAAGGGACGAGAGCGAGGCAGGGAATCGCTGATGGCCTCGGGGTGTAACGTCGCGCCCACTAGCGCTAAACCGCCCCTTCCTCGTAAAAAAACTCTCTCTCCACTCACCGTTTGGCAACTGCATTTCCATTGCGAGAATTTGCACTAATCTCTCACCAGCGATATGTATGTAATGCGGGAAATTCCGCAGTCATTGCTACTGCGAGTCACGGTGGCATTCACACTGCCACTATTCAGCTCGCCCAGCCTGCAATACGTGCGGCTGAAGGGCTGGTTCGCCTAGGCATGCCATTCAAGACTGCATTAGTAAGATGGAGGCTTCCGCTGTTGCGTCACGCGATCTTTGACTACTGACTGCGGGGTCTGTATATATTCGAACACCACAGTGCACTTTGCACATCTGCTTCGCATCACTGCAACAGTTTCGCGTGCCGTGCATCCGTAACAACGATACCTCAAGTCAGCTAAGAGAATGTCGTTCGGACCCTTTGTCCTCCGATGGCGTACCCCTTTGCCCAACCCGCCACATCCTGCCCCTCTGCCGGATGGTATAATGCGGACCTACATCGCCACTTCCTCCGGCCCCCTCGAGCTTCTCTTTACCCTCCCTTCATCACCATCCAACAAGCCGTCTCTCTTCTTCGCCCACGGCGGTTTCGGCTGCGCCTCCATTTGGACCAACTATCTGCTCTTCTTCAGCTCGCGTGGCTACCCTTGCTATGCAATCAGCTATCGTGGCCATGGTGGAAGCTGATATCCTGGGTTCTGGGCTATGTATTTCACGACTCGTGACAGGCTTGCTGATGATCTCATTGCTGGGATCAAAAAGGTAGAGAGACTGGAAGGTGAGAGGAGGAAAGCGGAGGAAAAGATGAGAGTTGTGTTGATTGCGCATTCAGCGGGAGGGGCGCTGAGCCAGTGGGTGCTGGGTAAGGGAATGATTAAGGTACAGGGGCTCTGCTTGTTGGTTACTGTACCGGGATTTGGGTCGTATGTTGACACTGTTCCGCATTCTAGAGACTTGCAGTGATGCTGACGTGTCGGTAGGTGGTCGTGCTATAGGTTCTGGGCTCTTTCCGTGCCTCTAAACTTCATCTATCGCTGCTTCCATTCCAGATATCTTCTTGCAACGACTAAGCAAGTTCGAGACCCTTTCTTCACGCCCTCAACGCCGATATCGGTAGTGCATGAGCTGGAGCGCCTTCTCGGCCCCTACGAGTCGATGTGCTGGCCCATGCAAGCTCTCTTTCCCATAGTCACGGGCCCGAATGTCATCCAAGCTATAACGGGGTGGAAACCACGACCGCCGAGAGAAGGCGCTGATACGAGCCCCATTATCCCGCCGAGACTTTTCGTTCTGGCTGCTGAGTTTGATGTCCTTTGCACACCCCAAGTCTTGCTCGGTGCTGCTAGTCGAGACCGTGGAAGGAGTAGCACATCATCTACAAAATCATGTCGAGTGGGAAAGCGGCGCAGAAACGGTATTGCATTGGTTAAGGGATCTCGAATAGATTTTCCACGCCCATGCGCTGGATCACCACTGTCCGGCACCCATACTTTCTTTCAATTTCTACTCCCTTGTTCACGTCCCTCATCAAAACCCGGAGAGCATCATGCAAGAACGATTTTCAATTGCGTTCTCTTTTCTTGAACATATTAGGGTAGCAGAAAATCACGTCGCTAACCAATGATAATGGTCTGCAGATTTGAGAAGGATTCCTACCACTTTTCCAGGAGGTTCCGAGTCCCATCCCGACTTAGCGATGGAGAGAATTGCATCCTCCCAGTCTTCCGATTTTGAAACGATGCCAGATGCGTCACACCTACGGTGTAGCATATACCCACCCGATAGTATATGTCTTCTGATTCTTCGAGTATGAGTAAATTATGCATCTCTTGCGTCCCCACACAGACTAAAGTTTTCAAGTTAGAAGGGACCGTGTCCCAACAAGCCTCTATCAATAAATCTGTGTCGTCATTGTATGGTAACTTGATCCAGTTAGCATACAGGTTCGATAGAGGCGACTTCTTAATTGTGTCGGTCGATTTCGGCGAATGCGAGACGATTGCGGATATTGACCCTATGTAGGCAGTCAGATGGATGAATTTCGCTTGGTCCACCTTGAGCGCTCTAGAGGAAGTTGGAAAAGCGGACGCTAGAGACGATTTCTCGCGGTCTGTCTTGTTATTCGATAGCACCACATCTGTGAATCGGAACTTGAATGGGTTTCCTCTCCAGTCAATGATACCATCCCATCCTAACATGGACCAGCTAGGGAACCCATGTCACCGCCGGGCAAGGTGCGGGTGGTAGTAGTGGAGGGAGGTATCAACAGAACCATGGTCGACAGAATGAGCGTTCAATAGAACCGAATTAAATTGCTTCGGTTCAAGAGGTGTGTGGTATTGAACTGGTACTCCTCAAATGTGGTATATTGGACGGACCCCTTCACTCAGTGATTCCAGGGAGTTTTTGATCGCATTCAAGGCACCCGAATCATATGAGAGTACTCGTCTACTATATGTTACTAGTAGGGATTAGGCGAGTTTGCTGTAACTGTGATTGTCGTAACCGCGAATGAATTCCTCTTTTCCGAAGGGTAAACAATCTTGGAGAGGTGACTGGAACCGAGCAGGTGCATCAGGAAGCTGGTATTGCTTCTGAGTTACAGATGTACATGACCTGTGTCCAGGTAAAGAAGAGTCTTCGTCTAGAAGATAAGCATTCTTGATATGTCCAAGCGCGCGAGTGCCAAGATGACTTCGCTATTTCTGTCGACGCCCAAGGCTGGGGAACGAACAAGTGAATACCATCGAGGATACATCTACTGCTGATCCAATGTCTAGGTCTTGCACCTACTCCTGGTAGGCCAGACGAGGGGTCTTTGCCGGACGCTGCGATGATGGTTAATTGCGCTGTACCATATATTTTGCTCATACGCCGAATCTGAGCATGGGTGTCTAGGGCGTTATCTTGATCGATGCACTAGTATTGTCAGCCATGATAAATGGGTTGAAGTTTATGTACAAATACATATCGATCGACCCAAAGATAGTGATAGCCCAGCGCTAAAGTGATGATGATACTGTCCTCGATAGTTGCAGGGGCATCCTGTAACCGCATAGAGGAGGGTCCTGAGCCCCAAACATGCGACAGCGCGGCGTATTTACAGTCCGTAGGCGTGGGAATAATTATGCGCTTTATACAGTCGATCATTCTTGAAGCGCTTGAACGGGTCTCAGTGATCGGTCTGCAGCGATCTCCATGTACATGCTGGCACTGCGCGAGATAGTTCCTGAGGATGGCCATGTCTGCTTCAGAGGGAGACGACGCTGGTGTGCACCCGTCGGCGTTGCCAATCCAACCGCCTATTAGTAGCGCGTCTTGCTCAGAGTGCACGCCATCTGGGGCACTTGCATAAATGAGAAGGCATTTGCCCGCTTGGCAACCATCTTCACCTGGCTCTGATGCACAGAACCACAATAAATGTAAGGGCAGCGAGACCATCTCGTACAATGAGATGGCGTCAGCCAGGAGTCGACATATCTTGCAGCTCGGAATCGCCAGTTCTGTTTTAGTTTCCGCTATTGTTTCTAGCTTCAACTGCGTCCTATGACGTCCAGACATCGCTTCCAAACTTTCAAGCAACTTGCACAAAGGCAGAGATCGCTCTCTTCTTTTGGGATCCGTGAACCAGTGTGGTTCCACACAACGATATCGCTACTCGACTCGTCTCTTTCATGGTATATGGCAGGTATCTTTGATGCGTCGATAGCAGGGTGCGTGTAAGGAGTGGGGAGGAAGTGACAAACAAGGTGCCGTGGAGTGAGGGGTGACAGAATGTCAGGCTGAAGGAAGCCCACATGAAGGCAACTGCGACCTAAGCTACTAACTGTTTATCGCTGAGGCTGACCAACGCAGTTGCACATGATGCATTGCACAGCCTTCTTTTGCCCAAGTAGCCACATACGGCCAAGTGCACAGGCAATAGAAGTCCTGGGGGAAGTTCGCCCTCTTGATAAGGCACATTGAAGCTCTACCACCCCCGAGATTGAGGGATGAAGAAAAGAGGTTCGACTAGCCTATGAGAGACGAGTTGAAGGCAATGTGAAGGTTATATGACTAGAGTTGATGGGCTGGGGCGGCCGTGGCCGGAGATGACATGGGGCTGCCCCGCGTGTTGCTGCAGGTCCGGTAGCGGTGAGCTCTGACGTGACGCCGCGAGAAACGCAGGCCTCGTAAAAAGTGTAAGCCTCAGCTTGACTCACACCCACGCATCTTGGAGCGGTATGCGCTGAACAACACCATTCACTTCTCCAATTGCGCTTTTTGACTTGTCCGCTTTCCTCTTTTTGCCGCTGGCTGGTGATTGACGCTGACGCTTACGCTTTGTGCGCAGAGTGTGACCCGCAACACAATAGCCCACAATGGCGAGCAATGGAGTCGTCGGCGCTGAGCCTACCAAGGTCAACATCCTAGGAAAAGACTCGATAGTCGTTGATTACGGCATTTGGCAAAATTACATCGCCCAGGATCTGCTTAACAACATTCCCTCGTCGACGTACGTCCTCATCACCGACACCAACATTGGCCCCCTCTACACGCCCACCTTCGAACGCGCCTTCTCCTCGGTCGCGTCCTCGCTTTCCTCGTCCCCGCGCCTCCTCACCTACCAGATCTCGCCCGGCGAGACATCCAAGTCGCGACATACCAAAGCTGCCGTGGAAGATTGGCTATTATCGCAGGGATGTGTGCGCGACACTGTCATAATAGCCCTGGGTGGTGGTGTGATTGGCGACATGATAGGCTATGTTGCGGCGACGTACATGCGTGGCATCAAGTTCGTCAATGTGCCGACAACGCTGCTGGCCATGGTAGATTCGAGCATAGGCGGCAAGACGGCCATTGATGTGCCTGCTGGCAAGAACCTGGTCGGCGCCTTTTGGCAGCCGGAGAGGATATACATTGACCTACAGTTTTTGGAGTCATTGCCAAAGAGGGAGGTCATCAACGGCATGGCTGAAGTGGTGAAGACGGCTGCCATCTGGAACGAGGAGGAATTCACAACTCTGGAGGGTAACGCGAACGACATTCTAGCTGCAATCGACCAGAAGCCCGTCGATGGGCGCAAGAACTTTGACAGCATTGCGAGCATACTCAAGCGCATTGTACTGGGCTCGGTACGCGTCAAGGCTGAAGTCGTCTCCGCAGACGAGCGAGAAGGCGGTCTGCGCAACCTGCTGAACTTCGGACATTCCATCGGTCACGCGTACGAAGCCATCCTTACCCCTCAGATTCTCCACGGAGAGTGCGTTGCTATCGGTATGGTCAAGGAAGCTGAGCTGGCACGATACCTCGGCGTACTGGACCCTTCTGCAGTCGCCCGCTTGACCAAGTGCATCGCGAGCTACGGCCTGCCTACATCGCTAGCTGATAAGACTGTGCGAAAACGGTCGGCCAACAAGCATTGCCCCGTAGATGAGCTCATCAACATCATGGCTGTAGACAAGAAGAACGCTGGCAAGACCAAGAAGATCGTACTTCTCTCAGGCATTGGCAGGACATACGAGAAGAAGGCCAGCTCCGTTGAGGACCGCGACATTAGGATTGCTCTGTCACCAAGCATCTCCGTGCACCCTGGCATTCCATCCGACCTGAACGTGACATGCACACCGCCTGGATCCAAGAGTATCTCAAACCGAGTCCTCGTACTGGCCGCGCTTGGCACTGGCTCGTGCCGTATCACCAATCTACTGCACTCTGACGATACTCAGGTCATGTTAGACGCACTTGCAAAGATGCAGGGGGCAAGCTTTGCGTGGGAAAACGATGGCAAAGAGTTGGTCGTCACCGGCAATGGAGGCAACTTGAAAGCGTCAAGCAACGAACTTTACCTGGGCAATGCTGGCACGGCGGCGCGTTTCCTGACCTCTGTGACCGCCCTTTGCCAACCCACAGATGGCGTCACGTCGACTGTCGTCACAGGTAATGCTCGCATGAAGGAGCGACCCATTGGCCCACTTGTGAAGTCGCTTCGCACCATGGGCGTCGAGGTCGACTACCAAGAGAACGAAGGCAGCCTGCCGCTGCGAATCTCAGCTTGCGGAGGTTTTGGAGCGGATTCATTCACTGGTGAAATTGAGCTCACTGCGAATGTATCCTCGCAATACGTGTCTTCGATCCTGTTGAGCGCTCCGTACTCTAAGAAGCCCGTCACACTCCGCCTAGTAGGTGGCAAGGTCATCTCCCAACCCTACATTGATATGACTATCGCGATGATGGCTTCTTTCGGTGTGCAGGTTGAACGATCCGAGAGCGACCCCAACACCTACCACATCCCCAACAAGCCATACACCAACCCCTCCGAATACGAGGTTGAGAGCGATGCTAGCTCAGCTACGTACCCACTCGCCATTGCAGCCATTACCGGCACGACCTGCACAGTACCCAACATTGGCTCTAGCTCTCTGCAGGGCGACGCTCGCTTCGCCATTGAAGTGCTCAAGCCCATGGGCTGCACAGTCGAACAGTCCAAGACGTCAACTACCGTCACCGGGCCACCTCGCGGTGAGCTCAAAGCTGTCAAGGAAATCGACATGGAGCCGATGACGGACGCCTTCCTCACAGCCTCTGTTCTAGCCGCGGTTGCATCTTCAAACGGATCTAGTGTGACGACGCGCATCTATGGTATCGCAAACCAGCGTGTGAAGGAATGCAATCGTATACAGGCGATGGAGGACGAATTGGCCAAGTTTGGTGTGACTTGCAGACAATTTGATGATGGCATTGAGGTTGACGGAAGAGCGTACCAGCTTGACGCCCCCAAAGTCGGCATCCATTGCTATGATGACCACCGTGTTGCCATGAGCTTCGCAGTGCTTTCATTAGTTGCGCCCGAATCTGTGCTCATCCTTGAAAAAGAGTGCACTGGTAAGACATGGCCTGGCTACTGGGATAGTCTGAACCAGATCTTCAAGGCCAAACTTGAAGGTGTGGAACTCCCACCCCGCCCCAACGCGCACAAGGCTGCGTCGAGGACTGAGCAAAAATCCATTTTCATCATCGGCATGCGGGGCGCTGGCAAGACGACCGCTGGTGGATGGGCGGCCCGAGCTCTCGGCCGGCCTTTTGTCGATTTGGACACCGCTCTTGAGGAGCACGTTGGCATGACGATCCCGGAGCTGATCAAAGAGCAGGGCTGGGAAGGTTTCCGTAGCGAAGAGCTTAAGCTGCTCGACAAGACTGTCAAAGAGAAGCCAAATGGCCATGTCTTCGCGTGCGGTGGAGGGATAGTAGAGACACCAGAAGCTCGGAAGATACTCATCGACTACCAGAAGAGCGGTGGTATTGTGCTGCTCGTCACGCGAGACATCAACAAAGTAGTCGCTTTTTTACAGATCGACAAGACACGACCAGCATACGTGGACGATATTATGGGCGTCTGGCTGCGACGGAAGGATTTTTACACCCAATGTAGCAACTACCGCTTCCACAGCCAAGTTGCCGGATCCGGTGGCCTCGCCCAGACACAGGGTGAGATCGCTCGCTTTTTGAACACCATCACCGGAAAGGCCTCAACATTGAAGACTCTCAAAAAGAGGAAGCATACCTTCTTCGTCTGCCTTTCTGCGCCCCGACTCGAGCCTTGCATCAAGACACTACCTGAGATGGTAGTTGGATCAGATGCTGTTGAGCTTCGAGTTGATCTTCTGGAAGACCCTGATGGCCAAGAAGGCCTGCCGACGCCCGAGTTCGTCGTTGAGCAACTCACTATCTTGCGAACAGTCACTTCAATTCCAATCATCTTTACCCTAAGAACAAAGGCGCAAGGTGGTAAATTCCCAGACCAAGCATACGACGAGGCCCTGGTACTTTACAGGACGGCGCTGCGACTGGGGTGTGAGTTTGTTGATTTGGAGATGACCATGCCGGAAGATATCCTGCGGGAGGTATCCGAGACTCGCGCATTCTCAGAAATTATCGCAAGTCATCATGACCCCAAGGGCGAACTAAACTGGAGGAATGGCTCATGGATGACGTTCTACAACCGTGCGCTACAGTATGGCACTGTCATCAAGCTTGTCGGTGTTGCAAAGTCGCTCGAAGACAACTTTGCGCTTGCCGAGTTCAAGAGCTGGGCGAACACAGCCCATCCTGTGCCTCTCATCGCGATTAACATGGGCGAGCACGGCAAGCTGAGCAGAATATTAAACAGCTTCATGACACCCGTCTCGCATCCTCTCCTCCCTTCTGCTACCGCGCCAGGCCAACTCTCTGCGGTAGACATTCGTCGTGGTCTTTCGCTGATGGGTGAGATTCCCACCAAGAAGTTCTGCATTGTTGGTTCGCCAATTGCGCAAAGTCCTAGTCCGCGTCTACACAACACCCTTTTCCGGGAGACTGGCCTGCCTCACATTTATGGTCGCTATGAGACTACTAATGTAAACTCCATACACAGAATCATTCGCTCACCAGAGTTTGGCGGTGCCAGTGTCACCATTCCACTCAAACAGGACGTCATACCGCTACTTGACGGCGTAGGCCCCGAGGTGGATGTTATTGGCGCGGTCAACACGATCGTTCAGGAGGTATCTGTCGACGAGTCCACTGGCAAGCAAGTGACCCGCCTCATCGGCCGCAACACTGACTACCTGGGTATGGTACTCATCCTGCGCAACGCTGGAGCCCAAGGTAGCGGCTCTGCGCTCGTCATTGGTGGTGGCGGCACAAGTCGTGCAGCCATCTACGCGTTGAAGGAGATGGGCTACGGACCAATCTACCTTCTTGGCCGTAACCAATCGAAAATGGAGGCTTTGAAGGATGCATTTGCTCCAGAGTATGACATCCACATTTTGAACTCGCCATCTGATGTCGAGGCTCTCCCATCCGCGCCCCAAGCTGCCATTGGTACCATACCTGCCGACCAACCTATCGATATCGCTATCCGTGAGACCCTTTGCGCATTGTTCGAGAAGGGCAAGGCTTCGGTTAGGGAAATAGAAGCCGGTACGGAGAGGATCCTGCTAGAAATGGCATACAAGCCGCCTGTCACCGCGCTCATCCAGCTTGCGATGGACAATGGCTGGAAGACGGTGAACGGACTAGAAGTCCTGGTTGGTCAAGGCGTCAACCAGTTTGAGTACTGGACGGGTGTTCGCCCACTGTATGCGGTTGCTAGGGTAAGTTTTGTCGAGAACCACAGATGATCTAATACTAACATAAGACAGGATGCTGTTGTGAACCAAACAGACTAAGCTGAGCGGGATTCGAAAAAATACCATAGCTTCATGTCTTAGCTTTGCACTAGAGGTATTGGAGATGACGCATGAGCAAGCTTCCAGTGCCTTGCTTCAAGATGTTTTAGACAGATGCGATGCTATGAGGCCATTCTCTTTCCGTCTTTTCAGACAGGTCTCATATCATCACAGCTACAAAAGTACTTTTCTACCCATTTCCACCTTTGCTGCTCATTGATACTTTTGCCCTTCACTAGAGCCCCACCACGTACTGCTTTCACTCTGCTCACAACTTTACACATCAACGCCCTGCAAATTGAACATGCCAGATCAAAACCAAAACCAGAAGCCCCAACAAGTGCACGCAGACCGGCAAGATCAGTTCGCAGGACGTGACGGTGATATCATAGCTATTGAGCAACGAGGCAACGTCAAACTTGTGTACTTCAAGTATGACGCAAACTCTAATGGAAATTCTACTAGAACTCATAACGCCTCAGTCGATACAACTACACAATCTACAGCCGAAGAAACCACAACACACAGCAAACGGGGTTCGAAATTGGATATACACACCCGAAGAAGAGAAGGAAGAACGAGGAGTATCTCATGAGACGAGCAGATGATGCGGATGAGAGTAGTGGGGAGAAAGACGTTTGTATGGGATATGCTGACGATGAAGACGAAGGAAAAGATGGTGACGAAGGGCAAGAGTCCCCGACAAAATATGTTTTCAGACCAACGGCGTTGGACGCTGCAAGACGAAGATGCATCGACATGCGTGTTTCTAGAAGATACTACAAATGATTGTGATAATTATGATGCCGAAAACGATGGCGATGACGAAAGCCCGGACGAAGAAGATGAAGAAATGCCAGACTACACCCCTGACCAAGACCCCATCCACACCACCCAAACCTTAAACGAAAGGGAGATTACTCAACAGCGCGTTGACGACGATGTCAATTTCGATGCTGACGAGAGTGAGGTTGATGTCTTGGAGCGGGGTGAGGAGGTTGTGGAAGAGCCTGGAGATGGGAATGGGGATGATGAAGACGATGGGGGGTAGTGTTGCGAGTAACGTGAGTAGTCATACGGTTGAGGGATCTAAGGTGAGTAGTCATACTATTGAAAGATCTGAGACGAGCAGCTATACGCTGAGGGGGTCTGAGGGGAGTAGTCATACGGTTGGACGATCTGAGACGAGCAGTCAGACGATTAGAAGATCTGAAGAGGGAGATGATGAACGGGAGAGTGATGCAGAACCCGATGGGAACGCTGAAGGAGAGGACATTGAGAGTGGTAGTTGTGCCGAAGAAGGGGATACTGGTAGTAGTGGGAAAGAAGAAGGCAAGTCAGACGACGAGGGCGACGTGTTCGCTACCAGTTATTGCGACGCGAGCAAATAGATATCAAGACGGTCACACCAGCTTATGAAATCCCCGAGTTCCAGAAGCAAGATACCAATATAACCATTCTTTTTTGGTGACTTCAAAGTTTTCCAGAATACAGTAGTGTACATATCCGTCAAGGGAAAACCTTTCAACACCAAGGTTACAGGAACGAGGCCGAACAAACTGTACCCGAGATCTAGATTTAGCATGGACACCATAATACCAGATTACAAAAACCAATCCGAGAATCCCCTGAACAATCTACGCGGCCTTTCATGGCAAACATCTTCTCCACACCTCCCGTACTGCAGTAAGCTCAGCTCACGAACCTCGCCCTAGCATCCAACAAATCCTTCACCCGATTCCCACTAGGCGTAAATTCCATCCCGCTCTTCGCGTCCTCTTCAATCTTCTGATCAATAGCTTTGTCAAGACTGCTCACGATTTCCTTGCTTGGGGTACGCAGCGCGTTGCGGTCGAGCACTGGTATGCGTCTGTTGCCGGGGGTCTTGAAAACATTGGTTGTTTGCTTGGCATGCTTGTTGTCGTTGTTCTTTTTAGGAAATGGTTTCCGGAATACAGGCTCCTGGGCCTTTTCCGATCGGGTGTCAGACTTTGTTTTGGGAAGCGGAGAGCGCTTCGGGGCGGCGGAGAAGGGTGGTCTTGGTTTGCGGTCTTTGGTCGGTGAGGGGGTCCTGCCGGATTTCAATGGCGATGAGGGCTTGATGGGTGTGGCCATCTTGGGCGGTGAGCCCTCTGGTGTAGTAGACTCTGTGAGCTGGAATTTCATCGGCGTCCTTACAGCTTTCTTCTCGGTCTCTTTGGCAGCAATATCGGCGCGCCTTAGGTCTGCTTTCTGGCGGTCTTCACCGTGCCACTTCGCGAGTCGATCGGCAATGTCCATTGCACCGGCAAATTTCTGCTGATCTATTCGTGGGTCTGATATGGGGTCGCAGGCTTCAGCTTTGGCTTTACCTAGTGGCTCCCGAACGGTGGTGGGGTTAGATGTAGGGCGCGTTGGTTTCAGGGCTGACTGTTGAGTGGTCGAGGCTGCAGTCTTCGTTGCGGCCGGGGCCTGGGATAAGCGCTTTGGTGTGCTCACTACAGTTGTTGCAGTAGGGATTCTAGGCCTCCCAGGCGTGGCCGAGGGAATTCGACTTTGAGGTATAGCAGAATTCCGTCTGCCGACAGGAACCATCGGCTTGGCTGATATTGGCGGAGCTTTGCGGGATGGCGTAGGCCGCACTGCTGTCGGCTTACCAGGTCTACTAGGTACTGCACTCGGCGGAGGTAGCTTCGTCCCTGAGACCTGTGCCCTACTCGGGTTGACAATCGCAGTATCCAGGACCCCAGCCGCGTCAACACGGGCCTCCTTTGTCTCGTCCAGTATTGGCAAGCTTGGTGTGCTGAGCTCTTTAGATGAGCCTATCGCATTGAGAGAGCCCATCGCTATTCCAGTAATAGACGACAAGTTGGAGGTGGCTCTACTCATTGTTCTTGGCGTACCAACCGCACCCGGACTTCTCACGTCCTGCTGATCTCGAATGCAGTATCTATCCGGAATGGGCGGCAATTCGCTCAAATTGAGCGGTCCACAGAAGGCTGGGTCAATCAATGCCGAAGATCGTCGCAAAGTCATCTTCATGTTGGCCATGTCTTCCTGAATCTTCAGCATCACGCCAGGATCAGTTCCTACACGCTGCTGCAGACTCACTGGCCTTGCCCGCGGGATTCTTGACACGGTATCCATTCCTTGCCACTTGACGTGTCTTTGCAGTGATCGGTACTGCGGGGTTTGCACCTTCCGTGTCGTGCCGGTTGAGGCAGAAAGCTCAGCGCTGGAATCTTGTAGACGGCAAGTGGGCTGGACTTCAGTTGGAGTACCAGTGACTTGTCGGGACATAGTCTCGATGGCAGCGGGGGTTTCCGAAGGAAGGCTGTTGTAAACTGTTTGGAATGCGGTGCCATCGCACTCGTTCTTTCCCTGTCGGACCTCACTTGGTCTAGGGGCGAGTCGAGTCAAAGACCCCTCTTTGGTGACGTCGATATCGACAGCTACATCTGGTTCGCCCGATGCACTATTGGATGACAACCTCCGGAAAGAAGGGGATCCCGTGAGCTGGAGCTTCTGCGAGGCCCTGCGTAATGGCGTAGGCACCAGAGAAACTGTAGCTTCATCCTGAGTAGTTGCTTGACCGTGACTACCAGAGCCACGGCTACTGCTGAGACTCGCCATGAGCTGACCGATGTTCTCTGGCGGTGGCTTCGTTGCTGCCCGTGTTTTCTTGATGGGCACAAAGTCCTCGCTTGGCTTGGGAACAGCAGGAGGACTTAGTACTTCCCCATGGTCCTCATCCCTCACGAAATCCGTGAAGCAGTCAGATATTCTCAATGGGTGTACAGGCTGCGGGACAAGATTCTTCGCCAACCGCGAGCCCATGTTGACTGACGATGAAGGTGAGTCGAGTTCGATTGCCCGCTTCACAGGACTCCCCGGTCGACCATCGTTGGGCGTCTCCGCTCTGTCCTTTAGTGTGGGCGTACCAAACAATACTTTGGCGGGGCTCTGCTTCGAAGGGCTGGGGTTCTTGCTAGGGCTGGGGTTCTTGCTAGGGCTGGGCGTCTTCTTCGTAGGAGTGCAAGTCTTTGAATCGCGCTTTGGCGCAGTAGCTTTGGTTGGTGTTCTGAAGCCTGCTCTTGCAGGACCCTGCTTCGCGAGCCCGTCGATTTTCAGCGGACTGCGCGTGTTCCTCGCAGGTGTAACTCTGCCCTGCTTCACTGGAGTCGCATTCTTCAGCGGGCTAGGCGTCCGCCTTCCCGTGGGCGTCTCAGACCCATCTCCCCTCTTTGGCGTAACACTCTTACTCGCTGTCTCGCTCTTCTTTGGCGTGATCTTACTTGCTGGCAACTCGATAGCGAAATAGAACGCAGCCTGCCCCACTTCCAACTTGATTGGCGACTGAATTTTCTTGACTGGCGTTTGACGCCCTGTAGCTGGACTGTCGCGAGCTCGAGCGGGTGTATTCCGTCCTCTGACAGGAGTACGAGGTGGTGTCGCCGGCGACATCGCTATTTCGCGCAAGAACCGTTCGCGGTTTGGAGTCGAAGTCGACTTCGGAGTGGAGGGGTAGGCGTGCTTTTCAAGCGAAGAGCGCACAATGGTCGAGGTGGCTGAAGGATCCGTGTTTTCATCCGATGCCGCGGCTGGCATGGTTGGGGCTGTAATTGAGGTCATAGCTGGTGTGGTTGGGATACTCCCCGTGACAATGCTCGCGTCAGTGAATATGGCCATCATGTGATCCTACGTAGGCTGGACTGATCAGCGACCGTTCAAAAGGCCCAGTTCGATCTATGAAGAACGAACGGATGCGATCGAGGTCAAGAAGGCGGCCGCAGCGATTGTTTTGGGTCGACATGTGTAACAAACAAACATAGATCTACACGACATGCATCATGCCGTGAGACACGGGAGCTCATGCGCAAACTATCGATTGGGCGTAGGAAAAGAAACGGTCTTTGAACTCTAGTTCGTTGAACGTCTACATGGGAATAAGCACTAACTCATCTACATGCGCTAATCGCTAGGTATATAGGGTTACCACTCAACCATCAATTCTATTCCTTGGCATTCTTCCACATTTATAGCTTCTCCTTCAAGCTCGACTTCAATCTCCTCTCTACGGCGTCTAGGTATTCGTTCGTGGTGACCCAGCTGGCCCTGTCCTTCTTTCCACATGCTAGTGCTAGATCCTTGGTCATGATCTTGTCAATATCCACTGTGTCGACACAAGCCTTCTCAAGCTGCTGGGCAAAGACGACAAGTTCTGGGGTATTGTCGAGCTCACCACGCTTGGCGAGACCTTGAGTCCAGGCATAGATGGAGGCGATGGGGTTAGTAGAAGTCTCGTTGCCCTTCTGGTGTTCGCGGAAGTGACGGGTAACAGTGCCGTGAGCAGCTTCAGCTTCGAATGTCTTGCCGTCTGGGGTGATGAGCGTGGAGGTCATCAGACCAAGGGAACCAAACCCTTGGGCAACGATGTCGGACTGGACGTCTCCGTCATAGTCTGGGGTTCGTTAGCAGATGCTTGGCAATATCGGAACAAAAACGCACTCTTCATCGCGATGATGTAGCCACCTTCGCTCTTGATCATCTGTGCAACCATGTCGTCGATCAAGCGGTGCTCGTACCAGATCTTGGCGGCCTCAAATTCCTTCTTGTATTGGCTGTCGTAGATGGCCTGGAAAACGTCTTTGAACTTTCCATCGTACGCCTTGAGAATGGTGTTCTTGGTGCTCATGTACAAAGGCAGCTTCTTGTCAAGGGCCATCTTGAATGAAGCATGTGCGAAACCGGAGATGGACTCGGTGGTGTTGTACTGGGTCTGCGCGACACCGCCCTCTGCAGGGAAGTCGTAGACCTTGATAACCTCAGGCTTGCCGCCCTTTGGTGTGTAGACCATCTCCAGGGTGCCTTCACCGGGGATTACGCGGTCCTTTGCACGGTATTGATCGCCGAAAGCATGACGGCCGATGATGATGGGCTGCTTCCAGCCAGGAACGAGACGAGGGATGGTAGGGATGACGATGGGCGCGCGGAAAACGGTTCCTCCTCTATGACGCTGTTAGTCATAGGTTCGCATCTTTTGTGAATGGGTATCCTACAGGTGGTTTCGGATGGTGCCGTTAGGCGACAGCCACATCTTCTTGAGCTTGAACTCCTCCACGCGCTGCTCATCTGGGGTGATAGTTGCGCACTTGACACCAACGGAGTACTTCTTGATAGCTTCGGCGGCATCGAGTGTTACTTGGTCGTTTGTCTCGTCGCGGTATGGCAGACCAAGGTCGTAGTACTTGAGGTCAATGTCGAGGTATGGGTGGATAAACTACAATCTTCAGCGCATGTCCTGATGTCCTTATGCTTTCCTGCAATTCGGCGCACCTTGTCCTTGATAACCTGCCAGATGATCCTGGTCATCTCATCACCGTCAAGCTCCACCACCGGGTTCTTGACCTGAATTTTCTTGATTCCTGCAGAAGACGCCATCCTGTACTGTCCAATTTGTGTGTATAATCTAGACGTGGTGGCCAGGGAGTTGTTCGCAGTGGTTCGTCGCGGGCTCGAAAGTTGCGCCGATGTCGCAGCTGTCTGGGAAGCAAAGCAGCGCGTCGCAAAGCTGCAAGTCTGTTGGCGAGGGAGTCGTGCAATTGATGTCGCAGAGCGGATAGCAGCGGGGGCTGAAGTTGCCGGCCTCATGGCGAATGTATGGTAGAGTATAGCCTCGGAAAGACGACAAATCTCACAAGTCCAAGAGTCGTTCGTTGCCGGCCGCGGTCCCGATTGCGCAATACGGCGAAGGTACTCGGCTGATAGGAAGACCAATTCTTAGTCGATAGAGTCGCCTAGCGGGGTAACCAAAGCCGAGGAGGCAGGAAAACCCTTTAAACCCGTCGCAGAGCCCTGGGCTTGGTCATGGCCCAGAACTCCAACGAGCAGGTGGTTCGGTGGAACGGCTAATACCCCACGGTCGCATTGTGTAGATGCAAATTGATTGCTCCAGCGGGCGGCAGATGCTCCTTCGCCGCCTGTCACGCGCAAGCCTTCCATCCTGCGACGCGGGGAAACTGTAGCTTATGACGTGTAGCCGAGCCTGACATGTTGGCGCGACGAGAGCTGCGCGACGTCGTTCGTGAAACCAGAGGGGCCATGGGAGCATGTTTTCGAGCATGTGGTCGCGCAATGCACGCTTAGGGTTCACTGCAGTGCGGAGGTCGCTATTGTATATGTAAGTGCGACTCGCCCTGCGCCCGGATCCCCCCTCTTGCGAGCGCATGCGGGCACACGGCACACGGATCCGCTCTCCGATTTGGGGCTGCAACTTTGAGCGTGTTGCTATTATTGGCCGGCAACTTGAATTTGCTTTTGAAGAAAAGCAAAAGCATCGTCAGGGTGGCCCGATTGGAGGATCTCTCCAGGCTTCCCTCGTCCATGTAGGGGGAGCGTGCCTTGGCGTCGACCATGGGCATCAACATTGAAACGAAGGAATCAAGGCGCCAAGATGCATATATAATCAAGACGAATACGAACGGACATGGGAAAAGGAATCGATGAGTCCACTCCCAAAGGATCAGTGGACCCACCGAATTCGCTGCAAAAGAGCATCTGCGATGACGGCGCTGACGACTTCTGTCAGCCTGTACAACAGCTCGAGGCAGCTACGACCCAGCATATGCAGCAGTCAACATGCGCTGTTAATATCACGGCATACACACGACTATCACATGTTTGGGCACCAGAACTTCATATCCATTACTAGCAGCAACAAGTCTGCATGCTATGTACCCTCGGTCTTTGGGTCGTGCCTTGCTTTCGTGACTGATCTCCGTCTATGTCCCGTTCTAACGTGCCTTGCATATACCCACTCCTCATAGCTTTGCACGTATAGCATGCACTTGGACTATGTGGCTGCTGTTTGTTTGACTGGGAAACATGAGCAATTATACAAGGATTCTGCTCTTGTACCTCACACTTGAAGACCTGGATCTTGCTGATGTACTTGTTACCGAGTTGCTGTTTATGTTGAATGAGGAAGTAGGCAAAGCCTTGGATGTTTGAGCTGCCTATTCAAGAAAGTTAGTTAGATAAGAACTCGCTAGCGAAATGTGATATAAAGTTAATCCCGAGGGGGGGGGGGGGGGGTAGAAGCATCTTCGGTGATGCGATCTTTGCACTTCCAAGGAAGACGGCGTTGCAAAGTGATCGGAAAGGTTGGCAAGTGACTTACCTATCATAGCTTTCATCTCGGAAGAATCGCCCTCAAATGTATGTCCAGGCCAGTTGTCCAACTGCCAACCCCTTTCATTCATCGCTCGCGCAAGTACTTTAAGAGTCTCTTCGTTGTTGACTCTAACGGAGATGAAGTAACAAAGGTTTCGAATATCGCTGCCTTCCTTCCCCTCCGTGACCGTCACCCATTTGATCCACGCCACGTCAGAGAACTGGTGGAGTTCTGGCAAGTCGGATCCTTCAACTTGTGGCGTTATTTCTTGGCCTGCATATCTCGGACCTTTGACGTTAAAGGCCATGATGACGTCGTCTTTGATGTTGATCGAAAACAAGAAGCTAGCTCCTGTGGCCTGGTAGCCTTTTCCATTCACATCGTAGACCTGGTCATCGAGGTCATCCAGACTGTCGGGATCTTCGTGCTCGACGGCGAGAAGTGAGTTATGGCCTCCTTCGACCACATCACAATCGGAATTCAACCCTAGAGCGTCCAGCGTTGAGCCGATTCCCCACTTACGATGCAAGTCGTACATATCCCAGCCGCCTATGTCCTCGGGTAGCGTATCCCAGTACCAGAGCCAGAGATCGTTCTCGGTATTGAAGGATGACGCTGCCGTATCCCGGACTGGCTCGTAAAAGGGGCCGACTGCACGGTCATCGGCGCGCATCGCCCACATTAGCGTGCAGCCCTTCTCCTTGAACTTATTTCAAAGCACCTCATCCTCTGTTTCTGTATGTGTTACCTGATCCGGGGGAAGGGGAGGTGGGCATGTAGCAGCAACGTCGACGAGTCTGCCAGTTCCTGACAGAGCAGTGGTGTTGATGGTGATTAAACCATCTTGAGAACAGCTATAGTATTAACGTCAGCAATCTTTTCGTTCAATTGACGTGTCAGGTCCTATAGCAGGGTTGGAAATTTGAACTGTTGACAAAGTGGGTGAGCCGCGTTTTTTGGGCAGATTTCCCCGATGGCAACGGAGAAGAGTGCAACGATTCCTAGCAGGTTGAGGAGTTTGATCTAAAGAGTGTAGTGTAATTGATCGAGAATTTGAGTATCTGGAGTAGGGTGTAGGTGTGAAAATGCGTTGTCGAGCGGTATTCGTGCGCCTCTGGTACAGCCTCGCTTCCAGATTGGCGAGATGAGTGTACGAGTGAAAGGGACAGCAGAGCATTTGCCTACATACACTCAACCAAATCTAAGCCTTTTTTTCCAGGCAATAGGCCAATAATCATATGATTGCAAGCTTCTGAGCCCTCCGACCCTCGAAGATCCCAGGGTGTGCTCGGAAGAAGCCCACACGGCGATACTGGCCCATCGAGTCCGACAGTAGCATTATTCCTTCGACATCTTCTTGCCGCGGGGTATTTTCTATCAATCGAGTGGCAAGGCAAGTGACTTCCACGCCATCATGCATTTCCAGATCGATCGCATCCAATGTGGCTTCGCCGCACTTGAGACCGATGTGTGGTAGACCTTTCCCTTCATCGCCATTAACGGTTCGTTCAAGGTAGCCGTCAAACTCAAATGTATTTTGCAGATTGTCCTCAGGGTGGGGCCGCCAAATTGCTATGCAAACACAGCCCTTGACAATCAAAATGGCCGATGTAACAACTCCGTATTCGAAGCCCGGGACAGCGAGTTCCACATCACAAGAGACTACTTGGAAGCCCAAATCGCCTTTGACACCCATACCACCACCACCAGCCTCGTCTCCCCAGATATTTACGAAGTCTTCGACAGCACTGTTTACAGACGCCCAGCTCCATGACGGAGCCACGTAATCTTTCGCTCGCGGCTTTCGGCCGTAGTCCTTATTTTCTGTCATTTCGTCCCGCGAGCATCTCCATTGCAAATCTTGCGTGAGGTCGCGCTCCCACATTCCAGCAAGATAGCGACTGTGGTATCTCTGGCCAAGCTCTTCGGCAATGGCTGCAATTGCTGCAAGTTTGTCGCCCTGATAAGACAGCATACGGCGACTGTACTCACCACGTATTGAGAGCCATTTCTGTCGCGCATTTTCTGGAGTGGTCGCAAGAGAAAACATCTTGCTATTCCATGGTAGGTTTGGTAGCTGCGGATCTCTGCCTGAGGATAAGCCATCCGCAGGTGTTAGGCTCGTGCGGTCGATACATTCGACGCCACGGTAGGAGAAGATGATTGCACGAGTCGACAAGATGAGTTCCTGGAATGTCCAGGCACGGCTGTTGATGGGATCTTTCCATCGCTTGTAGCTTCCCGGATAACTTAGAATGACATGTGTGGGCGCTTTTGATGACATGTTCGCAGGAAACGGTATCTTAACTGGTTCAATGGAGTAGTCGGTCTTTTGTTCGATGTGATGAAGGAAACCTTCAGTGGCGGATTGGGCGACGGAAGCCACAAAAGTGACCGCAGCACATTTGTAAATCAATCGCATTTTTGGTAGCTCCAGTGCTTTATCTGTGTCTGAATCCTGCATGATGCACCTGTAATTCCGTCAACAATGCTATCGCTAGCCAATGATTTGTTCTTACAGCGCGTCTACCCAAAGGTACTGCAGTCCAAGGCGACGGGTGACCGTGACTGCGTCCTTTATCGTTTTGGGAAGACTTTTATCGTCAAAACCTTTCATGAGTAGACTCTCTGTCTTGCTAAGCAATATAAATGATTGACTCGTGCCCCAGACGTAACTAAGCGCAGCAAAATTCGGTCCGCAGTCACTGAGAGTCGATGTGGAGATGACGCGCAAACTTTGATCGTCCCATAGCTGTATTAAACGCGAAGGCAAATTATCAGGCGTGACACCTGCAACAGGTTCAAGGTTGCGCATCCAGGCTGCCAACAAGCTCATGTTGGTCTCTGCTCCAAGGGTGCTGTTCGTTGTGACCGTGGGGAAAAGCGGTGGCCCATCCGACCCATGATCTGACGCCCTTAGCTAATCTTTCGATATTGTCAATTTGTCAACATACGTTCGACACTGACGTGATATCGCAGTTCTACAGCCTTGTCCCCATTCAGCTTTTGCAGCTTATTAGGGCTCTCCGTGTCGTCAATAGCTTCGATGCGCGCATTGACAAAAGTGAACAGTCCTTCTTGGCCTCTTTCAAAAGAGATTTCAACCTCAAATACGCACGGTTCATCCAGTGTATCACGATCTTCCCATGCGTCCCAGCCTCCAGTAACATCGTCATCTGAGTCTTCCTCGTTGAACGTAGAAGCGTCCTCCCAACCTGTTGCAACCTGGCCGGACTGTTCGCTCACCACCTCATTTGCGACGTCACAATTCTTCCTTTTCTCGGATGCATTACTTCCGGAGCGGGTGTCAGTCTTCCCAAACCGGTCGTACAATTCACTTAGGAAGACTGTGCCGTGCAAGCCATTAGCAAGCGTTTTACAGAACCCGCATCCTCTCAATACCGACACCCGCAGCTCTTCCGACGAAATACGATAACGCATAGAGACTCTTGGTTGCTCAACAAGAGCATGTTTGAGCGTCGCCAATGATGAATGGGTCCATATTCGCGTACGGCAAGTCTCGCATTGATCATCGAGCGAAGACGCGGTAGCTGATGCCTCGGGTATAACGTACTTGCGCGGTGGTTGTCGTGCATCCAGAAATCGTAGCATCGTTCAGAGGTAGAGTGAGGAGGGGCATCGGCAAACCGACGCGCCGCTGTCTTGAAGGGCTATGGAGCTAGACTCCTTCGAACTAGCGCCGACCATAGGCACGTTGGCGCTAATGGAGAACTTATTCCCAAAGCTGGAGTCATAATAAAGCACTGTAAGATCTTAGCATGCGCAGCGCATAGCGGACTTGAACTCTTCTCACAGATGGTCATAGCTAAGATTTCGCGCCGACTAGCCGGTGTACATGGCTTTGCCGTGTCAGTGTCGAACGCACACACCTTGGATCTCATAAGGTCTCCTTCGTCTCCTAGTCGATCTGCTCAAATGCATTCTTTTGCTGACTGCTACCGTGATTTGGCAATATGAAGTATCTGCCGTGTGACACCCAATCTGTGTAACGCGAAGGTCTTCAACCGAGTATGCCGATTGGCAGTATAGTAGGCATGACTCACAGCCGCTTAAAGGAACACAGCGTGATTAAGCCTCAAGCAAATTACCTTTTCGAAATTCTATACAGAATTCTACGTCTACCCCACGATTTTTACGTATGTCACCTGTCGTGGACATGGCGATAGAACAACGAAGCCAAATAACTCGTATCTGTATAATCAAGAGCTGGTAATGCAGAGACCTGACCGGAAGACGATGGTAGAAACACTCATCCGGGCCTACCATATGTATTCTCCCATCAATACTTACAGTGATAGAAAGCGAGATTAATTTTCTAGAGGTCCTTGAGTATGGCGTGGGCAGCCAGATTTTCAATAGAGAAAGGCGTCAGCTCGGAGCATTGTGGTCCGACGTAGCTCACTAATCAAGGATTGCATCGAGGGTACAAGAGAATCGTTCGTATGTCTTAGAGAAGAAGAGGCTAGTTTTGTATAGTAACATAGAGATTACTCAACTCGCCCCGCCTTGAAAGGCGCACGGGTTGCCAAGATACCTCACCCCTGCACTAAAGGTAGTACTTACTTCCGGGGTACCCGAAAAGCCGCTCCGTTAAGGTTTGCTATATATACTCTGAACTTTCTCTATGATTTAGCACCTTGCTATTCCATTGCAGCTTCTCGCGCGAATCTTACTGATCTACGAGAAACCATAAATTTTCAAGATGAAACTCGCGCTAAGTCTCTTTATACTGGCCGCTTTGCCACTCCTAGCGCTTGCTGTGCCGGTAGAACAATCTGTCGGAGCTCCCGTCCAGAGCATTGACAAACGTTAAGCTGCTTGTGGAGGATCGGTAAGTGTTCATCAGTTCCATAACCCTGCATGATCGCATTTGTCTTCTAGGAATCTTATGGGATGAGAAGAAATTTACTAGCAGTGGTACAATATCTGTAGAATTACCCAAGCCGCGGTGGTTATTGCTTGATATGTGAACCGGGTATAAGAATAGGGGTCTCCTCTTTTGACATAAACAGAGATGGGATCATTGACCCAGAAGAGTGCTCCGCAGTTAATTGCGGATGAGGTAGAGTGGCATTGCACGTGTCACTCAAGCAAGTTATTAGAGAAGCATGCATTATTGTAACGGTTTGTGGAGGGGAGGACTGCGCTGTCATTGTATAGCTACGAAGGAGAGCAGCTATATACGTGTGTGGGACGATAAAGTGTGGTAGCGATAGCCGTACCTAACTTGTACCGGAGTGGATCTTGGCAAGGTCTAAACCGTTACAATTATAGATAGCTAGCCTATATTCTGGGATGGAGTTTGCTTAAGATAGAAAGATGAGAGGGCTGTACAGAATCTTCAATTCTTAGTAAACGTTGGACTTGGGTATCTGCATACTAAACTATGAAAACCTGCAAGAAACAATGCGACAACTACCTTAATCCTTCTCTTGTATCTAAAACAGGATTCACTCTCGCTCCCTGATTATACGTCAATTGCGTAAAAAGTGATAATCTCTACTCATACAAGCTTCTATCGTTTGGGTCATTCTTTGGTTGCGGTGTTGCGGTGCTGGTCGAAGTTTGCGTCGGCACATTCTCAGCTGGCGCCTCGCTCACGATCACAGGAGGAATCTGAGGTGCTCCTTGTGCAGTGGCCAGAGGTGGAGTGCTGGGAAGAGGGCCCTGAGGCGGTGGGCTTGGGGACGTATCTGGTAGAGGACCTACATTGGGCGGAGCACCGTAAGGAGTGGGCGCAGAATGTACGGGCTGAGGTGCTTGTGGGGATATCGGTGACACATTACTCATCGTTTTTTGCTGTTGAGAGGGACCCATTGCCGACACTGGGGAGGAGGAGACTAGACTCCCATCTTTCGCGGCATCACCGTAGTAGCCAGCTTGTGGGGGTGGCGGGTACATGTAGCCTTGCGGAGGCATGAAGCCCCCGTTTGGTGCCTGAACCCAACCCGGGGGTGGGGGTCCGTAGTAATAGACTGGACCAGGGACAGCAGGCGCTCCACTACTAGGAGCACCAGGCGGGATCCCACCTGGTACTTGAGCCATAGCTGGGCTCAATGGCTGACCAGGTGGTACAATACCGACGGTAGACTTGCTGAATTGACCAAGCAACTCCTCAGGATACTTGTGGCGGAACCCCCACTTCCACCAGGCCTTGAAAGCCGCCCCACTACTCATGTTCTTCCATTTCTCAGCCAGTAGCTTTTGGTCCTCGGGGCTGCGGCGATCTTGCATGCGAGTAAAGCAGAGTATGAACAGTGAGATGAGTACCCAGCACACAGTACCAAATCGCATAGCGCTCTTGCCTAGCATAAGGCGGCGGAACCAAAGCCAAGACTCGAGAAAGCCAAGTAGGAAAAGGCCAGGGATAACAGTGGCGACGATGATGATCCAGTATCTGATGTAAGACCCGCAGTAATAGCTGGAGTAGTAGTGGCACTCGTCATAATACGAGCCTGAGCTATCATCGTCGTTTCCAGAGTCGTAGGTCGAGCCAGTGGGGTATGCGTAACTTGTGTAAGAATAGTCGACAGGTGGTGTAGAACATGACGCGATGTAGTACTCGTAAGTCAGATCTGAGGCGGAAGTAAAAGGTGCGGCGCCTTCGGTCAGATACCACGTCTCAAAGATGTAGACGTAATTGCCGTACGTAGAAGCCTCCGAGGATGTTTCAACGGAAGTTGGAGATATTTGCGCGGTTACCTCTGTTGGAACTGAGACAGAGGCAGCAGTTGTAACAGTGACTGGCGGTAGAGTCAGCTTATTAAGTTCATAGTATGACAAAAGGGGCATCGACACATACACACGGTAGGACATGAAGCAGGAGCCGTCATGGTGACTGGCATTCTGAAGTCGATACTTGTTGAGGTTGTTCTCTCTAAACCGTTCGCCGTCGAATAATAGTCGTACGGAGTTGTTGTGCTGAGATCAGACTCGGCTACCACCCCCGTAGTATAGTACTCATCCACAATCGCGAGGTTCTCATTGTAGTAGTCCCAAGACGTGTAGGCAGTGTACGGAGAGGCGGTAGGGGTTACGTCGTCTTTGATGGTGCGGGTTGCCGTCCAGGTGTCGGTAGTCACACTATTATCGTAGTATGTGTATGTGTACGGGGTTTCAGTGACTTGCTCCATATAGCGCACTGTGTGTGTCCAAAAGGCAGAAGTAGGATCGGCGGAAGTAGTGTAGAAATCATCATAAGTAGAAAATTGCGCGCTCACAACAGCGGCACTGGCGATAGCCACGAGGGCATATCGAGCAGCCATCTTGTCGCTTGCGTAGAATGTGAACGATCGTGGGTCGCGAAACGCGAAAATTAAATATTACCAAAGTCTGTAAGGTTGCCCTTTGGAACACCAGGGCGACGGTCTCATCTTAAACACAACCAAGCACCACGCCGTTTAACACGGCCAGTTCACCGGTCATGCAAAGGGTTCAGTCATATTTCGTTTCCCCTTAAGCGATTGATGCAGCCTTGCGCCTTTGGCAGGGTCCGCCTCTTTTCGTCCAATCATGGCTCGATCGCAATGCAAGTCAGCAAATCCTGCGGGACGTCTAGATGTTTAGCGGGATTGAATCGTCTATCTTGGGCCCTTGCGGCTGGTGCAGCCTAGGGCATGCAGGGGTAGGCGGGAGGCCTTAGAAGAATAAAGCGCTTGCACTGCCCGCACGTTTATTGACAAGGTCACTCCGCGCATGGCAGCGCACTCGGCTCCTCCCAGGCACGAATGACGTGAAGCTGCAGATGCAGTAGTTTCCTTGGCTATCGTATGGTGAAGCTGGTGATGGTTAGACAGTGTCGTGAGGTGGTGTGTGGAGATGGGAGGTGGTTTTGGTGGCGTTTTTGTGAAAAAAGGCACGAGACAAGTGCGACGTCTTGGCGACACTTGAAGACTCATCCTCGGCATCCGCGCCTCGCGTAACCATCCCTCAGGCCATTCACCCGGCATCCCGGAGCGCTGATCCCAGAAGCAGATTCATTGCCGTCGTCCTCATTACACCGACCTTGGCGAGTATATTCGAGAAGAATTTTCGCTCAAGCAAGAGCATCTCGAGTTTCCACTCAGGCAGATAAGCTTGACTATTGCCAGCGTTTGGGTGTCTATTTGCTGGCAGAATGACTACTAGCCCGCATCAATCTCGCGATATATCACTAGCAGTGATTAAAGACAGTATGCTGACTGTTGTTACCGTTCGTGGCAACGTTGGACGCAAAAAGCAACCATGCGATACGACCTTGGAAGCCAACATACTATCCAACGACGGTACAACAAACGCCTTCACAGACGGTGATTCTGAATTTGCCATTGAGTAATCGGTTTGGCGCGTAATACTCACTTCTTTCGGTGGTCGTGTTTGTGTTAGCATGGCGGCGTAACAGGGGCTAACGTCTTTTGCGGGTGCCACTAGCCACGACTTTTATATCTCAGCATTCGTCGCAACACCAACATAGACCTCAGATTCTAATACTCTATAACACATGACGTTGCCATACTAACAGCTGAGACTAATTCTAGTAGGCTCTCTACGACAACACTACATATCCTCAACCTAAGCCCTATACATTCAAGCCTGGTTCTCATGACTGAACACATCGACCATTCGTTTTCTCCGACTACAGAGGAGTGCTCTTGTACCGAATTCCCTATCCATTTTTGACCGGTTTATTAGTCCGAGTTCTAAGTGCGCCGAACATCCTCCATGGGGTCAGATGCGGCGTCGAGTTGCTGTTGTCGCTCTTGTAGTTTGCGCTGTTTCTCCTGGAGGCGTTCCTCACGCTGTTTCAACTCCGCCTCCCGCGCATTCAGTGCTGCTTCACGGCGGAAAAGCTCCTCTTCTTTCCAACTTCGTGGCGGTACCGTACGTGATCGTTCATCGTTATGCCAGCTTCCGTTGATCATGGGTGGAATGCGAGTCGAATCAGTGGTTTGACTATGCTCTGGCCTGCTATCAGTCGGTCGTGTGGTTTCAGCTGTCGTCCGGCGCGTATTTGGTTCACCAAAAGGAGACCTTGTTGGACGCTCATTGTCACTATACGTAGACCCAAAAGTGAACCCTGTGCCGGATGGGTTTGATATATTTCCAGCTCGTTCTGCAGCTACAGATTCTTGCATCTCACGTTAGCGGCATGTGGGAAAACTGCGCCAATTATGGGGGATCTCTATGTTGTATGTGAAGGCGGTCGCTTGAGCTGTGGGTGGGGTAGGCCGACTAGATTGGCGATGAGATAAAGGCGTACGTCCGAAGAGCGGGTGTTCTGGTCCGAGGCCACTTGCTCCTTGGTTAAGACCAGACCCTCCAGGCGCGAAGGCAGGGCCGAACGAAGGGTAAGGTGAGAATCTAGGATTTCCGGGCGGAAACCCTCCGAAGAGGCCTGGAATTTGACCGTTGCGGTCCGCCGCCAGTCGCCGCGCCCGAGCTTCGGGATCTTCATACTCGGTTTTGAACCATACAGCTCGACACAATGGACACACGTGGACGCCGTCTTGTTGCTTCCGGCGCGCGAACATTTTGTCGGGACAGCTGCGACAGAATTCATGCTTGCATGGCGCGGGCAACTCAACTTCGATACGCATAGCTTGGTGTCCACTTCTATCGTAATCTTCCGTACAAATTGGGCAAGTCGCTTTATCGGGAGGTTCGCGTTCGCTGCAGAGCTTGAGGTGATTGCGCGTGAAGTCGCTAAATGAAGGCGGTGTTGCCATTTTCGCGAATGCCTAAGGAGCAGTAGTTGACGTTGGAGAAATCTTAATAGATCGGGTTGCGGTTATTAGGGCTCACTGTTGGTGTAAACAAGCATTGGGGCTCGCCAGTGGGATTGACAGGGTCTTGGGCATGCATACGTCACGTGCGAAACCTCACCTCTTTCACTGACCCAAGGCTTTCCGCCTTGGCATTCGTACGGTGACTAGAAGGACCTCGAATACATGAAAATCCACTTCCAGTCCTCTCTGATAGTGAGTGTATTGAAGCGCAGTATATTGGCGAGAACCATATTTTCTGCAAGATTGCTGGGCACTTCCCTGAAGACATAAGAAGTACAAACCAGAGCCCCAAAACCAAGGAGTCGAGATCCCTACATGATGCACTTTTCAAAGCAAAATACAGTTGGATAACATCCTACCGCAGATTAGGAGACGATGGTACGTAGAAAAGCGAAGAATGACATTAGCACCTTCGCTTTCCGGGGTAGGAGTGAGGTTAGACATCGCAGAAACCAATGCAATCTGAAGGTAAGGATGGGAATATGAAAGCAGGTATGATTTATCTGTATCCGATCTGCCAACGTCTTTTGTCCAATGGTCTGGATGCTCGTATCTTATCAATAGGCGATGCCCTGAATTTCAAACCCGCAAGATTCACATTACTGGGTGTGAAGAAGCGTGGGATTCATGAACGTGAAACTGATCAGCACTGAAATTCAATCATTCCCCACTTCACGGCGTGAAAACGCTGCCTGGCTCTTACTTTAGACGAATCTCCAACAGACCGGCACCACTGGGACTGTAGTTTATATTCACAATCTCCAGCCTCTTATCCGCCATCTCCAGCAACTGCCTCCAGTTCTTTTCCGTCCTCTCTTTTCCGCCAAAGTAGGTCAACATGATCATATCCTGCTGGCGATGCTGATGTTCTTCGCTTCTGGTGATGGCCCCTTGCGCGCGTTCCGGTACGATTGTGTCGCTGATCAGGAGCCTGGGCTCGTCGTCTCGGTTTTCCAGTGCCGGGACAATCGCTCGAATCATCTTCGCAGACTCCTCGTCGTTGTTGTTGTGGAAACAAACGCGGTAAAAGTAGACTGCCGCGTCGCGAACAGGTTGCGGCGTGAAGTAGTTGTACTTCTGGAAGGTTATTCGGTCTTGTACCTCAGCCGATTGTGAAGTAGAGAGTTGGTAGACGGAGATGTCTTGAACCACAAACTTTAGAGAGCGGTAGTGCTGTATGGGATGTTAGCGCATGTGCGTTGCAATAACCGTGCATCCTCCGTTATGTACCTTTGCAAGATCGATACTGATGTGTCCATTGCCCCCACCGATATCAACTACTTTCTTGTTCTGGAGGGACTCCCAATCGAACCCATTGCGAAGCACGTTGACGCTGTCGTCGACTGTCATGATGTCAGAATTGTAGAGTTCGAGAGTATTCTTGGGAAACTGGAGTCTTGGTACACATATGATCAGAAGGCTGACCAACACTTGTCCCCTCTGGTGTGCGATCGAAGGAACAGTGCGTAGACTCATTTGAACATGAATGCTCAGATAATCATTTCCATAAACATACCTAATGACCATCCCGCCATTGCATTCGAGAAGCGCAACGCCTTTTCCGGGTCGGTTTCCAGGAAGTCATAGTACGTCATACCATATTTACGATACCATGCGCAATTCTTCAATCCTGCCGAGTACGGTGACTCTTCGATGTGCTTGTTCATCTCCATAGCAGCCTTGAAAGTATCGTCGTATGACATATCAGCCATGGCTGCGAATTTTGAGGTTTTGAGAAAGTAAGACGCGGCAGTATGCCGAAACTTGTCATCGACTTCTTCGAAGACCCGCTGCGTCGCTAACATCTTGAGGAACCGGTTCGTGCGGTCTTCATCCATTCCAGCTTTCTTGGCCAGTTCAGCAGCACTAATTCCGGTATCGTCCGCGGGGACATGTTCAAAGTACTTTCGTGACAGCGCCACTTGGGTGGTGGCCGCGTCGGCACACGAATAGCCTTGTGTTCGGAAGAGGTTTTTGGGACCGTTGACCAAGCGATGGAGGTCAAGGACGGCGTCGTTCAGCTGGTTCCGAAGTGCTTCGTACTCTGCAGTCTCAGGAACAGCAGGCGAGTCACGTGCGAAGTTTGGCTGACCGTGCCCATTGGTATCAATGTATGAGGTTATCGATTTTGACAGCGCGGACACACGGTCTGCCAAGGAAGCGATCGAGACGTCATCTTGCTGGGTAGCCATATTGGTGGATGATACTTCCGTGGGCTGTTCTTGAAGCTCTTGGAATAGGAGGCTGCGGTTACCCTGTGAAGTGGTCGAATCGGCGATATTAAGTAGATGGTAGTGGCATAGGATCCATCTTATGAGTTATAACGACCCAACGGCCACCGCCCCGGCCCAGACTGATCCAAATTCAACGGGGCGCTTGGCTCATAGCCTCGCTGGGGTATTGCTTTGCGCTACTGCAGCTGTTCGGTTCGTCTCGAATTCTAGGCAATGGGATGCCACGGCGATACGAAGAAGGTCGAGATGAATACGCAATTGGGAAAGGAAACCGGGTGTAGCCTTATTCAGGGTAGGAAAGAATACTTCAAGGATCCTTCGTCTCATGCAATACGTTGAGGTCTCCGCAAGAGTTTCGCGTAGGTCCAAGTAGATGCAAGGATTGGCTGCATGCTGTGAAGGGACACCTATGTTGTGTGTTAAGGTAATTGGACGATTCCATCTCTAATGATCAGTAAGAACCTTTTCGGGACTCTTATCGTCAGCAGTACTGTTCAACCAGTATCAGAGTATGTCGCACTCATTCGTTCCAGTGTCAAGTTTTTCCCAAGCCGCTCAGTGTGGACCGTGCCGCGCTTCGGCATGCACCACCCCACCTGCCAGCCGTCCGGCAGCTAAGCGGCAGTCTTTGGTCCTTCGTACAAACTGCATGTACGGCTATGGTTTAGTCGGTTGCACATCTCGGCATATGGTAGATATAGTTCCAGGGCGGTTATCGGTGTTAGCGGTACCACCCGAATGAAGATGCATGATTCTTAGGTGCGGATCCGATGCAGCAGCTCGCCGAGCGCACGCATCCGCGTGACCTCAGATAGCTAGTTCTGTACAACATCGCGATTGTAGTTCGATGTGAGAAAAAAAGAGCGGAAACGAATTTGTGATGATGAGGGGCGAAGTAGGGACCATGAAGACAGCGGTGGGATTGCACACGTGGCGGGAGCCGCTAGTGTAACGGGGAAGAGGTATCCCGTCCGTTCCCCGCCAGCCTACCTTCTTCCTCAACCTGCACGACTAATCATCACCCACATCGACGACAATAAACTTCAATGCAACATTTTCTCCGTGATGTCGCAGTTAACGCCCCATGAACGTGCCCCTGTCCCGTCTCGCTGATACACTATGTGAAGCGCACCAACACGAGGAAAGCGAGAAACAAGCGAACGAATTTTCCTTGCTGTTAATAGCTCCTTAGTCAGACTTCGGACTCCGCAGCAAATCACGACTCCAATCGTGTGTCATTCGTATCTTTTCGGAGCCTTTCCACCTCCTAATACGAAGTCCGTTGCTAGAAGGCATGACCACGCAACAAGAACACCGAGAATCCGCTTCATCCTAGCATCACAAGAGCCTCATCTAGAGAATCCGACTATTATCCTAATATTGTACTATATAGAAAAGCTATCTGTACAATTCGTCATGATTACGATGTGAGCGATATGTAAAGAGTTACTACAGAGCTCTCTGCAAAGCAACCATCACTCACGGAGCTGGAAGCAACCAGGGAACGGGGGTCAGAGCGCAGTGTCACCTACTTTCCAAAGTCTCATAAGGCGGAGTTCAAGACACGCATAATCCGAAAGATCCTACAGCTCTCCGGACAATAGCAAAAGCCAAACACAATGCCGCATGTATACGCGTCCCCCTTCCACCCTTCCACCCTTCCACCCCCAACCATCAGCACCATGTACATGCATCCATACAGACATATAACACCCTCATACCCTTCCTACTCTCAACATCACTACCAGCATCACCAAAAGCAATTTGACACTCCCCAAATCCTACCCCATTTCAAAATGCGCCCTCTCATCCTCCTCGCCACCCTCCCACACGCCCTCGCCCTCATCGCCCCCCACCACTTCAACCACACACCCTCATTCCCGCATTCAAACTGCGAAACCATCACCCTGACAACAACGATGACGATGACACTCACCGCTCCCGGCTTCCCCACTGCTTTGCCGGGTAACAGCAGCACCAACACCAGCAGTGGCGGAGGGCTTTTCTTCAACACCACCAGCACCAGCACCACCGGCATCAGCACTGTGAATACTGATCTAGCGCCCATGACGCTGATAACGCTGCCATCGGATGTCGTGGGTGCTGTGCCGACGACAACGACGAGCGAGGGAGGAGAAACGGGTACTGGGGAAGTGGGAGCTGCGCCAACGCCGAATGATATTCAGCCTGTTACTCTGATTGATGTTGGTGTTGTGCCGACGATTTAGTCGAAGAATATGAATGGTTGGGAAGGTGTGAGTGGTTGGCAAGGGGAGAGTGGTCAGGAGGTTGGCGTGACTATATCAAAGTACATCCCTGCCTTTTTTTTCTATTTCGACTATGTGGAGGCGTATAGATGGGAGTGGCAGGTGGAGAGGTATCCCCTTATATGTGGGTTTTGTGATATGATTACTATGACATTCGTTTGAGAACAATATGACAGCGCCAACCCATGAGATTACTTTTTCTTAAGATCCATCTCAGTATCTTGCATTACTCAACTCACAAAATCTCCCCTCTCCCCTGTCCTACCACCTCATCACCCGAAACTCTCATAACCACCCATAGCCACATCGCCCCCCTCAACCCCCACCCCCGCCACAATTCCCCTCATCCTAACCAGTAACTCAGCAACACGAAACGGCTTCCCCACAACATCATCCATACCAGCCGTCAGCGCCATATCAATCTGCTGCTGTCTGACATTCGCCGTAACACCAATAACCGGTATCCTCTCTCGTAACAAGCCATCCCTCTCCAGTTTCCGGATCTCAGCCACAGCAGTCAACCCGTTCATAATAGGCATCTCCCAATCCATCAAGATGAGACTGAGCTCAATGGGGAGGAGTGCGTCGTCGTCGTAGCCTAGTGGCATGGGCTCAGTGGAGGGGACGTGGCAGGTTTCTTTCCGCGCGATGGATTTGGAGAGCGGGTGCGTGTGGTTCCAGCACGTGGTTTTAGGGAGGAAGTCGAGGGCTTCGCGGCCGTGGTTTGCGACGCTGACGACGCAGCCTAGGCCGCGGAGTTGCTTGGCGAGCACGCGTTGGTTTACGAGGTTGTCTTCGACGATCAGGACGTGAAGGGTTTCTGGAATGCTTTTAGTGCGCTTGAGCTCTTGGAGGTCGGGACCGAGGGGGAGTCCGAGGGCGTCAGGTTGGACATGGGAGTGCTTTGAGGGGACGCCTCGCGCGTTTGCTGATGCTCGGCGTGCGGTCGGACTCGAACCTCTGATGTCTATGATGTCTTTGCTGGTGAGCGTGCGTAGAGGACGCGAGGGACGCGGCGATTGGTTTACCAGAGGTCTGTGCTTGACATCTTCTGGGAAAACCTGCGGCAAACTATCCTTCCGGGCCGTCTTGGGCTTTGTTTGTCGGGTTTTGATGTAGAATGAAAATGTGCTGCCCTTTCCGGAGGTGCTTGAAAGACCGATAGCTCCACCTTGTAGTTCGGTCAATCGTCGCGAGATGAACAGGCCTAGACCAGACCCTCCGTAGTGGATATGTGTGCGAGGAGAAGCCTGCGAGAAGCGCGTAAACAAAGTGCCCTTTTCTTCCTCTGAGAGGCCCCGACCAGTGTCTGTGACGGAGAATTGCAGGTATATCAACTCTTGACTTTGTTTCCAGTCTTCTTCAAGGTGTTGGTCGTGTCCGACTAATCTCTCCTCGATGAATTGTATTCCTCCAGGTACCGAGGTGGGCTCGGTTGCGCTAGCAAAGAGAGCAACTTTGACGGATTTGACCCTTTCGAGGCGTGTGAATTTTATGGCATTGGTAAGCAGATTAATGAGAACCTGCAATACCCTCGTCGGGTCTAATGACGCCCATTTGACTTCCATGTCTCGATATGATTGATCGATGGCCAATGTAATGTCAATTCCTGCTGCTTTGGCTTCGGCATCAAACATCTTGACAGCATGCCTCGCGACGTTCTCGGGCTGTGCGACCACTGGAGTCATGTCCAATAATCCAGAATCGAGCTTGGAGATTGTCAGTATGTCATCGACAATATGTCTCATGTGCTGAGCGCACTGGGCAATTGTCTGAGCAGCGTCGAGAGTTGATTCCACAAAAGCAGACCATCCGTTCGCAGTCAAGCCAGGACGGTCGTCTTGCTCGTATGTAGAGGTAATCGAATCGGCGCATTGCATGATGGCACTCAAGGGGTTGCGCATTTCATGTGATGTGGTATCGATAAAGTGTTCCAGATGCTGCTTCCCTTGAAGTGCACTGTCAGTGCGAAATTTCTGGCTTCTGTCAGTTGTGCTGCGAGGGGCGGATTGGCTGTATTGGCTTGGGTACCTGGATGCCTTCTGCCCACTTCTGCTTGGAAATGTCCGTGACGTTCCCGACGATCTCCAACAATTCGCCACTTGGGCTCAACTCGGGATAAGCAGAGCACAAAATCCACACGTAGTGTTGGGCATCGTCAGGATCCGGTTGGCTAAGTTCCGAAGGTGGCGACCATGGCATCCTCGTCCGCAGTTCAAAACACACGCTCTCGTGGTCCAGCGCAAGCTTCATGAAAATCGCTTCACAGTAGGGTATATCCTCTTCGAAGGCAATCTTTTTCCACGCCTCGGTGGCGTTGGTGTCGAGCACAGCGATTTCAAACATGTCATACCATCGCTGGTTTCGATAGGTGTAATCGCCAACAGCGTTGATGATGAAGATAGCTACATCGGAGCGCTCGGCGAAACGCTGGAATTTGCCTTCTTTAAGTTTGATCTCAGCCATTAGTTGTTCTTGAATCAGGGTAGCTTGGATTATGGCATTTTCTCGCTGTCGAACCTCTTCCTCAAACAAAACTATCGAAGCGAGTGACGTGGCTAGCAAGCGAACCATGACCTGGATGTACTGCTGGTATTCCTCATCAAAGGGCCTTCGAGGATTGATGCCTATGATTAGGAAGCCTTCGACTTGATCCCCACTTGTTGGGATGATAGGACAAATGACAATGGTACGACACGGGTCACCATAGCCTCTCCATTTGATTCCTGCCAAGGCAGCAGCCGAGGCAGGGAGATGATCGAGATGTACCACAGTAGCTTTTCCAGATTTTGCAGTACGGCTTAGAAATGGGTGAAGGAGGTAGGAATCCTCGACAATGTTGATAGTGGCGGGGGCAATAGGGTGGTCGGCATCAACGCCAACAGTACCTTTGAGGATGCATCCATCCAAGGGCGGGATACTGCCGGGGGATGCAACCGACGGTACTTGGGCGCTGACATGCCGCTCGGCGGCATATAGCAGTGCAAAAGGCACATCCTTGTCGTTTAAACTCAGAGAGTTTAACGTGGTGGTCCAAAAAGATGGAAAGTCCCTAGCATTAGCACTCTGGGTGCCCAAAGCCACCAAACTAGATACGCGACGTTCGAGAAGACTGTGGGTGGTGACCTCGAAGAAGCTCTGGTAGTAGGCAACTATGTGGCCCTGGTGATCCAACATTGGCACGAATTGAAAGGACCAGTGTGTCTCTTCGAGGAAGCCGTCTCTATTGATGAACAGCAGCATGTCGGATTCAGCCATGGAGTCGCCGGTAGCATCGATGTAATCTATGATGGGTTGGAACGAAAGCCAGTGCTCGGGCGCTTCTCTACGAATGCTCTTTCCCATGCAAGGATGGAGCGCACCAAGCAACTGGACGTATGGCTCATTGTAGAGCATGATGACATCGTCGCCCCAGAACAAGACGGCAGGCGCGCTGTTGCTAAGCACCATGTTCGCCATGCAACGCAGGTCAGCAGGCCAAGAATCCATGGGGCCAAGGGGCGTACTGGCCCAGTCGACGCTGCGGAAGTACTCGGCGTGTAAGTCGGGTTTGAGGTCGGGTGGCAGAAGGTGGGGAGTATAGTGAAAAGACCGTCGCTTGGCCCGTCTTGAAGCCGAAGGTGACTCGGCGCCATGGCTAGAAGTTGCAGGTAGTTGGAGGGCAGCCTCGCTTTGCAGTGCCTTCCTCGCCGCGCTGGCGTTTGGGTTGGGCCTGCCTCCTGGAGCTGCGTTGACCCACAACAGAAGCGTGGGCACTCCACTCACGATGCGATAGCATCCCATGTCGAGTGCATTCCATATATACCCTTCAAACGTGTATGCAGTCCCCCGACATTGTAAATCGCCCGCGCGCGACTGGCCACAGACCCAATCTCTGAAGGCGAGTTGCGGCTCTGTACTCTCAGCAAACACGCTACTCCCGTCTTTTCCTGTCATCCGTGCCAACAAGCCAGCTGCCTGGTGCAACGCTGCGTTGGAGTATACGAGGTCGAGTGCCTCATCGCAGCTGGCGCGGCAGGACGGTATGTACGTGGCAAACGAAGGACGGTCGTCGTGATCCAGGGCTTCTAGAAGCGTTATGGCAGCCAAGCCCTGGTGCTTCGCTTCAGCATCAAGCTCGGGAGGCGTCTGCATTGGCTGCGCGACATGCTTCGTCGTGTAAGATTGGTGGTGCTGGTCGGGTAGCTGCCCATGTGCAATCATTGCATCGGATGCCCACTCAGGATGTCGTTATGCGATTGCACCACTGCTGCTTAGAAGAGGTGACGCGTTCAGTAATCTTGGCCCTCAGCGAAAGAAATGCCCCATCGCTCCAGGCTGAATTCTGGAGGCTAATGCGCCTATGGCCTGGCCACGCCCAGCGCGACTTCATCGTCGCCAGTGTCGCCAGCGTCTCGGCTCACTAGTCTGGACGGCCTCCGCTGTTGGCCGACATTTGTACTAGTCACGTCATCCCGAGTACAGTTTGTTTTTATTCATACCGAAAGGATATGAGGCAGCTGGGTTGGTTGTAATGCAGGCTTTTGTCCATGTTTTGCCGTCGCATTATGCCCGACTTCCGTGGCGAGCCGGTCATGAGGGCGTCGCTCCCAAGGCCCCTGCGGCGATCTGCCCTGCGTCCATGGTAGATCTGCGCAGGGATGTCCCTCCAACCAACTCCCCGCTCGCGCTCTCCTCCGATGTTCTAGCCAACTGATGGCATTGAATCTTTATCATAGAAAGAAATTTTCGTTGACCCTCTGGTATGCGCTTCAGGGTGCCCCGTGTGTCCATGGCTCACGTGCTCGAGACGAGGGGCTCTACCCTAGCTTGTTTTGGTCCCTTCGCCCATCCTTCCCTCCTTCTCGTTCCCTCACACGTCACAAAGACGCTCAAATACCAGACATACTTCAGCCCTTGGACATCTCTATTCTCACTCATTTGCTCTATTTACGTCCCGATGTTTTCTGTCGTCCAAGTTTTCCCCTCCAAAGCAGGTCAGCGCGCCTCGTAAATCTCTGGCTACCCACTCCAGGACCGTGGGAAGGAAAATTAAAGAAATGGCAGCTTTTCCAAGCTTTGTGAAGTTGACCGCCAGGTGACCGCCAGGTGAATATCGTGAGGATAGTCAAGATATGTACGGCTTACAGCTCTTGGCGAGGGCGGTGAAATAGGAAAGGGAAAGGCCTTCCTAGCACGAAGCTTGCTATGGGACTGCAGCAGCAATTCTGTACATAAGCTCCCCGTTACTTCAACCGCGACCCTAAATACCCAAGCTTAACCGCCGCTCAACCGCCTCGAAGACCCCGCAGCAATGAGCGCGCCAGCACTTACCCCATCCCACGAACACGTGTCACTTCTTGAGGCTTGTCTTCTGCAACTCCAGGAGGATAGCCTAGCTACCTCGGAATTGATTCGTTCTTACGCATACATACTGCAATACCGCTGTGCACTCGGAGCAATATTTCGGAATAATCCCATCCCGAATCTCCAAAGGCATGCGGCGGCGGCTCTTGGATGGACAGATCTGCGGTTATTCGCGGTCCCTATTGTACTGATATTGCCTCCCGTTGAAGCAATCTGGGCTGAGGTCGGCGGTCTTGTCAGTACGTCTTTCCCACAGCAGTTAGCTGAGCTTGGCCCTCCCAGCCACGACTTGAGGGTACCATACTTCGGCCTAGGGGTCGTCCCCACGACAAAGCTCCTATTAAACATCCTTCTATCTTCACCTCATCTGGAAGCCTGGATGACAAAGTTCATCAACATCCAGCCACGCTATGACGACCGTCCGTCCGATCTACCGGATCAAGAACGAAAACGGTCGCTACTAGGTGTAGACACTATTCCAGACTTGGCGCAAACACTTGTGGCCTTTAGTAATAATGGGGAAGGAATTCGATATATCATTAAAAGATTCGCTGTGCTGGTATGCGCCACCGCGACGCTGGATCCTTCTATCGGTACCAATGCTTCGAACACGACGCAGCATACAGAGATGCATGGTCCTGAGCAAACCTTAGACCAACATCTCGTGACCTTCATCGAAGCATATAGTGGGGATGTCTCTGACCCTTTTTGGAGAGTAGTAATTTACCTGCGACGACTTGCACAAGTCAATATCCTTGGTACCTCCGAGTTGCGCTTGCAGGATGCCTTGAGATTCTACTCCCATGGGAACTCGTCTGACAGACTATACTGGGATATGTTCAAGAAATTTGTTGAGAGTCTTAAGCAAGTTGGCGCAGCTTTCCCATCGTCGAGACTCTATTTCTGGATTGTAGATGCTCTCCAGCACTAAGAGCTGAATCACTTCCTCGATCCTCGGTCTGAGAGAGACGCGGCCTGGGAATGGGATTATTTTGACGATGAAACGGAAAGCGATTTCGAAGAAGTCGATTTAGACAATCTCCCAGACGTCTGTTTCGAGCTCGTTGGGCCCGTACTGAAGCCCGAACACTACGCCATAGTGATCATGCTTGCCGCCAGACTTCCTGAAGACGACTGCTCCATCTGCCGCGACACGCTGAATGTCCAAGAAACTGTTCGCAACGAAGTATTAGTCAAGATTGAGTGTGGTCATTGCTTCCACTACGGGTGTTTATCAACACTCATCAACGGTATCGCCAAATTCTCAAACCTTCGTCCCAATTGCCGCCACCAGATATGCGATCGGAGGCGTAGACAGTTGAAAGATGACGAGGAGCTGGAAAGTGCGCAGGAGGAAGGAGGACTGGGTAATTCCAACGGCGAGGTATCTGGGCGCTTTTTGCAGGATCTAGAAGGGGAAGTGGTTATGACCGATGAGTAGAAGATGCTAACAGAACACCTTGGCATCTTCGAGAATGTTTGATGTTCAAGGATGCGTGGGCGACGTTTTCTCGACTTTGCATGGCACCATGTTTTATAGTACTGATCGCGGCATTGCTAGTAACAATGCGCCCTGTATGAATGTAAAATGCTCATCGGCGTACTATCGCTTTCTGTTTGGCACGTGAGATGGTTCAACCGCCGTCTTGACATCATGGCTGACAGCAGAAGCAAAGAAATATATCCGAACGTTGCTGCCATCAACACTAGGTGTCAAAACAAAAGACTTAGAGGCGGATACCGGTGAACACTGTTCCGACGCGCCACAGTACACAATCATCATCGCGATGACCGCGCCGAGAACTAAGCATCGTGCTTGGTGCTAGCGCATGTGCGCAAAAAAGGGCGGACATGTCTGCCCTGTCATGCTGAATCTTCAGCAAACCCACTTGGCTCTCATGGCATTCTCTCCTATGTTCGCGCGCAATTAAGTATGAAACAGCCACGTCGACTCGCATTTCCATCAAGGTTGACGCTAACTCCGATGATCTTCACGCGCTAGTAGCTCCGCGGGCAGCCTTATGACGTTTGCGGGTCCAGCAACCTTCCCCATTCGCAACCAAGCCGCCCAAACAAGCAAATCGCTAACGGCATCCAGCCAGAATGAGACAGGCCTCCCATATCCCGCATCGATATCTCTCTCCAGCGCCGAAAACCCGATCCCCAAAGATGTAGATCTTAATCTACCCGGATCGCCATGTCTTTAAGATTAACCGACCGGCCCGGCAACCTTTTCACAATGCATGCAGGAAGGAGAATGTGCGGTTTCGCGATTCCCATGCATTTCCGCCGCATCTTTGGTATCGCATTCGATGTTCTTGTGCGTGAGTTGACATTGATGGCTGTCATCATTCAGCCAGGATACCAGGATCCCTGCTATCAAATACGCTGTGCAAACCAGGATGAATCTACGTCCGCACGTCGGTAAAGCTGAACCTGTACTTTGGCGGCCAACGACGTCTCGACTTCGAACCACACCAACCGTGTGCTCAGTCCGATGTGTCGAATCTTTGATTGCGCCCCTGCGTCTAGCGAACCTTCCGGAAGCACGAGCTTCATCCTAAGGACTGGAATTTCTTCCCGCCTGTCGATCATGCAAGCGAGCTAAGTTGCATCACATCGCATATCAGAGATTGTACGATGGATTTTGTACTTGTTCACCACCGTATAGCTATGGCACTTTGCCTCCCACATAATATTATGAGATCATCATTCAAACATACTTTCCCTCTAAATGCTCAGGTGGACGTCAATATTCCAGGTGTCCAACAAGGCTCGCAAGCTGCCATAAACATCTTATCATAACTGACTCAGTCCGTTTGTCGGAAGCATGGATACGATACCAGCATGAGCGGTTGCTATTCTGGAGAACATGGGAATTAGCTCCGCGGTACGAATAGCTACACCCCTTTTGTCATCTCGATCCTGCAAACAAACCTTCCAACCCTATCCCCTTCTGTTGGGCCCACCGCAAGGCCGCGGAGTGGGTCACTGTGTGGAGTTCAGCTCGAGTGCCGACAGGTTGTGAAGGACAACTAGCCAGGATCTGGTCTTTGCATGCAGGCGAAGACATGAACGCGAAAACGAGTAATTAGAAAGAGAACGATTGGCTCGATCAGCTTCTCTGCATCTGTTCGTGGAAGTCTTAAGCGATATCACGTTGTTCAATGAGGGCATTCCCCAGTATCAAGACGATGATCACGATGCCCACGGTCGGAATTGCGGTAGTGTATCTCGACCTTTTCGGCGACTGCTTGTGTAGATCATTCTTCACTGGGGTAGTACCAAAAATGACACTACCCAGCATGTTGTTGCAAGCGCTCAACACGTACCGCAGCTTGGAGAAGTGTGTATAAAACCCCCCCGCCGTGTTCACTAAACGCCTACTTCAGCCAGCAGTTGCTTATTCATCTTTTCTTCCCCTCCACTGCACATATCTCTTGTGTTGCAAGCATCATGAGGTTCGCTCAAGCTGCTATGCTGGCTCTGCCAGCCATGGTCGCTGCCTACCCCGGCATGATGGGCGCCAGCTCTCGCTCAGAGATGGAAGCCCAACTTCGTGCAGAGCTGAAGCGCGAACAATTGGCCAACCGCGCCGCCAAGCCCCAACTCGACAGTCTTCTTAACCCCGTTGGTGGCCTTGTCCAATCTCTTGGCGATGTTGTCGACGGCCTCTTATCATCCGTCGGCCAAGCGATTGTCAAGCAGGACAACAAGCGCCCGGAAGAAGGCTACGAGTTCAAGGCGCCTGGACCCAACGACTCTCGTGGCCCCTGCCCTGGTCTAAATTTGCTTGCCAACTACGGTTACCTTCCTCGCGACGGCTATGTCAACTACGGACAGATACTGGAAGCCACAGCACGAGGCTTCAACATGGACGTAGATCTTGCTGTAGTCCTCGCCACATTCGCCGTCCTAGGCAGTGGCGACCTTGACGGTCTATCCTTCTACCTAGGTTCAGGCAAGAACGGGATCGGAGGACTAAACCGCCATTCCGTCGTCGAAGCCGATGTATCGCCCAATCGCGAAGGTAAGTCAACCTCCATTTTCTTATTTAAAAAAAAAAGACCTCACCTGACTCATGCCACCAGACTACTACCTCGGCTGCGGCGACAACCATCACCTCTCCTCTCGCCTCGTCAAGCAAATGGTCACCTACGCCGCCGCCGACCCGAAAAAAGAATTCAACATAAACACCATGGCCTCGCACTACGCGCAATCCGCGTCCTTCACAAAGACCAATAACCCCTTTCTGTACTACTTCCCGTTCCCGCAAATCGTGTCCGTGGCCGCCTTCGCCTTCTATCCGCAATTCTTCTCAAACGGGACCTACGGCGCGGGCGGCGTGCCCAACTATAAGAGCATCATGAGCATCATCGGTGCCGAGTACGACGAGCGCACCGACGAATTCAAGTACGTGCCTGAGCGGTGGCCCGAGAACTGGTATAGGCGCGACACGCCGTACGGCGCCGTACAAGCGCTTACCGATGGCTTCCTTTCCATCTATCCAAGGAATATCATTGTGCCTGGTGTAGCGCAGGTCGGGACGCCCAATCTCAGCGTGCAGACGCTGTTGTGCGATGTTTATCAGGGTCTCAACTCCATCACGCCGCTGATTTTGGGCGCCACCGAGGAGAACACGGCGAAGGCCGTTTCTTGGGCGCTTTCCGTCTTGGATCCCGTGCTCAGTAAGACGGCCCTGGGTTGCCCGGATACCGTTGTCTCGCCCAACATGCTGTTCCCGGAGTCGCAGAGAGAGGGCGGGCCGGCGAACCCGCCAAGGGTCCCGAGTGATGAGTGGACGGGCGATAATGTTTATGGCAAGGTGTACTTTGGTGGGGACAAGAAGCCTACGGAGCCTATGTGCAGTCACGCTAGGTAGATTGGTGGATGGGTTGGGGTAGACGGGGGAAGGTAGGATGCTGATGTTGATATTAATGACCTACAACGCTAGGATACACCTGAAATAATATAGTTAGAATCTTGATTAATATTTCGTCTTTGACAGTTCTTTTAGTCTCCGACATATTTCATTATTCATCGAACCGTGCAAAATAGCCTTCCCCACATCTATTCTTACTCCACATCTCTGCTCACACAAAGTCAATATAAGAACCCCGTTCCATCCATGGAGCGGAGGAGAAAAGCCTATTTACCTTTATTCTTTCCCCTAACACATTCATATCATACGAGAAGAATAAACACGTACAAGGAATATAGCAAAACACTTCCCCCTATTCCCTCTCACCATCTCTCTCCGCCCCTCTCTCCATAAATCATCCTACATACCAACATGACTCTAATCCCTATCTACAAATCACCACCTCACCCCCAAAATCAGCATCTTACACTCCTAAACCCTAGTACAAAAGTATACAGAGTACACAACACACTCTCCACCCCCTCCTACCTTTATTACTGCTACCGCATTCATCTGCATCTATTTCTTTATTTCTACTCTATAATCCCCCTTGATTCACCGCTCGCTGCAATACAGCGACAGCGACTCACTCCGGTCGACCACGAGGTTTTCCCGTTAGCTATGGAGTAGATGCAGAGAGAACGGCTTCTTGTATAAATACCAGGTACCTATCCGTGACCTCTTTTTCCTTGTCGCACACGAGGACAGTAACGATACTATAGGCTTCGTTCATTTTATGTCGCTTTTCCACGTCGTCGTGGGGGGAAACTACTGTTTAGCGAAGAGCATCAAGCGGGTGAAAGCGGGGATACGCTAGTAACGGATACAGCGATGCTGGTGTGAAAGGGTATAGGAGAGATAGCTAGCTAGCGTACAATTTACAGTAGGACTTAAATAATGCAGATGATTATGTGGGGTCGCGGTGTGAAGAGCAGGCCGTCTACGACCACCGTGAGAATTTTCGTACCAGGGGTGTTGGGATAGGTGTAGATGGAAGGCTGGGCGAGCAGCTTGGCCTGATGAACTTGTTGAAGTGCTTGTGGTGGAGAAAGGGGGTGTAGTGGCATGTGCTACTGCTCGATGGGAAGGTCTGATGTTTCAGCGCGACGCTCTAATAACGGATCAAGTCGCGTTCATGAACGGGTGTATGTGGGGTTGAGAACATATCACACTGTGCAGTCGCAGTGGACTTGTAATTCATGTTCTTTTCATTCAGGCTCCTGTGTGTTGTGATGCATGACGAGGTGATGTCATTCCTAGGTCTAAAGTTACGCACCGATGGGGGTATAAGCAACGTTTCTGGGACTCTCATATAATCGATGGCGAGCGGTAAGCCTTGTATGTACTCGGCCTTACGTTTTCCACTCTCAACGTCTCTGGCAGAGCATGATCTGGCACTCCAGCGAAACACTACACTCTCTTTCGTGCAATTTGTCCATTACCCGCCGTCAAATTGGGTCTGGAAGCAGAATTTCCGTCGAAGTACCCGGTATACCGGCACACGACTCGTTGTTGAGGTGGGGGAAAACTCCCAAGCTTCCCCATAGTAAAATTCTGAAGTGGCGCCGGGTACCACTGTGCGGCACAGCGGAGCTCAGTCTTCCGTGAAGCGATATGCTAACCCAACGGAAGATCAAACTGCAGTACATGCTGAAGACGGCGCAGAGGGCGGTTAGGGCGTAAGTGTTCGCATGAGGCACAGCAACATGGCTCGGAACGCAGCGCTTCACCGTCGCGGATATTCCCGCAATGGCACAGTCGCCTCATCTTGAAACAACGTTTGATGACGCCTCAGGCTTCCAGATTCGGTTTTTCGATACGTGTGTCATGTGTTAGCGTATTCGATCCATAACGAGGGACTTGGTTGTACGTAAGATGCTGTGCCGCATTGCGTGGAGTTGCTGGAGGCGGAACTTCACACACGACTGTAGAAATTTCTGCCCCAGCTGTTGACCATATATGCGGCCGGCGGTAGTGGGATGTTGGTTTTGGAGAAGTTGATGTCACATTCAACGTGCTACGCCTCTTTGCTGCATATATGTTCTCCTCCACACATTAGCGTGTCGAGGGTTTAGCGTCCTCTCCAAGTAACAGCACCCTTTCCCGCCCGCTACTAGCGAGGCGATATTAACGCATGACGTCTTACTCTGTAACAAGCGCGTGTTGCGCCGTCTGGAAACAAGTGCTGCTCGGTCCGAAGTATCGCATCTATACGACCGACCCTACCTGGCGACCGTTTCTGCGGCCACTGGACTGGTGCATCGGTCCACTCAAAATGTCTCATTGGTGTTTGCCTTGTTGTGATGGAACCCGCATTCCCTGGGCGTAGCCTATTACCCAACGGCCTCTTCTGCAGCCATTAGGTATGGAGTATTGGATTTTCAAATGTCTTAGACTGTGACAATGGCTGTCACATAGGCCAAATTGATCAATAAGCGCCGAAGCGTACAGTAGTCACTGATGAGTCTAGGCTCCTCATATTGAGCAGCGGAAGAAGCCGAGATTTCTCCGCTCACAACGGGGCCTCGTGATAGTTGCTAGAGCCCAACATCTGAAGGACGCCCATAGCGAGGCGGCGGAATGATGGGATGGAGTTGTCAGGCGGCTATCCGACGAGTCACGGGAATCCGACGGCTTTTCGGATGTGTGAGCATAGAGGTGCATTTGTGAGCCGGATGGCACCTGACATCCAGACTGAGACTGCAAACGAAACATGGCCCCAGCCAATACTTGGAAGTGAATATCGTTGTAGGGCTGAGCTAATTGGTTTACTAAGTAGTGATTGGGGCAAAGGCAGTTTTGGTGCTGAGGTGAGTGAGCGAAGGTGTGGTGGCTTACTGGGCGGCGCTTAGAGAGCCGGATTTAATCTATAGCCGAGCGATTATTCAGGCCTTATTATTCAGTAACCAGGTGACTGAGTAGAGACAGAGGACGTGGGATTTGTAACCCACCAACACGTGCGTCGCAGAGCAGAGTCCGACACCGAGAAGGCGGCAAGTGCGTATGGAAGAATAACGTCGCGAGGCTGTAGCATGGAAGGTATTCTCGGCGAGGCTGAGCGGACTATGGACCACAACAAGGCTGCGTCGACATGGCACACAGGTGCCTGCGACAGTAGGTCCCGCACATCAGGTAGTTCCCCGTGCAGCGAGGGTAGATTGCAAGGTATACAATGTCATCATGACGATAGGCGATGAAGATGTTGTGATAGTAGCCTGGATGGTATGACAGTTTTTGGCGAGGCAGACTGTTGCGGTTCAGCCTCAGGGAGGTTTAGCCGGAGAGCTATAGACGCCAGCTGAGCTAAGTTTAGCTACGGGAAGGAACTGCCCGCTAGCCTCGTTTGGACCTGCACTGTGCAACTGCCCCGCGCTCGAGAGTTGAAGATAGATACAGCGACATGCTGGCGGTGAGGCTGTGAGCGTTTGGCGCATCATGGGGTAGTCTAGTAGTCTATGTTGCAGAGGGAGGGCAGCTTGGAGGAACGATGACGATTGCCAGATGTGGGTTTCGTACATGGAAATATTGACCGATGCACACGACGTAAGCGACTAACTGGATGTTGATAGCCGGAGCAGAGATTCGTCCTGAGGCGGGTCCTGCACGTGCTCGCCTATGATTGCATCTGAGATCAAGCAGTAGAGGATTCTGCGGTATTCCTGCCTCTTCCCAAGGACCTATTTCCGGGGACGCCGACTTTGGGAAGAGAGAGGATGAGAGCTGTCGCGCGCCATCTCGGTGGAAGCGATGATGCCATGGTTCGGCATCCCCATACTGCTGTAACGGCAAGCCGCTGTCGTGCTTGTTGCCGTTGTGCGTGGCGCCCTGCACACAAACCTGCGAACGTGTCGTCCGGGATGACTGCGGCATCATTCATGACTTTGCGGGAAGCGAGGGCGAGTCCAGCCACAGCATGTTTGAATCGCGTGATGCGCGGGACGGCAAGAGCCTTGGAGCTCTCCAGGCCCCACAAAACTTGCTGCTGCACTTGACTCGCCCTTCCCTTGACTCGGACAACAGCAACATCATCCATCGCCGTCTTGAAACGTGCCGTCAGTGTTGGGAGGAAGCATTGCGACACACGCCTGGCATGGACCAGCTCTTCATTTCTTAACATCGACCACCGTGGTCCTCGCCAGGATTGGCCATGTCTCAACGCACAGGTGTTTGTCGATTAGGATCGACTACTGTCTGGCCTCGCGGCTATCCAGTATCGGGCCTCGAGGCTCGCCACCTGTCATGTCCAGAGTCCCGCACATGCACGCCAGATACACAAGTGGACCCATTTTGCTGGGCCTTGTCGCATCTTAGATGGCTCCATCATCCGGATGCCACCCAAGATATGGACGCCATCCAGTTTCACACACGTGCCCACGCGTGAAGGTAGGCTTCTCGTCCCGATTGAGCAGAGAAAACACCATGACGACCGGCTATATGCCGTCTCACGCACGCATTGAGCGGGTGCTGCCCATTTCCTTGTGACCTGTACGTGCGACACCCAGGCATGCGGGAAGTCGCAATTCCGCTTTCTGCCTCACGACCCTCTGAGTGGACCGCTTATCTGATCCTTTCCGCAAGCCTTATGCGCCTTGGATTTTGGATTCAATCCGCGACCTACGCTTGAACAGAAACAGCAAATGCCATGGTTTGCACTTGGGCCTAGCCGACATATGTCCGTTGCAGTGTTTAGGGTGCACGCAAGTCAGGACCGCGCAATAGACCGTCAGAGTATACTGCCATCGCATGCGAAATTACGCGCCGACTTCCTAGCTACCAGTTCACGGCTATCTCGACCTCCCTCACGGATTACCGCTCGCCTGCCCATGTCAGCTTGCAGGTGCTTACGGGGACCCTAGCATTCATCCAGCGTCTCGGTTGCGAAGGAGCTCAGCCCACAGTGAAACAGACAACGGTGTTGGCCCGACAGTCGGGCTCGCGACCGCCCCGAATGTACGACACGATGTAAAGCTCCCATGTGCAGGCAGAAAGCCATGATCAACCTGAAGGCGCCGGCTCAAGCTGTCTGCATCAGGCTCTGAGATGCAGCATCACCGATGGGCAAATGCAGGAGCTTGAGCCCTGCAAACCGGTGAAGCTGGTGACGTGCGTCCTGCAGTCGTCTTGTGTGCCGGGCAAATCGCGTCGACCCTCATCAAAAATCCATCCTCATCTCGTGCCTGTCCAAGCCAACGTCGATTGGTGCAAAAGTGGACGCTGGTGCCTTCTCATTTGCCTTGAGCCCCGAAAGGGCTGAAAAGCTTGGGAACCCGACGACCAAGCTTTGCGCGAGCGGACACACTAAGTCTGTCAGGCCTCCCGCTTCACGAGTAGCCCTACGCCCATAGCGCGCACCCGTGTGGAGATTGGGCGAGGGCCAGGGACTGCGGGACCCTCCAAAGCCGTCTGGCGTGCGCGCGGAGGGACTGCTGGCCGTGCTTACGCTCTGGACATTTGCTCATCGACAAATGGCCGCTGCGAGTCCATCAATCCAATACATGCACCAAGGAACATGCGTTACGGTTTCCAACTCAAATTCCGTCGCCGACCTGCCATTCGCTGTTCGGCGACATCGTACATGCCCATGGTGCTGCTGTGTGCTGTAAGTGTTGTGTTGCATGGGGGGTCCTGGGGACAAGGCTACAGGCGAGGAGACTACACATCTGCCGCTCAACACACCTGACATCCCCACCTCCACCAATGGCGACCCATCGCAACACAAAACTGTCGGGCATATTCTCCTCCGCAGGGGCGAGTATCGTAATCCCGCGACGAATCCTCACCTGCACCAACACGATTGCTAAACATCGTTCCATGGCCTCCTCTGCAAGGGGCATCGTGTGTCGTTGCAATGACAGCATACTGTGCTTCTGCATCTTGGTGTAAGCGGCAGGACGGTGCACCGTTGCAGGAAGGCTGAGCACGGTCATGCTCCACGCGAGTCTCTATTTCGGGTCCCTCCATGGCTTTCCCAAGCCACTCTCCTCTTAGGAACCAGTGCGAAGACAGAGGCGGGAACGGTCCGCAGCCTGGCGTAGCGGTGTCTTTCGACCGCTGTTCTCCATCCCGGCCGTGTCCCAAATATGGTGCGCGGACGCCTTGTTGCCCATAGTCAATCATGGAACCGTTCGGTTCCAAGCCCGCAGCCACGTCCGTGGGCTCGAGCGCATGGTTTTGCTATGAGATCGGCCAATGCATTGCCTATGGCGGATCCCCTGCCTACACCCATGTGCATGGCGGCTTGCAGCGTCTATTCCGCTCGTCGCTCTTCAAAACCCATGCCTCGAGTACGCTCCCCGTTCCGGGTTGGCTCAGGCACAGCCCGCAGATATTTACAGTCGTCTCTATGAACCTATCCGGGCGCAGTCTTCCCTCCCTACAATTGTTGCAAATGCCTTGATTTGGAACGGCTTCTTTTCCTATTCTGGCCCACTACACACCACGTTAAATCACCACCCCTGGCAAGTGTGCCTTCATTCAACTCTCCGTCCTCCGATCGCCTATCATCCTCCCGTGGCAACACCGCCGACACGTCCAAGACATGATCGCTAGCTCATAGCCCTCTACCGTGCACCCAGATCTGTATCTTTTAGCTCACTTTTACCTCATCCCCACTTGAGCCTCTGAGCTTTGTTAGCCCCATCCTCTCCATCTTAGATATATACCACCCGTCGCCGCCTTTGTCAAACATGTCTGAATCCAGCAAGACAGGAGGCCTCCCATTGGATCCAGCTACCAGTCAACCACAGCAACTCGAAAGCACCTCTACTCACAAGCAAGCATCTCTTCACCTCGATCAAGCCATAACATCGTCAACTAGCAACCAACATAAGGGACCGAAGAAGACTATCCCTCGCCGTCGTCCTGGAACTGCCCAACAAGCGGCAACTGGCCCCCACATCGGCTACTCCCGCCCTGAACAACAGTCGGCTTCGAGCCCTAGGAATATGACGTCTCACATCTCGTCAGTTCATTACACCAGGACTGGTCGTATCAGCAAGGCGAAAAAGGGTCTCAAGGTGCATAATTGCGAAAACTGCGGAAGGGTGAGTCAAATGTCTTCGTCCCGCGACCCGCTCTGCTACATCTTTCGGCTTCTTATCCGGGAAAGATGCATTTCATAGTACTCTCTTGCTAACTATAGCCAGTCATACACACGTGCAGAGCATCTGAGGTCAGCCTCATCCCACTACTGTGCAGGATCATTCTAATTCTTTGTTGCAGACGACACCAAAAGAACCATGCCCCCGAGGTGCTGATTTGCAATGTCCCCGGATGCGGCAAGCCGTTCCATCGCATGGATCTTCTTACTCGTCATCAGGAGCGGCAGTACGTGCACCCAAAATGGCTCTAGAGGGAATATTGCTAACAGTGAATAGCAACGAAGCTGGACACGATTCTCGCCAACATAGCCCCGCAGACTCACCAGAGCCGATGAACGGCTCAGCTTCCCCTTTTGAATCTTCAAGCATTACGGTGACTACTGCTTTACCGGAAGCGCCCTTTTATCAGCCCGTCTCCTCTCCGCACGAGTCTGCGCTGCCTCCAAGGTACAATTACGCTCCGTTTCGTGCTCCTCGAACGCCGCAAACCATCCCATCAAATTTCAGTCAATTTCCTCGCTCTTCTCCACAGTCCCTGTCCAGCCCCAAGTGAGTTTCATTGAACGTCTTCAGCACATTTCCATTCTCTTTTCACATGTAATTCCCATTGGTACAAGGGATGCTAACCTTTCTAAAGTCAATCCAAGCGCCCAAGTCAACAGATCGGCCGCCAAGTGATGGCAGCTGCAGTTCCAGTCGACAATGTACCCGGCTTATGGCAGGATCCTTACAGCCCTACTCCTGAATGTTCTAGCGGATATGTATCTCCGAACATACCAACCGAATACCCCATGTACAGCAACATGACGTATACTCGACCACGTACACCCTCGAACGCGTCGTGCTTAGATCAGCTGGGATGGTCGTTTCCATCTCGCTCTCCTGCTTCTACCACGTCCACGATGGGCTTCAGCTGGACCTCCACAGAAAAGACGCATACTGCTCCTGGACTTGCCTACATGCATACCTCATGTCCTATGACCACAATGTCCATGGCTACAAGTTTCGACGCCATGTCCAGTTTCGAGAACTTTGGGCCGAAGAGCATGGCACAGAGAGATGAAGAGGAGGGAGGGATTCTATTTGGAGATCAACAATATGGTATGGCTTCGATTGAAAACACCTATCCGTTTGAGCAATGTCTTGACTATTACTGGAGGCTCTTTCATCCCACTTTCCCCGTTGTCCATCGATCTACCCCTGTGAGCTCGTCACCGATGCTCCACGCAGCCATGGCCGCCATCGGGGGTCAGTATTCGCACGATACGAGAGTCAAGAAACAGTCCCGAGACCTCCACGATCTATGTAACAAGTTGCTTGAACGGGTAGGTCCAGCGCATGGCCCGTTGTCCATCAACTGACTGGTAGCAGAGGGAACAACAAACGATGACCGAATCCGACCGACTATGCGATTTCCAGGCGACTTTTCTTATTGAGATGCTATCTCAGTACCGTGCTCGCAGAGCTGCCAAGTTTCTGTCCGCGCGCTTCGACAAGGTGTACCAAAAGGTAGGCTTAGGCCTCGATGCGAAATTTAGAAGCAGGCTGACATCCCCAGGCCGTAGAAGACTACAGGCGCACTACTCTGCAGCTAGGCGAAATCGTGTCATCTCTCAACCAGTTCGAGAGCGCCACAGCAGACCGCTGGTACCAATGGATCGAGCTAGCTTCTTGGCAACGCCTGCTCTTGTCTTGCTTCATATTGGAGTCTCAACAACCCCTCTTGCTCGCTCGCGAATCTCTACCCTCACTCATTCATAACACCGCCTTTGACATTCCCTTACCTGCGCATACTTCGCTATGGGATGCCACTGATCCTAGTGCATGGGAAACGGCAGCACGGCAGCACTCATACGCGCCTACATACGTCTATCAAGTCACCTCCGAATCCGTCTCGGTCTCTCTCGATACCTTCCAATCCGCCGTGGTGCTTGCCGCTCACTACAACTATCACGAAACCTCATCGCTATACATCTCGTGCCCGACAGCATCAGATGTTGAGCATCTTCTTTCTCCGGCATCTGTCATTATACGTACGCTTTCCACAGCTAAGCTCGTGCAAGTGACACCGCTTCGTGCACTACTTGCTGTTTCGGGAGAGTCATGGATCTTTTCGGAAAAGGTCGCGACGCCACAACTCCTCACCAACTTGAAGACCACTCTACGCACTTGGCTTGTGCAGCTTTGGTCCACGCCTACGTCGGAAGGGGTGCCCGTCAAAGAAGCTTTGCGTCTATCAGTAGATATACTCCAGCAAGCACTGCAGGAACAAAGAGCAGGTGTGCAACTAGAGATGGGAACAGACATTGGTATCTTGTATGCTGCTCTGGTGCTGTGGGCCATTGCAGTCGCCTCTACAACCCGAGCCAAGGGATCTCAACCAAAGATACATCCGCAGAATCGGTCTCGGAGGCAGTCGCAATCTCCGCCCATCTTCAGCTCCATGACCACAGCATTGCAGACAATATCATCTACCCAGGTCCCTAGCCGGCCCTCACCATCTTCAGCGTCTTGTTCGTTTCAGCAAAGCACAGTTTCATCTGCTCATAGTCAACCGCAATCTCCCATCATCGAAGCAACCCCAGAGAATCCTCTTCTGTCACATGCGCAAATTACCATCAACACTATTTCTTTCCTCGCAGACGCCCAATACGTCTTCTCCAATGCTGCAACCGTGACACCTTCTGCAGTTGAACAGGCCCGCCTGCAAACAGGCTGCGTGAGCCTGCTTCTCTGGGCCAAACTTCGATTGCGCGGTGTGCCTTTGGAGGGCCCGACTGGCGCCGCCGATATTCGCGCTTCTGGGCCTTGTGAAGGGCTTGGTGAACTTCTCGATGGCGTTACCGGCACTCTTGAGCGAATCTTGAACCGTGGATGGAGCGGATGGGGTATCTAAGTTGCATTTGCCGAGTTTTTCTTCTTTCTCGTCTTTCACTTCCATGTCCTCTTCTCTCGTTGCGATTATCTTGTCTTTTCTCTCTTGCACATTTTTCTTCCACTCACAGTAAGCTTTTCGGTTCTTCTCACGCCCTTGTTACGTTTCCACATCAGCATACCATTTCCATCTCTAGACTTTTCACATCTCATGTACCAAAGACGGAACGATATACGGCTCTGATTTTTTACGCTTTCTGGTTCATGGCGGATACCCTTGATTTTGTTTTTATGCGTTGGACTGTCGCTTTTCACATATACCCATTCGATCTCAGCTCAAGCCAGAGCTGCACATGTTATAGACATTCTTGTATCCTACCACTCTTCTTTCGGGTTTCAGTCGACTTTTGCTCTGCGCGCCACTCGTGTGAATGCGCTTGTTGTACCACCATCACCACAACTATGAGTTAGCTAGAATCCATACTTGCAGTTTCGCACGCACATTCACACTTCCAAGAATATTTCCAACAGCCATTACTTCTACACGCGCATGATTTTCCCTCCCCCTTTCTTCCTTTCTTCCTTCTAGATCGCTAACCTCCCAACATCCTAATCCATCGCCAGCACATTCTCCCTTCACTTCACTTCACCACCACTTCTGTCCCCTCACCCACTCAACCCCCCTCTCCCCTCCGCTTGCCTTACCCCAGCTACAGGAAAACTGATCGCCCTCTCTCCGCCAGCCTCCGTCTTCGCTTCCTGCTTTCTTCCCATGCATCTTGGCCCAGGAATCGCGAATGCGATATTCGTACCGCGCACCGTCGTCGCTACGCTGACTCTTCCCATGGCTACCGGTGCTGTAGTTAAAATACCAGTCACGCTGCCAGTTCACTCCCTCTTCCAGCGCCCCAGCACGCTGGTACGAAGAGGAAGACGTGTAATTTGTCTCCCTCTCCGCGTACCTCACCTTTGTGTTCTTGTGGTGGTGGTGATGCTGGCGAGGAGTCAGGTAGTAGACTGAGCTGACATCTCTCCTAGCAGCAGAGTTATGCGCGTTTTCTTTCTCCTTTTTGCGCACAGCGGCGAGGGCTAGGGGGCGTGCTGGTACGTACGCGTAGTCTAGGGTTCTGTGACGCGGCGAGTTGTGTGCACGCTGTGTGTCATCTACGCAACAGGGGTTTGGATGGTACATCGAATCGTTCTCTGAATAAGAAGATGGTTTGTAAGGGGACGGTATGGCTTTCTATTCCAATCCTCCCTCGTGCTGGGTAGGCTGTACAAATACGGTCTTCTTTCGACACGCACTCGCACTTGTTATATAAACGCCGTCTTTCTTTGGTTGGCCGCGTGGTTTGTCTAACAGAGGGGCGGTCACAAGGTCAAGTGTTTGCATGTGGCTGGGTGGTTCTGGGATACGCTAGTATGGGGATGGGTGTGCTGGGATGGGGGATGGGAAAAAAGAGAGAGGGAGAGCTTTCTGTATCGAAGCAAGAAAGACATTTCCTCTGTCCATTCATTTCCAGCTATACTACCATCGCGGTGAACTTGGAAGCAGGTTATCTTGAACATGAAATATGCCAAGATGCGCAACGTGAATTGTCGACCATGGTACAACATGTATCCAGCGACAAGCCACTCCCGCAAGCCAAAGACGACGTTTCCTATAGACCTGATATGTTCGATATGTGGTATATACTTCGCAGTTCCCTGAATATACAAAACGCACACTAGTATCATCGTTCGTGCCAAACGCTAGAGCAAGCAACACAGCGCTCACAACTTCGACTTACGCTGGAGGTACATTTTGATCGCCACAGCCGCTACAAGTATCACGTTAGCAAAATGGCCCTCGGCCTCAACCTCAATCTCGCCGTCTTCCCGACTGGCAACAAAAGGAAGAGGAAAGATCTCACTCACCAACAACAGCAGCCAAACTCTTCAACCCAAGCAACCCCACAAACCACGCGCCCCACCCAATCGTCCGTCCCTGCCGATCGAAATTCGGCTTGACATCATTCATCCCGATAAACTTCTTCTGCTTCTTAAGCGTATATGGCGGATACCTAACATCCATAAGCCCCTCGATCCACGCCGGCGTTGTGGTAACGCTTCTGCGATGCGTAAACGTATCGAAGCTTGCTTTACCCCTATACGCGCCCTGACCGCTCGTCCCCACGCCGCCAAACGGCATGGTAGGAATGGAGCCGTGGAAGAAGCCGTCGTTGAGAGAAGCGCCACCGCTGCGCGTCTGCTTGATGACTTGTTCCATTTCGGCGTGAGAGCCGAAGGCGTAGGTGCCGAGGGGTGTGTCGTGGATTTCGTTGGCGAGGCGGATTGCTTCGTCGAGGTTTGAGACGGGGAGGATGGGGAGTAGGGGCCCGAAGGACTCGCTGGTTATCATGCTGTCATCCATGGAGGAGATTTGCACGACCGTGGGTTCGATGAAGAGGTCGGACTCGTCCATTGTGCCGCCGAGGACGATCTTACCGTTGCTGTCGTCGATCATCTTCTTCATGCGCTGGAATTGGCGCGCGTTGACTATACGGCCGTAGTCGGGCGAGTTGCGCGGGCCGTCGGGGTAGAATTCTTGGATTTGTTTCTTCATTTCTGAGAGGAAGGCGGGCACGATCTCGCGGTCGATGAAGGTGCAGTTGTGGCTGAGGCAGACTTGGCCTGCGTTGAGCGTCTTCGCCCATAGTAGTCGACGAGCTGCGAGTTTGGGATCTGCGTGCTTTGTGACAATGGCGGGGTTTCTGCCTCCCAGCTCAAGCGTCAGTGGTGTGAGTGTCTCGGCTGCCTTCTTCGCGATGATCTTGGCCACCATCTCGCCGCCAGTGTAGAAGATCTTGTCCCATTTCTGATCCAGGAGAGCAGTCGTCTCGGGAATGGCACCTTGGATGCAAGTGTAGCATTCGGGGTCGAGGGATTCGCGGAGGATCTTCTCGATGACGATGGCAGCGTTGGGCGCGGATTCGGACGGCTTGACGACAGCCGTGCATCCGGCTGCGATAGCACCGATGAGGGGTCCAAGAGTGAGTTGGATGGGGAAGTTGTACGCTCTGTTCCTGTCAGCTTCCATGACATGTCAACGCCGTCAAGTGGCATACCCGATAATCAGCGCAGTTCCCAATGGATCCTTCTTGATACGCGGACGGAGCGGCATGTTCGTCCACGGAATATCCGTGGCCTTTTCATCCTTTGCGAAACGCGGGACATTATTCGCCATCCAAATGCAATCGTTCATGCACCACGAGATCTCCGTCAAGTACGTCTCAAACGAGGGCTTGCCCAGATCACGCTTGCACGCTTCCTTGATGAGCTCCTCATTGTCCTTAAAACCCCAGTAGAGCTTGCGCAACTGCTGCACACGGTACTCGACGGGCTTCGTCTTGTGCGAGAGGAAGGTGGCGCGCACTTTGGCGCATGTGGGCGCGATGTCGTCAATGGGTGTGTGCTCAAAGGGGGCTATTTCAGCCATTTTTGTGGTGAATTATGATGGTATACGGTCGGTAGACGATGACAATGGAAGCGCAGTCGCTGGAAAGTCAATAAAAAGGCTAAAGTGGTGCCATTGGCAGACTATAAGCTCCTGAGCGCGAGCGTGGGTGACGTTTCACAGGCACGCCGCACACATGCCTCGGTACCGGCCTCGTCCACATGGAGGGAGCCAGCCCCGCTTCAGTTAAGCTTCTTTAGTACTAACGCCGCAGGATCCACTCGCAAGCTGCTCCATATGTTGGCCCGCCGGGCCGTTTGCATGTTCGCTTCTTCCTGGCAACAGATCTAAAACGGGACTCTGTATATAAATCATCAGTGAGCAGGTGTCACTGTGCCGCAGTCAGCTCTTTTGTCTAGAATCAGCGTTGCCAAACTCCAGCCAGTCCATTTCGACGCATAACATGCTGTGGCCATGGCCTAGGTTTCAATATAGATACCGAACACAATTTACTACTATACAATCAATACAAAAGAGAAGAAAAAAGCGCGCCAAGTTACCCCACGACCCATTCGTACTCAACTTCTGAAGCCAAGCTGAAAAGCCCTTCTCACGCCACATCATAATCGGTCCTCTCTCCCTTATCGATTTACCTCTTCCTTCCGTCTCTGCTACGCCCGAAAAAAAAGATGATACTTTTGCATCTGCTTCAAAACCCCGCATGGTGTACGACTGAGACCTAGCGAGCAGGGTGCCTGTCTCGTTGCGAAGGTATGAGATCATGACCCATCAAATGATGTCTGCGCTGGAGGCAACTCGCGACTGAATATTCTTGTTGCTGGATCTTTCCAGATTTAAGATCAACCCTCGCTCCCTCTCCTGTCAATATTCCCCCTGCATGTATCGCGCACGCAAAAACACGCGCAGGGAAACGAGTTGACCCGGCCACGTCGGATTTCATTGGTAAAGCTGCTAAACCAGCAAACTGCGCATGACTTGTAGTGCGAAAGCTGTACCGTCTGGAATTGGCCCATTGTCCCGAATTTGTCGGTCTCGGGATAGTGTAGTCATTAGACGTGTGGAACTGGCAGTAGTCCGGATCGCGAGGTCCAGATCCTGTCAGGTCTCCTCTACACCACAGCTTTCTTCCAGACGTTGCTGCTTCGTGATGTGTAGATTCACAAAACCTCGGCCAAGTCTAGCGAGCGCCATACCCGTGATTATCGGTCGTCACCACACTCCATCCCAGCCTCAGCGTGGCGTATTACTAGCTGAACTCAAATCGACATACCCGCCTACCATCGCAGCCCCATACTCATGACTAAACCCCGGATCCGGTGACGGAATCTGCTGCGCGTTCGGTATTCGTTGCGGAAGCGCAGAATACGACATGGTATACCGTAGAAATGGACTACTATGCTGTCTCCCAGGAGCAGCAGCAGCAGCAGCAGGAGGAAGTGGTGGCCGACCATCCGGATCTCTAGCCCATTTCCCATCGTCCTGCGTGAGGTCGATTGTATTTTCTGCTCTTTGTTGACTAGGCGTATTCGTAGCGTCGGGATTGGTGCGGAAACTCTCGTAGCCTGATTCTACGCTAAGGCGGTACAAATTGCCGTTGTGGGATGTCGGGGGCCCTTGTGGAGAGGGAGAAACACTTGCGATGAATGGGGTGAAGGAAAAGTTGGGACTTGATACGGTTGTTCGCTGTCTTTCTGCCTTCGGGACTTCTCCTTCTGTGCTTAGTTCGTGGACGCGCTGGGGTGGGGGTGTTGGGGCTGGTGCGAGGCCGGTTCTGCCGGCGAATTTCTCTATAGGAAGTCTTGCCGGTGGCATTGGTGTTGTTCCTTGAGCATGTGACGTATGACTTGATGAGCCAGATGGCATTGGCGTGCTGCGCCCTGACACTGAGCCTGCATCCGCTGCTTCGAGCTGCCGCATCAGACGATGTACCCTCGCTCTTTCATCCTGCAACTTCTCTTTCAAAGCGGTGTTTGCGGTAGCCACTCCCCATTGCTCGCGTCGCTTTTGCTTCAATTCCATTTCTAGCATGTGCACCTTTTGTGAATGTTCTGCTTCCAGTAATTCGATCTTCCGTGGGTATTCTGCGAGTTGCTTCTTCAGGTCCTCTATCTCACAGTCGCGCATCTGAACCCTGCGAGTGTTCTCAACAGCGTCATCTTCCTTCTGATGCAGTAGCTGTTCAAGCCCAGAATTCTTTTGCTTTGTTCGAGATAGAGTGCGTTCTAGCAGTCGCAATTCGGCACGTCCGGACGTGCCCATGGCATTGTCGTCTTCGCCATGCTGGCCCAGAGACTGCATCGAAGCGCTTCTTGGTAAACTCGTCGAACTTTCGCCAGGGTTACTTATCCGAGTAAGACCTAAATAAGCTTGCTGATTCCGAACCTCACGTGACTCATTCGTTCTCAAGCCTGGTTCAGCCTTGTTCGAAACGACGGCCGACCCTCCCCCAGATTCAGAGAAGCTAGACTGACCGGGCAGTTCTACTAGGTTGGCGATACGTTGATCTTGCTTCAGTTGCTCAGCCATGCGCTTGACCTTCATACTTTCCAACTCTTGCCGAAGGCTTGATGCTAGAGCAGCTTTTTGTGCCTCGAGATTTCCTATTCTAGTTTCCTGTGATTTAATAGTTGCAGTGCACTCTGCGTTCAGTGTCCTGAGACGATTAATCTCTCCATCCTTAGTGCTAGTTCCGTCGTAGATATGCGCCGACGGAACAGGCCCTTGACCCTGTTTTTGCAGCTCAATAACCCGTCCCGATAAAATTTTGATCAAATTGTCTTTAGTCTCCATGTCCTTTTTGGTGGTCTCGAGCTCCTTGGAACGCATCTCTAGTTCCTCTATCGTTCCGTCTTTCCGGCTGACCTGTGCCTGCAGATCGCGGATTTTTTTCTCCAGCTCGTCTTGGGCTGCATCATGACCAGTTGCAGCCGAAACTTCAGGCACGTCTTGTGATTTTGACCCGTCGTTATCTGGTTTGTTGAGCGTGCTGGGCTGCACAATGCATTGTTGTTCGTTGTTGCGCCCCTGTTCGTATGTAGCGCGCTTCCGCTTGCGGTATGACTTGAGAGACGCGTAGGAAAGCAGAGCCTTGGGAGGCTCGGTGGCTTCAGAATCCATTGTCAGCGTCAGGTTCGTCGAAGCTCCTCTCCACTCGTTCGTGGTAGTGGCATTGTTGTGGACCGCACATCCGCAAACGTTTCGCGGAAAAGAAGCTACGCGCGACCTCGCCCCACCTTCTAGGTCCGCCGGGATATGTCGGCGGTCCCTCGGTACTATTTCGAGCGCAGAAAAGCGTTGCCGCGTGGCTGGCACATTTCCCAAATACAACCCATGGAATGGGTTCATGCTACCCTCTACCCTCGCACAGTATAGTTTGTATGCAAACCGGCATTGAGCATTCAACGACCTCAAACCCCCGCATACTGAGAAATTTCCACTGTCAGGACCAAGTCCCATCACGTACAAAAGTGCGCCTCTACTGTTGCCCTTCCGTTTCGTCGCACCACCAAGCTCGAGCATTCATCGGCGTCTCAATTGAGGAGAGCCGTCTCTAGTTTGGCGCCATCTCGTGTGCCAAGTGCCTCTCGTCTCTAGATATCGCCATGTCTCAACTTTGATGCAGTTGAAAGATTGAATTTTCCGGGTGAGATGGCGCATCCAATTATGCCGGGCTATCGCTCTCTACACGCTCCGATGTGTCTCATACGATGTATCTGGTGTGTGGTGGCTTGAGTACGTCCGGGCAATAGGCATCTCTTGACAAGCCTTCAAAACATGGCTGGCCATGACCGCTATACATCGATATATTCGAGTGATTCCACGTCGGCCTTGCATCTCCCTAGGCGTGATGGTATCCCTTTCTACTTTTCTCATGGATTAATATTGCCCCCTCTTGCACGATCGTGATGCACATCTACGCTCTGTGCTCAAACCCGCTGTTCTCTTGCTGTAGGGAGACCGCTTCGTATGCGCACATGAGATGTAAGAAGCAGTCAGCGAACGCAAAGTGGAAAAATAATAAGTGATAGAAGCAAGACATCGCAACGGGCCGAGCCCTTTACGAGTTATTAGACCGACTGGAATAAGGGGACTGTTAACACTATGCCCATAGTAAATACGAGATCAAGGCTAATCGGCTGAAGTCTTCAGAGATAGCATCAAACACATCTGAGGCAACGATGAATACGTTTGAATTCTATTACACGATAACAGAAAGAAGGAAAGAGAAAGGATGCTGAGAACTACATGTAGAGAAGGAAACCAATACAAAAAAAGGTGTGTTTCGCGTAAATGTTGGGTATCTAATGTATCCTTCGTACTTGACCGGTAACACGGGACGCGCCACTATGCCTCATTAGTACATATAACCAACTAAGCCCTGTGCCGGATCAAATCATAATATAAACATGCCGACCTCCTCTTCAACTCCCTTCGAGACCCAAAAGATCCGGTTCGTCACCTTCCGTCTTTGTCTTTTTCTTCTCTTTGACAAAATAAGTCTCCCTGTTGCCGTGCAGTTCCTGGTGCAGCAAGTCTGCCAGACTCTGCATCATAGCCGCCTCGGTACTCTTCTTGGTTCGGTGCTTGTCGATGGTATGGTGTCTGATGAATTGGCCGGCGCATTTGCTCGTGATCCACTTGTGGTCTGTAAGTCCAGGGTAGCCCATAGCATCGTTACATGCTATCTCGACAATGTTGGTGCCGTTCGGGTTGAAGTCGTAGCGGATATATTCCGAAAAGGCCTTTTGCTCGTGCGACCATTCGGTTGCCCATTTTTTGCAGCTTGGATAGCGATTGCCCGTTGGACATTCTTTCCATGCTTTCAGCAACTCGAAGGTATGGGGTAGGGCTTGTGCGATTACGACGCCGGTGTTTAAGGCGAGTTTGCCGCGGCTGTCTTCGGATGCGTGTTCGTCGCCATTGAGGATCTGTCGCGTATCGAGGGGCATGGCGATGCTGGTCTCTGGGGTGATGCCCCAGCGGTTGAACAGCCATTCGACGGGTACTTCAAGGTGTTGGATCGTCGCGTCGGCGTCGATGAAAATCACGAATTGGTACGATTTGAGGAGCGAGTATAGCACGTGTGGTTTCACCCATGTGTTGTGCATTCCTTCCATGTCGGCGGCGTTGATAAATTTGTAGTCGTAGCCGTGTATCTGCGCTGATGGTCGGTCAGTATAGACATAGCAATGCGACAATGGCTAAGCTAATACATACCGTAGAAGAAATGGTTCATGAAGCTTGCGCTGACCATGCCGCCATCGCCCTTTGCCTTCATGGTCTCCCAGTTCAACCTGTTCTTGTTCCACAGCTCATTCTCGTTGTCGGGCACCCTGGTGTCGATGTCGACAATCAAGACTTTATTCCGGAGCGGCTCCTTCCACCATGGCGCATCCTCCTTGACCTCGTATTCCTTCCCGGATGCGTCGATGTACGATTGGGCGTCTATTGGGTAACGTATCGGTTCGTAGAGTCTGAGGAACGAGTCGCTGAGCGTGGGTTTGCCAAAGACAGGCTTGTCGTTGTTGCACAGGTTGTTGGTGGTTTCTTTTGCTGACTCCTTGATCTTCTCAACCACCTTGGAACCGCTCTCGTGGAGACCGGCCGTCGTAGACAGGATGAGGATACATATTATTACAAAGACACCGCTGATGAGAGCCAGCTTATTGTATGACATGATTGGGCCCGGCATCTTTGCGAAGATGTAGGCAGACGAAAGAAACAAGCGGAAGGAGTCGGAAGGCGTATCAATGTTTCGAGGCGTAGCTCACGCCAGAAGAAAAAAGAACGCACACTGTGGCCTAGGGGCTACGGTAATTTCGCTCAGGACGAAGGATTCGGAGGCTATGGACGATTATGCGGCATCTTGGGAAGAAGAGCGGGTATGGAAGGGGTCGAGGCCATTGTACACGACTTCGAGGCTGGGTGCCCTACGACTCCACGCCCATACAGTTCTAGTGGTGGAGATGGCAGGGCTGAGCATGGCCAAATCTCGCCCGGGCCCGTTGACGACGATCGCTGTCGCTAGGGTGAGGATGCATCGTACGTGCCTTAGCGGGAGAGCTAATCCCTCCATCGCCCGGGTTGTAGCTCCCCCTTTCAACGCCGAAAGCTCCGGGGAACGGGACGATGGAGGGTCCTTTCCGCTACGAATTCCATCTTGTTATCTGCATCGCGCAGCCCGTAGAATTGGCCATACAGCGGTGCATTCAATTGTGCGATAATCGCAGGCGACATATCTCGCTTGGTCGTTGAGTGCGAACAGGGGCAGCGCACCCCACTTTGTACGCATCATACGATAATGCGGCCTTGGAGGCGAAGTCGACGCCAAGGAATCCTTTTTCCATCAGCCAATGCCTCAACCGCCGACTTCCTTTTCCAGACCCAATCTCCTTCACCAGGTTAAGGCCTCCCAAGATCCCCCGCTGTCATTTGTCCTAGCCTTGACATTGGGCGTTACTCGGGGTAGCCAACGTCCTCTCTCAACGCATCTGGCTGACCGGTATTTCTAGTACCAGGGTAGCGCTTATTCAGATATATTGCCACAAAGCGCGTTTTCTTCTCAACGACCCCATTACCACAGCGTAAGCTTTGTGTAGCGTCTTCGAGTTATTGAGTTCCAGACGGTATTGCAGCAGTCTGGAATCCGGATCGTTGCATCTAGCCAAGCTTCTTGCGCATGATAATGGAGCCTCGCACATGCTTGTCTCGCTGGTCCAGAACAGTTTATACACCACATATCATCATTGCGATCCTGCTGATGGCAGAGTTTAGTATCCCAAGATGAAGCTTGTGCTTGGGTTGCCTTGGGTCCGGATCTCCACGCTTGTCCAACGTGGGGCTACATTTTACCGTCTCACTCGGTGCGTCCTACGCGAGAGCTTACAAATGCACGACATTACCAATCGACCATCACGCAAACCACCATGATGGTGTCGTGATGATACCGATTCTAAGTATTCAAACAAGTATAAAACGTAAAACAAAACGTTAATCGCACGTACTACTGCTTGACTTTTCAAGCGTTATATCAGAGCAAAATGGCAACCAGTGCTCAGCCTGTACGCGCAGCGCTCATCGGTCTCTCCTCCTCAGCCATCACATCATGGGCTTCTGCCGCCCATCTCCCAGCTCTTCTTACACCCACTGGCCGCTCAAAGATCACCATCAGCGCTTTACTGAACAGCAGCGAGGACGCCGCAAAGTCTGCGATCCAGCAATACAAGTTGCCCACCGAGACGAAAGCATACGGTACTCCTGAAGATCTCGCATCAGACCCTGATATTGATCTGGTGATATGCAACACCAGGGTCGACAAACACTATGAGACGATCATCCCAAGCGTTCGGGCAGGCAAAGATGTGTATGTCGAGTGGCCGATTGCCGCCAAGAAAGAGCACATTGATGATTTGATCAAGATTGCGAGACAGAGCGGATCCAGAGTAGCTGTGGGCTTGCAGAGAAGGTGGTCCCCACCCGTACTCAAGCTTCGAGACATTTTAGCCGGTGGAAAAGGCAAACTAGGCAAAATCCTGAGTTCAAGTGTGCAAACTTCCGGCGGGACGATGGATAGAGAGATCCTGCCTACGGGATTGAGTTATTTCGCGGACAAGGATGTTGGCGGGAATCCTATTGTGATTGGAGTCGGCCACGGTGAGTATGATCGCAAACCAACACATCGCCGGTTGCTAACCCAAATGTAGTTTTGGACTTCGTGCTTTCGACCATCGGCCAGATCGATGCGTCTACCATCCATTCCAAAGCCCAGATCCAGCGCCCTAATATCCGCATCCGCGATCCTTTGACTAAACAAATTGTCAATAAAACAACATCAAATGTCCCCGATCTTCTCTCCTTCCACAGCACGCTTCAGGAATCGCCCAAGACAGCTCCCAACGCAACGCTCTCATTTTCTTTCCGCCGCGGACAGCCTTTCCCCGGCACGCCAGCGCTAAACTGGACCATCACGTGCGAGTACGGTGAGATCAGGGTAACCTCAGCCACCAGCATGGCTCTCCGCTCTTCTGAGAACGACGGACCTGTTACCATTCAAGTCCATTACTTTGATAGCGACGAAGTCCAAGATGTAGCGTGGGACTGGAGCGACGAACAAAAGGAAGTTTCAATCGTAGCCAGAGATGTCATGGCTTGCTTGTATGCTTTCGCAGACGGCAAGCAAGAGGGCGACGGCTGGGTGGGTCTAGAAGATGCGGCGCGGTATGCGCGGATCATCGAATCGTTTCTTGAAGTGTAGCTGTCTGAGTCATGCCTGACAAATACGAGGGGCTTGATACGGTAGTTGGGATTTAGTAGAAAGTCTGCAGTCTGGAGGTCACAATGGGTGTCACAGAATGTGTCCTGTGTGTCAAAATTCGGCTGTGAATACCCAGGCGTGACGGATACATTGGTGGTTACCATGCGGCACAATGATAGGTACGATATCGCAGCAGGAAAAATACAATATAACTTGGGAAACTATTATCTCGGTTGTGAATTTCCGTGCATGACGAATACGTGGGTTTATGTGTGATACAATGGTAGGTTGAATATCGTAGCGGGACGAATACCATGGTGCTTGGAAAAAATGTGATCGCGGCAGTAAAGTCCGAAACCTGACGCATACATGAGTTCTTAGTTACAGCGGCTCGGATAGGTAGGATATCGTAGCCAGGAGAATACAGTGTACCGTGAAAAACACAGTCTATGAATTGATTGAACCCAAGCGAACAAGTTCCCATGGTTTGCAAAATCTAGAGTGGGATTTTTCGGTCTTCCTAATTATTTTCCTCTTTAATATTCCACCATATTTTACAAAGAGTAGGCCTGTGGGGCCAATAAAAGGGCTCTCTTCAGCTAATTTTTTCTCAGTATCCTATCATCTTCGGAAAGTATTACAAACATTCAGAACTTCACAGGACTTCACATAACATCACAACTTAAGACACATTGCCATCAACACCGCAATCACCATCACCACCATCACCAAAATCAACATGTCTTCATCTACACAAGGGTTACGCGACTTTGAGTATGTGGTGACAGCACTAACAGCAGGAGAAACTGCTAAATCATCACATCTTGAGTTTCGCCGCTTCCCAACCATCACCAAGGCCCTCACCCTGATCAAGGAGAAAGACATCATCCCCGCGTTCATCGGCTTGCTCTTCATAGCGGGGGAGAACATCGAGCCATGGAGGCGATATTGGCGACTCCGCCACATCTTGGGGATGGGGCTGGTGCTGGATGAAGACGAAGAAGACGAAAACGATAAAGCGGCTAATGAAATGCTGAAGGACTTGGCAACTACACGGGATGAGATAGAAGGCGAGGTGGGCCTGTCCAGTTACGGGGGAATAAGGATCAGTATAATCGGTTAGGCAGAGTGCCACATTCCTACCACGGCGGCATATTTGTTCTTACATCTATTCCATCCAGACTTTGATGTCAGCGGTGAGAATCTCCAATGGCTGAAGGGAAAAGCGGCGGAGCAGCCAATATACATGGAAAAGCCGCCCAGAGAAGAAGAATGGAGGAGCGGCGATGAGCAGACTGACTTTAACAACATGGTGATTCTAGGCGTGCGAAGCAGAAACGGCGTGGACTTCCTTCAGGTGCTTCACAAATTTGGCACGTTTTGCACAATTGTGTGTAAAGTGTTCGACTTTTATGATTTTCGCGTCGAGATTACAATTGAGGATTTGGAGACGTACTGCGAGCACTACTTCAAACTCCTCATGTACAACATGTTCTCGGACATGGCGCTAAAACTTCGGAAACATTTCTGCTGCATCAATGTGCTAGACGTCATTCGCGTCATCGTAGCTCAAGCACGGGTGATGGTGCGGAATACACCTCATATAACGCTGGAGCTGCTACGCGGTCAGTGTATCCGAAAGCTTCTGCTTTGGGTATTAGAGGTGGCGGACAACGGCAAGGAGCGTGAGCGGGTTCGCAACTGCCTGAAAGAAGCTGGCCTAGAGCTCCTCATGGATACGAAAACCATACGAGACATCTGCCAGCTCACAATTTCGCAGTCGGGCATCTTCAAGGATTTCGAATGGGACGAACTACAGTATTTCAGGGACCTCGAAATACCGACTACGCCTGAGCAAATCGAGGTGGAGTTGGAAGCAGACGGACTAGAACTGGACGTGATGGATTGTGCGGTTCTATGCCCTGTTCCCGAAGACGAAGCTATGTCTAGTCTGTCAAGACGACACGACAGGCGAGGACAGCGACTGCGTTCGTACTATGGCTTGCGACCATATATTCCACAAGGGCTGCTTGAAGGACTTGATCAACGGCATTCAGTCATATTCTAACACATGCCCGAGGTATAGACAAGAGCTTTGTCCTGCGAGACCACGAAAGCCGAGACCAGATGAAAGTAGTGACTGGGAGTCCGACGACGAGTACCTTGACAGCGAAGACCCCGATTGCGACGAGTCTGACAACGAGGACCCCGACACCCAAGAGCCCGCGGATGGGGAGTCTGACAACCAGAACCTCTGGTCAGGCAGCGAAGAATGGCTGGACATGGCGATAGACAAGGTTTCATTAGAAGCAGGGACAGTAGCAGTTGCCAGCGAGGAGTCTGAATAGGTAGTTGTGTGCGGAGCACGAAGTATTGCGGGCGTCTTGCAGGTCCGGGCATGTATTTTGAAGATTCAGTGGCGTTTGTGTATTGGAGATCGATTACGTGCGGCGTCAGAGCTGAGGGTATGATTTCCGGTTGAGCAAGCACGGCGCACTAGCGTTGTTGCGGGAAAGCGCGTCATTCACGCTGAGTAATGGCGTTGTCGAATTGGTCACTTTGGGTCCTAGATAGTTTGAAACCATCATTTCAACATATCGTCCCTTCTGAGCTTCGTGGTTTTGTGATGCCCAAGTCTAGGAAGATACTCATCCCAGATGTTTGCTTCTGCTACTGCCGCTCAGCAATTTGTGGCTGCTCTCAAGTAGGCTTTCATGTGTCAGGAAGCAAGTCGCGAAGAAACTGCGTCACACGCAGGAAAGCACTCAACTGTCTACTCACAGAAAAGCTCGTTAGTAGTTCACCGTCGCTCTCATCTTTCCAGACCGGTGGCCAAGCTATGTGGCCAGTCAGTCACACGAGGCTTTGAACGTGTCGTTAGCCAAGGAAGAGGTACGGGTAGCATCCGTCTATCACCCGTGTCTCATTCCATCGTTTTCGACATTGTTACCCCGAGATCTCGATCAAGCCCACGAGTAAGTTGACTCTCCATTATTTTTGCGGGTGATGCGGTGGTTGAAAGATGAGCAGCAAGCTCACATGAACGTATGTCAATTTTACATCGCTGAATTAGCACGTACCACAAGCCGATGCGCATGCTAAGCTTTCGCGACTGTCGCAATGTCAAACAACCCCCGGCCTCATACCATCAACATCACACTCATCCTCCGCGGCGAGGCCCTGCCTGGGTCGTACCAAGGCAAGAAAGCCGTCACCTCTAACAAAAGTAGCACAAATATCGTGCACAGCACAGATACGACGCTAACCCATCTGGCGCGCACCCATCGGCTCTCCAACCAAGTTTTATCCTCTCTGCCGTCCCGGTACCCTAAATGCCTGACCAGATCCCAATCAAGCGCAAGTGCAAGCAAAAAAAACCGGTGTCTTGCCTTTCGTCGCTTAGGTGCATCAAGCCGACTCAAGCCTGAACGCCAAACAAGTTTAAGCTCCCCACGCCGAGCCAATGACACACCAGACCGACCGTGCCATCACCCGCGCACGTCTCGGTCCGCGTCCACGGCGAAATTTTTCCCCTTCCAAGTTTTCTTATCAAACCTCAGACCTCATGATGCGCGCTGGCTTTATGCCGTTCGTTCCTTACAACTGGAGCCTGTCGCCCCGCTTTGCCTTGGCTTTCTTCCCATGGCAAAGCGAGAATATCATGGTGCGGCTGCGGCATGGAATTGGTGCCTTGCCTTGTCCAGAAACAGCCTTGGAGATTAGGAAGGATCGACTGGATTGGATTGGAATCGGCTGGCGGGTAATAGTAGTAGCAGTCGGTTGTAGCAGTAGCAGTGGCAAGCTAGTAAGACGCGTTTCTTTTCTTTCGAGTCTTTCCCGCTATTCATAAACAATCGCTTCGTCGTTGAGTCTTCTTCTCTGTTTTGCTAGTTCACTCGTTTTGTTCCCGCGACAGTCGTTACTAGCTTCCTCCTGCTCTTGTGTTTTCACAGAGTCAGTTGCGAATTCCTGCACGCGCGCAAGAGAAGCGACGGGTCGCGAGCCTAGTTAGTGCATTTGCTTGCTCAACATTTCCCGCAGAGCTACAAACGACCCAAGTTTCTGTTTCCTGTCGCTCGGGCTTCTACTCTACCACTCTACCAAACAACTCCGCCCGAATCGTCCAATTGCTCAACCAGCAATCATGGTTCAATTCCTGTCGTTGGCTGCGTTGGCTGGCTTGAGTGCTGTCGCTTCGGCTATTCCTACCATCGAGGTCAAGGGTTCCAAGCTGTTTACCAGCGAGGGCGATCAGTTCTACGTCAAGGGTAAGCAGATCTTGCGCAATGTGACGCTGTGGAAAGAACAATATTGCTGACCACGATATATAGGCATTGCGTACCAATTGATTCCTGACGACCCTCTTGTCGACGCGACACAATGTGGACTCGACGCTGCGCTCATGAAGACGATTGGTGCCAATTCGATCCGTGTCTACCATGTTCTCCCCGATGAGGACCACACCGACTGCATGAAAGCCTTTGCTGATGCTGGAAGTACGTGTTACCCTGAAGTTTCAACAATTCCAAGAGTATGCATTGGCTTCAAGACACTTTCTTCTTGTCCATCGTAATTGGATAGAAAGGTGCCATGGATTTACACCCACTCTCTTAACCTACCAAAACTTTGTAGCCGTCATCTCAAACTCGCAAAACAAACTCCATGAAAGCAAACACTAACACGACCACCCAGTCTATATCTGGGTCGACCTCGACACCTTCGACAGCTATGTGGAGCAAAACACGCCCCGCTGGGAAAAGGACCAATATGATGCATACGCCAAAGTCATGGACGAATTCCACCAATACGACAATGTCGCCGGTTTCTTCGTCGGCAACGAAGCCATAACAACGGGCAACGGCTCCGTCACAGCGCCCTACATCAAAGCCGCTGCACGCGACATGAAAGCCTACCGCGACTCCAAGGGCTACCGCAAAATTCCCATCGGCTACTCCGCCGCCGACATCGCCTCGCTGCGCCCCATGCTACAAAACTACCTCGCCTGCGGCAGCAACGCATCGGAGCGCCTCGACTTCTTCGCGCTGAACGCGTACTCCTGGTGCGGAGACAGCACGTACGAGCAATCGGGGTACGTGTCGCTGGAGCAAAACTCCGAGGAATTGCACATTCCAATTTTCATGTCGGAAACGGGTTGTAACACCGTGCGGCCGCGCGACTTCAAGGACCAAGAGGCACTGTTTGGCGAGATGGCGGATGTTTGGTCTGGCAGCATTATCTACGAGTGGGTTGAGGAGATGAATGATTACGGGCTTATTAGGTATGGTCCGCATGTTGATCCTGCGAGTCCGAATGCGCCGCCGGATGGGTTTCCCAGGTCGGGTACGTACACCTCCCCCTCCCCCATCCCACCTTTTTGGTTTTTTACAAAATGCTAATATTAGGGTAACAGGTAAACCCACACCAATCGAGCCTGACTTCCCCAACCTCTCCGCCGTCTGGGCAACGCTAAACCCCACCGGCATAAAAGCCTCGTCCTACACGCCCACACAGAAACCCGTCGCGTGCCCAGACTACACGTCCGGCGCGTGGGAAGTCGTTCCTACATCCCCCTTGCCTACGCTGGGCCAGAGGCACAACTTTGATGGTACGCCTACATCTGGCAGTTTCAGCGCTACCCCGACTTCTGGTTCCGACGCGCAGAAATCAGGAGCCGCACAAGGATCGGACACTGCGTCTGGGACTGCGGATCCGTCTGCGCCTGATTCGACTGGTGGTGCTGCGGCGGATGGCTTGGGAAAGGAGCTCAAGAGCGCGGGGGTTATGCTCGCCGGTGTTGTGGCGGTCTTTGCTTGGCTTTGAGCGCTTGTTGCGTAGCACTTGTTCTCCCGGGGCATAGATAAACGTTGAGGGGATAGGGCGCAAATAATGAAGTCCTGTACACACTTTCATGTATACATTTTCAGCTTGGCTTTTCTGTCATGTGGCATTGAATGCGAGAGATTGTATAGCATTTTACGAGACGGATTGTCATATGGTACAAGTGCCAGACACGAAACAATGATTCATCATTACACTTCATCCACATCGAGTGATGATGAACAAGAACAAAAGGTAACCTCAAATGAAGATATCAAGTCATGAAAAGAATAGTCAAACGATATCGTGGAGCAAGGTTCGCATTGAAGGACTGGGCGCCACTTAAGTACAACCCGATCGCCAACACAGGGCTTTCCCCCACACTCGTTTGGAGTATGGATATCTTTCCCTCGTAAGTGCAAGCATTGATCATATCCCTCAACACGCCTCTCCACTGAAACATGCATTTTCTCTCGAGTCGTTGTCAAATGGTCTCATATTTTCCTTTTCCCATTGCCTACTCCTACGCCGACTTGCCGATGTTTGTCAAAGACAGGGTATGTAAGAGAAGAATCGACGAAGATGCTCAAGATGACATCTACCACTGGGTAGTGGTAGCAGGGGCGGCAGTCTCAGCACCCCAGCCCTCGTTGCCAGTCTGGGCGTCACCAGACGCAGCCCAGTCGGCGGTGTCAGCGTCCCAGCTAGTGCCAGGGGCAGCAGCGGCCTGAGCAGTGAAAGCACCGGCAGATGCGCCAGAGACCTCCCACTCGCTGGTGAAGCCGTCAGCGACGGCACCGGGGCCGACCTCGTCAGCACCGGGGACCTTGGCCTCCTCAACGCCAGTGCTGTCCTTGTTCTCCTCGGCTTCAGGGTCGCGGTAGAAGTACAAGTCAGTCATGACGTCCCATTCAGTCTCGCGGTTAGCGAGGGTGCCACGGAGGCGGAGGACCTCACGGGCGAGCATCCACCAGACGAGACCGATGGCGTGACGTCCCTTGTTGTTGGTGGGGATGGCAACATCGACGTACTCGGTGGGAGAGTCACCGTCGCAGAGGGCCTATCTCAGGTTAGCGCCGCATTCCACCTCAAGTCTTCCTATTTGGCCTGCTCACAATGACGGGGATGTTGACGTAGGAAGCCTCCTTGATAGCCTGGGCGTCGGTGCGGGGATCGGTGACGATGATGAGGCGGGGCTCACGGAAAGAGCGGGTGATGTAGTTGGTGAAGTTACCGGGGGTGAAGCGACCGGCGATGGCAGTGGCACCGGTGTGGGAGGCGAACTTCAGGACGGCACGCTGTCCGTAGGGACGGGCAGAGATGACACAGACTATTCCGTGTCAGCGAAAATGCCATCTTTTCCATGTGTTTGCGCACAATTCAAGATGCGATATCTCGAGTTGCGCGTCTAAACGTACCATCGGCCGGGTTGTCAATGGTGACAATGATACGGGCGGCCAGGACAATCTTCTCCCAGGTCTTGCCAATGTTCAGGACGTTGACACCGTCGGGCCTGGTCTTCCACAGGTAAGGCTCCATGTGCACCTGGAGGTTCTTGCTACCGAGGTGGCATTGGGCAGCGAGGAGCATCTCAATGTCCTGCTGGGTGGGGTTAAAGATGGCGGGGAGGTTGGAAGGGGCCATTTTGACGGTTTGGCGCTGTACAAGCTGGTCGGTATAGAGAAGTTGTCGTGATGCGTACAGTAGAACTTTCGGAGGGACCAAAGCCAGGCGAATATTGTGGTGGGAGCTAGTGGCCCGTAATAGGTTTAGCGGGAAATTGATCGCGGGGCCGGCAAAACCCATGCGCCGATGTCTTGGGATCCGCAAAAGATTCGAGGTGGTGGCAGTGAGTGTGCCCAGCCAGCCATGCCGCCGCGGATACCAGCTTTGTCGTGCCTATGGGCGTCGACTTGTAAGTTTGCAGTCTCGGCATTTTGAGTTCACTGCTAATAACAGCATAGCACCCTCCGTCTCAACTCAATTCACCCTCCCCATCCGTACTTTTGTCTCTACATCGCGAGTCCATGCCGAATCCCTCGAACGCCAGAAGAAGCGCCTCGCCAGCGACCCCTACATTGTCGCCCAGCGCAACCGCAAGAAGGCAGCCAACCTCTCCCGCCGCGCCGAACTCGAGCAAGCCCGGGTAGCCAGTCTCGGAAACCCCGTCCGCGGTGTCTCGACGCCATTTGTAGAATCCTTCGACACGGGCAAGCCCATCTCATGGGACGCGAGCAAAAAGATACCGCAAGACAAAACACTCCTCAACTATGCATTCGACCCCAAACTCGTCCAGAGACAATTGAGGCAAAGTAAAAAGTTGGCCGTGCCACTGAGCGATCTCGCAAAGCCAGCCACGCCCGCCGGTCCCCACCCATGGAGCAGCTCGATGCCGTTCGGCGGCCAGACGCGGGCGATTGAAAAGTCGGCAGAGGAGATTGAGGAGCAGAACAAGAAGGACCACGCCCGTGCCGCCGAGGCAATTGCCCGCATCACTGCGCTCGAAAACGGATCCAGCAAGGACCGCATGCGCGTCAACATCACACGCTGCGTCGAGACTTTTGGCCGCCACAACACCGACAGGATATTCCCACCAAAGGCACCGTCACTCGCCCACTCGGGCAAAGACGAAACTCACACTATCCGCCCAGAGACAAATGTCGCTGCGACGGCTAAGCGAGTGGGCCCTGATACTGGATCTTCAGAGGTCCAGATCGCCATCTTGACGGCCAAGATCAAGACGCTTGCCGATTTCCTCCAGACAAGAGGCAAGGGCGACAAGCACAACAAGCGCAATCTGCGGTTGCTAGTGCATAGGAGACAGAAGCTGCTGCAGTATTTGAGGAGGAAAGAGAGGGGTGGCCCGAGGTGGCAGCATTGCATTGAGACGCTGGGCCTGACTGAGGGTACATGGCGCGGTGAAATTTCCTTGTAAAAGGGAAATGTACAATCAAGGGCTACTGCAGTCTCTGTATAACTACGTATTCTAAGCATTTGAACATCTCACAACATGGAATGTGACTTCCTTAATGCCGTGGGCGTTGTTCCAGTCTGCTTAGCATTCGACATGGAAAACAGCCTATCCTATCAAACCCCCTCCCCGTCTCAATCAAGACATCCCGTACTGCACCCCCTCCATCCCCGCATCCCTCATAACCACAAACGCCGACCCATTGGTCCCCCTCTTCTCTGCGGCCTCATACAACGCCCTAATATCATTCTTCCACATCGTCTCATTCATCCTCACAACCTTGCGATCATACGTCATCATACCGTTGACCTCACCCTCCACATCCGTAGTCTGCGTCCACACGCCACCGGAGCACGCAAAAAGATCAATCTGCTCGCGCAACTGCACCAGCAAATCATGGCAGCGATAGTTCCAGTACTCGCTCCCGTTGGTGAGTTCGTAAGCAGTTTGGCGCTCGAGATCCTTGTACCACGCATGTTCGAAGTTGTTTTCAGGGAGCTGCGTGCCGATGCCGCCGAATTCGCCTTGGAGACCGATGCGCGAGGTGTCGTAGGCCGAGTCATAGCCGCCGCCTTGGGTGGACCAAAAGGGCGTACCGCATTGCGGGGTAGAATAGTGGTGATTGTCGTCGAAGTCGCCCGCGCGATGGTCAGTCCAGCCGCTTACGGAGTTTACAAGCCGCGTGGGATCGATGCTGCGGACGAGGTCTGTAAGATGGTATTCTGGCCACGGGGGTGAGGTCGCTTGGCCCCACTCTTCGTTGTAGATTGTCCAGGCGATGATGCTCGGGTAGGATTTTAGTTGCTCGACCATGACGGCGAGTTGGCGGTCGAATTCCGCCTGCGCCCCGGGTTCGAGGCGAATGCTACCACAACCTGAGGGGGCGGGTAGGTCGGGGCGTAAGGATGGCATGTCTTGGATTACTAGCATGCCCATTTCGTCGCAGGCTCGGTAGAATAGCGCTGGTTCTACTTTGATGTGTTTCCGCACCATGTTGTAGCCGACGTTCTTCAAAACTTTGAGATCGTATACCATGGCCTCCACGCTCGGAGGCGTATAGATTCCATCGGGCCAGAAGCCTTGATCTAGAGTACCAAAGGGGAAGACGAACTTGCCGTTAAGGAGAGGGCGTTCAACACCGCTGACAACTCCTCGAGATATGGTTCTGAATCCGGTGTAGCTCTCGACCGTGTCACTACCCATTTTGATCGTGATATTGTACAAGGTCGGGTTATCCGGCGTCCATAGTTTGGGTGCATCCACTGTAAACGCGAAGGGTTTCCCGCTGGTACCTGTGGCTTGCGCCTTGGCGTCATTCGCATCCAGCTCGTGAACGGTGATATCGTATGAAGTGCTTGTAGAGTTGGTGCTACTGTGCACTGTAACCACAACTACAGTGGGTAAGCAATAAAATAATAGTAACACAAAGTGGTGACGTACCATTCCCATCCATGTCCGCCGTGAGATCTAATTTTGAAATGTACTCTTTCGGTGTCGACTCGAGCCAAACAGTCTGCCAGATGCCACTGCAGGGCGTATACCAGATCATTCCACCACGAGTCAAGGTTTGCTTTCCAATCGGTATCTGAACGCGATCCAGATCCGTTGGGTCATATGTATAAACCAATCTGTATTATAATCAGCTTCATTCAGTCGCACCAGTATAACAGACTCACAGCTCATTCGTCCCGTTCGTACTCAGATACGGTGTTACATCGACGCTGAACTCAAAATAACCACCTCGATGGAATCCAGCATTTTGGCCATTGACAAAGATGGTAGCTTCGTAATCAACGGCGCCAAAGTTTAGAATCACATTGTTTCCGCTTGGCCAGGATGATGGGACTTCGAACGAGGTCTGATACCAACTCCAAATGCGTCCCTTACCAGTCACCCCTATGTGAATGTTAGGAAATGGTCTTGCCTGCATTTCGGCGATTCTTACCTGATAGAGCACTTTCCAGACAGAATGGGACTAGAACAGGATCTTCTAGCCGCTGACCAAACGGTGGTGATGCATCCGAACCATTGGTAGTGTTTTGGTAACGCCAGACACCATTGAGATTCTTCCAATCTGGTCGTTGGAGGCGTGGCCGCGGATACTCCGGCCAAGGGCTGGTCCCGACGGTATCAGTCCATTCGGTTTTCAGTGGAGTAAAGCCGACTTGATAGTCAGTATCGTTGCTCTGACGCTGTAGTATCTTCTTGTCACTCAAGGCGCAAGTCAAAGCTAGAAAGCTAGTTACGATCCCGGTGGAAAGCCGCATCTTGATGGGGAGAAGACGCTATGCTACCGCGTCTATGCATTCACCTGGAATGACATTGAGGGAAAGGCGAATGCAGGGAGAGGATACCAGTATTTAAGCGGTCTATGGACTTATGACAGCATATTTTGGCGGTATCTGTAATGGTTGTGCAGCTGCATGCTGAGGTTCTTGGCCCTGGGGATAGCGGCGGGATCATCCTGGTGGCTGCCCGCCCAAGCCGATCACTGCAATACTGAGTTCGCTGGGCGGGGGTTTAGAGAGGTCGTGACCGTCACATGGCAGCACCGGCTGACCACGCGATGCTAGTCAAGATGCGGTCGCCAGGCTGTCTGAAGCCGTTACTGCAGGGTACAAGAGTTTTGCGGGCCAGGCCATGCGTGGAGGAGGGCAGTTTGATGGTACAGCAACGCCATGGATGCATCCGGACCGCATCATGTCAGATGCAGACGTGCCTGTAGTGATCAGCTGTGATCAGCGCCTTGGCTGGCAGCCTGTTGAATCCCCCGCACCACTCGGTACAGATATGGCCGGGTAGCAAGATGGGAATTAGTAAGCCACTGACGGGACGTTACCTATATCGTTGTTGTCTCTCGACACCACAGGACGTTGAAATGGTGTCGCGCATATGTAGGGACGTTCCTCGTGAACAATGTGCTACCTGAGTTGCATGGTGAGAAGGTCGTAGCAGGCTGAGTACTCCGTGCAAAACGAATATAGCGATGGGTGACGTCAGGAAACTAGGGCAAGTAGTTGGGACTGAGAAGCAAAATATAAAGGACGAAGGCTAAGCAATATGGCTTATGGTCGGCGTCGCAAGTGGACCTCCGCGCATTGAACGGTCGAATGCAGATGAGCTAAGATGGCAGCGAACCCCGCATCGCGAAGTTGAAGGAGGTGGGGCTTTTCACATGTGTGCACTTTGCACCAAGAGCTCTACAACATCAACTGTGAATCCCCGACTTTCTTCTCATGTAGTGAGCCCCTTCATTCTCGTGCTGCATCGACTGATGTAGGCTATATGCCTCTCTACCGAACATATTATATTGTACAGCGTAAACACAAATTCGTGGCAGTATAAAACTGCTTCCCAATCCTCTGGTGCATGGTTGCTTACACCGACCTTGTGACCCCTCACCCAGCCGTCGTTCGAACGACAGATCGGGGAAAAGCGCACCACCACATCTCCTGGGGTCTAACACTACCTTCCTCTTCTTCTTTTGTGGTAGCATCGCTGCCGTGGTCTCTTTATTGGCGCCTATACTCCACGAAGCACCCCGCAATTTCACGCACTGTGAGCATGGTGTGTATCTCGCCATCTCCAGATTTTGATCAATCGTGGTCGCGATGCCTTATGCAGTTTAGCTGCTGAAGCCTTGGGCGCGGCGCGGGGGATTCATGGCAGCAAAACGAATGGCTTGCTCCACGGCTTTGTCTTTGTGGCTGAGGTTGGCGTCGACGGACTAGAAGGGCGTGGCCACATTGTTGAAGCATGCGACCGTGGTGATATTGGGGAAGTAGGTGAGCCCGGTATTGCGGGTGCTTTCCCAGGCGATTCGTAAGATTGGCTAACGTAGGTCGGTGTGACTGGTGGCTCCAATGTCCGCATCGAGGCGCTATCGTCTTCTTCAATCCCCGACAACGTCATTCGATCTGCGTAGGCGTTCAAAATTGAATTCACTCGCGTCGAACCGGAGCGTATCGTGTCCGTATCCGAAGCACTCGAGCTCATCGTCGACATCGTCCGCAGCGACGCTATACTAGATGCTCTGTCCGAGTCAGAACGTGACGTCGCAATACCAATATCGTGCTTGTGCGCTCCACAGTGTATATTAGGTATCGAAGTGTAGTTGTAGAGAATCTCGAATATAGAATCGCGCACGTCGCGCGCTGCCGGGCGGGCCATGGGTCCTTTGCTGAGCATGCTTCGGACAATGTTCAAGATGTGAGGGACTGCACGGAATACGTCATCGTCGTGCTCACAGGATGCTTTCTCCAGTATCGCCATCCAAGTTTCGATCTTGTCAAGATTGACGTGATACGACGAATCGGTACGTGAGTTTTTGCCGCCAGTGTTAGTTCTTTGTTTCGACGTCCGGTGTTTGACGAAATCATGGGGCTTTTTCTTCAACATGAAGGTGATGAGCTCTAAAAACACACAGCCCAAGGAAAACACATCTGCTTTTTCGCTCTCGTGGACTCGCGAACGCTGCTTAGGTGCCGGCTTTGACTTCTTGAAGCCAAAGTTGAACCCCGCAAAATCCGCAGATGGGGTCTTGGTTAGTTTCTGACGCTGCGAATTGCTGCTATTCGAGGATCCCGATGAACTCTTACTAATCATAGATGCGTGTCGGTTGTTTGGGATGATGGTACCTGGCGCAGGAGACTGCAAATTCAGGGGCTCTGAGCTGATAGTTGCTTCTGGTGCGCTGTAAATGTACGCGTCCATGGCGTCAGGCTTTTTGTCTTTTTGAAATGTCTCGAGGCTACCGATATCGCTGAAGGCAATGGCATTCTGCTCATCAATCAGAATGTTGGAGGGCCGGATCGCGGAATGGCAGAAGCCGTTTTGATGCAGTGTTGCGATGGCGTCTGCCAGACAGTGTAACCAATTGAGAACCAGGTATCGTCGCTCGGGCTTTGGTAGTTTTTGATATTGGGTCGGATTTCGATGGTCGATAAAGGTGCGTAGTGTATGATGGCCAACAAAGTTGCTCACAATGTAGCCAGAGGCCCTCGCGGTGTACGAGGCCCAAACGGGCGCAAAATGTTCGTGTTCAACCATCCTCGCGCTTTCAACATCCATGATAAAATCTTGCTCAAAAGCATCCGGCCGCTCTGGATTTCCTAATGGGAATCGCCGGCGCATGTAAATCTCTTTGGGTTTCTTTGGCAGGTGTATCCGGGACCATGCTTGGAGGTTTACCGCAACCGGAAGGGACATGACGTTCTCAATGGGAACCTCCTCATTCGGCGCAAAATCGATGTGTACGCCATCTCGTAACTCTCTCAGAAGAAAAGTGAATTGTGTGTGGTAGAAGCGGGCATTGGCGTGATTGTCGCGTCGATTCGAGAGCGAAAGCTGCTCAATATCGTCTAGCTCGAGAGGTAGGTCGTCGTCGTCCCAGGATTTATCGACAACAGCGAATATTCTATCCGCCTCGCCGATTTCGACCAGTATGAGAAACAGTCGTCGTGCTCTCTCCATTATCCATTCAATGTAGGTATCGTCGCTTAGATCGCCAAAGCCCACGGGCTGCGTAAGCCGTTCCCTCTCATGAGGCTGTAGCCGAGAAGTCACGAATTCCTTGGTGACCTTTTCGTTGATTCTTTCCTCTGTCCACCATATCTGCTGAAGAGCGTGCTGAGGGGTGACCAAACTGTGCCCAGCATATCCATAGATCAAGGCGTTCAAGGCAACCGTTTGGTCGTTCACCACGTTGGTTAGTGTTCTGGCGCTCATTGTGGTAAATGATGAGACTGCAGTCTAGATCTTGCGACGGCGATGTCGATGGTCTGTGTATCAAGTCGTTGTCGCGTGTCCAGCCAAAATCGCAGTGGGCTAGCGATCATGTCCAGCGAGCAGGAGTCGAAAATTTCTGAATGGCGCGAGAGGATAGCTGTCAAGCCTGAGAAGGTAAGACAGTGTTGTGGTTAGGTGTCAGCGGGGTCATAATCATCGGCTCTTGATTGTGGTACAGAAGTTCATCCGCCTCTCGGAACGGATCTCTTTGTGGCAAGCGGCATGGCAACAGACATGGCCTCGGGACGCCCGCTTAAAAGCCAATCACCAGAAACATGGCCGAAGAACGCGCATGCTCCAGCATTTTGGGCAGAGGGCGAGGAAGGGCCTTTTGCCTCGAAAGGTCCCAGCGGCCCCGAGAGCGGCCGCCATGTGAATTTCTGACCGGGGGGTTCCAGGCGGGAGGTTGATAAGACTTTGTGGGTATGCGTTGGAGGGAGGCTAGCGAATAACAGACGCAGGGAGACGGCTGCCAGACTAGTACGCCAATTACTTTTGCGGAGAGCCGGTTCCTGGGGCGGGGCCTCGCGTCTAACAGAGAGCAGAGCCCGGTCATCTGCATGCCAACCCTACCAGGGGGCGGCTAAAAGACTTTTGTGGTAACATTTGTATGCTCTCGATTCTCTCGGCTATATGTATCACGCCTCGATAGTCTGATGAACGTCGAGCCGGGAGCACGCCGGGCGATTAACTGGCCAAGCTATGCTCTAGGCCTGTCGCACAATTTCGGAAGCTGATGGTGCGCGGAGAAAAGATCAGCTCCCAGGTGAGGCTCCATACTGCGTCAGCCGATCCTATGGCGAGATATCGCGTGCATTCGCTATCATACAGTAGCAGCATGCGGCGTGACAGGCGGCAACGAACCAGATGCTGGCGGCCTGTAGATAGGGCCTCACCGGCCGGAATGTGCGAACCGAGGCGACACGAGGTGCCAGCTCAACTCATAGACTTACAGCGCTGTCGGTAGATGAAGACAGATTGTGGCATAGCTGTAACGCGAGGCAGAAGAAAGGTTTTCCGATGATCGCAATACGACTGTTGCCTTCTTGTCTTTTGCGGAGCTATGAATGACTCGTGACCGTTCGGCTGAGGGCTGAGTTGAAAAGGACTGGGCGTAGCGGGGGACGGCAGCACGGAGCAGAGAGGCGCGGCCATGCACAGACAGGAGCCGATAGCCACCGTTGCTACACCCTCTCTGTTCTTACACCACTAGAGCGCTTGCTTGTTGTAAAAACATATAACCGGACGTTTGTGCAGAAAGCGCAGATACGGACAATTGAGCTGAGGTACCTGGGATAGCAACGGCATTGAAAAAACGTGGCGATCGGCGCACACGCCGGCCCCGGAAACCCAATTCACCACCGAAGCAAGGCCTTCCCCACGCTCGCCCACGCCTAATCAGCACTACCGTTCGTTCACATCCCTCTGACCACCATCGCGGGTCTTCTAGGTGGATACTGCTTCTGGGAGCTACCGACTTCCACGTGTAGTGTCGGTCATGGTATCGAGTAAAGCAGTGATCTACCGCCATCCCGGCTGCTAGCGGTCAAGTATCAGGATACAGCCCGGCCGGTCCCAGACGGCCATGCGGATGAGGCGCATCGGACTTTGCTGACATCAGTGCTTGCAACGATAATATCAGAGTAGCGGAATGCTAAATGTTTGAAGGGTTTGGGCCTGTAAGCCAACCACTTGGGCATAAATGGTTCCTTTTCGAAGACTACACGGATACTTTCGACGCACAAGTCGCTCCGACATCACCAGCATTACCCCATGCTTGTCCCGTTTCAACAGACGGTGTCCCCTCCATTTGTTTTCTCGTTTATCGCACATCTGCATCGATGGAAAAGAAAATGTTCCCCTCGCTCGGTGCACTCGTAACCTGACTTCCTCCCGGATGAGTACCATTAGGCCAAGAGATGATTCCTCCATTGTCGCCTGTTACTTCCAACCGATACCCAGCAAAAGGATCCCCAAACACAGTGCTCAAATCATACCAGACTGTCGGAGCCTCTAGATTATACGCGAAGACTTGTTGAGGCGCTCCGGTGTAGAGGCCGTCCGCGCTCTTGGTGACTTTGATGGCAATGCCCCCAGTCTTCTCATCGCGGCGTATTTCTTCCCAGTATATCCCGCCTCCCGTTGTTAGTAGAAGAAGCTAGGTTTATTAAGGTGCATGCCTACCGGCTTTGATGTAATGCCGAGTGCCGACTGTGCCGCCGACTGACCAGACGTGGATGGGGTCTGGGGAGTTGTTGAGCACGACCGCGATGCCGACAGCAGTGGCTGATTGTGCTAGCGCAACAAGAGCTAGGACGAAAAAATGCATTGGTGATGATCAGTGCTGAATACGTATGACTAAACGAATGGTCAAGTATTTGAAATGTTTGAGAAAAGAAAAATGGAATGTAGCTTTCTCACTTGAAGACTGTCAATAGCGACGCTTACTCTACACTTATATCGCATCCTCCTCCATCAAGCCTGTAAATTGTCACACCAACATGATGCCGCATCTCCCCTTAAGTCCCTTCCATCACGAGTCCATGTCTGCCAGGAAACAAGACTGTCATTAATACTACCAACCCAGTCTTAATCCTCGCTTCTAGCTTCAAATACAACACCAATATTACTCGGCAGATAGGCAGAGATGCTTATTGTGGCGCTGTACTGTCTTCAGGCATTTTCAATATTCCGGTAGATTGCTTCGTTGGCAGTGGGCGGATGGCGTTGGTCAAATCAATACATTCAATCTGGCTATTTAGATTCGCAATGCATGAACTGTCTTGGACATTGGAACCGGAGACGGGATCTTGTCCTGGACTCCTGTTGCAGCACAAGCTGTGGTAAACATGCGCCAGCCGTCGTATGCACAACATGGATGATATGATGCGCCATGGTGTGACAGGTACGAAAGGGCAGAATGGCCCAGAGGTCGATAGCTTCAGTTGTGAAGGATTTGACGGAGGACAAGCTCGCAGATGAAAAATCCATCTAGAAAAAGAAACACTAGTATCAGGACTCTGCAATCATTCTCAGATCAGTGTTGCTGGCATTAATTGGAGCCGCACAGATAGTCTACTTCTCTCGCCCAGTCACGGCCAAATCATCCAGGTATCGGTCGACAATTGTATTGAACCCCGAATGTGAGATTTAGGCATCTTTCTGAGAACGGGGCAAGGTGCCAAGGGCTATGCGAACCGGGAAGATGTCATGGTACAACGCAAGGTCGAGATGAGGCAAGAGAGTTTGTTGCGGCCTGACACGTTGATGCGACCGCGCTCCGCACCGTCGTACGAATTCTTATACGGAGTAACTGCGATCTTGCGAATTGAAATAAGAAGGAACATTTGCCATTGAACTTGTTGTGATCAAGCAATGTCGGCCTGGGCATGGCAAGGCGGAGACTTTGGCGGGCTAAAATTAGGGGTGTGGAGTTGGGAGTCTGGTTCCTGGCTAGCTAGCGGCGGGAGGACGGTAGGCGGAGCGTCCCAATCCAGACCGGCCGGACTTCCGACATTGAACATTGCGTCCTCAGACTCAGCAAACGATGTTAGTTTCATGACTTGACTCCTACTCTTGGATGACATCTTTCTCGCGTGCATCCTTTTGTTTTTCCACACTTCAACTTGCACAGTCATCGCGTGATAGCGACACGTAGAGGAATGGCATCCCCCATGGTCGAGAGTCGCATCGAGCCTCACAAGAAGGCACATTTCAGCCTACAAATCAGCGATCGCATACGAAACGGCGATGATGCCTCGGGAGACTTGAGTAGTGTAAAATGTGAGTCTTTGAGGCGATATCATATCGTCATACAGGTGGCTGATTTGGAGCGCAGACAACCACAAGCCTACGCAGACGTCCGGCAGCCGCTCGACAACGCTCACATCGCCCTCGTCGACCAACTTCCACAACCTCCGAATCGAAGATACAAACGATATAGGTGACAAGAACATCTTCACCTTCACAGGGCAGAAGTCACAGCTCAAAAAGTCATACGTGCTAGTCTTCGATCCCTCGAGCCAGCAGGCGACGCTTGAGCCGCTCTCGAGCAGCTACACATTCAATCTCGCCACGAAGAATGGGAAAGACGTATCGTCACAGCATTCCAAGATATACCCGAAGAAGCTCAAAGACGATACACATGACAAAGACGAGGGCGACGATCTATTTGGCGAAGCGGCAGCAGATGATGAAGGTGGCGATCCTGACCCTGGCAACCCCTACGACTTCCGCCATTTCTTGACTAAGGAGAAGGAAAAGCGAGGCGACGAGTCGGAATACCGCTATGCCTCATCACCAGATTACCGGACCGGCACAGGTAGCGCCGTGAATACACCGCAATTCGGGGCTCGCGCACCGGCTGCCACCTCCCAGGCGCGGAAGCCTGTAGCAGCGCCAGCGCCCAAGAAGCGCAAGACTGCGACGACGAACCCTATGGTAAACCCCAAAAAGACGCAACCGACGCCAGCTGTCCGCCTACAACGCGCCGCAATAGAAACCGCGCCTAGGCCAAAGGGCAAGGCTGCTGCGCCTCCAGCCCACAGGATCAAGTCCGCCGAAGTCATAGAATCTTCGGATGAATCTGACGCTGAGCCTGCCTCTTCACCTGCACCCCCATCGCCTCCGCCCCAACAACGCCAGCAACAACATCACGACGACGAAGACGACGCCGAAGGTGAATCGGACGATGATGACGGTGGTTTGGAGATTGAAGTACCCGATGCACGCCCACCCCGACACAATAACGGTACATTAGCATCTCTGGGTCTGGGTACAAATCTCAGCGCCGGCTACCTCCGCTCGCCATCCAACGGCCCTATATCCCTCGCCAGCGCCGCGAACAGCGATGGAGAAGGCTCTCCAAACGCACACTCGCGCAACGGAAATGCGCAGGATGAGATCGATTTCGGTGACTTGGGCGGTGACGACGCCGAAGGCGAGGACGATGAAGAGGAAGAGTACAATGATAGGGATATCGAACCCATGGATATTGGTCCTCCAGCACGACAAGACACGAACAGTAATGACCGCAAAGTTGCTGAAGCCCCTGCAGACGATGACGAGGATGACCTGGAAGAGTTGATGAGGAGGGGATTAGAGGGTGGAGATAGTAGTGAAGAGAGTGAAGAGGAGTGAGACTGGTCGAGTTCAGGACTACTTGTATTGGCTAGCTACACCGTCCCTTCTATCTCGGAGAATTCTACTTGCAACCATGGGGTTGCAGTAAACAAGGCCCATTCACTTGACTGGACTGGCTCCTTGGCTGGAACTTCTGTTTACTTGGCAAGAGCGATCAGGGACGAATTAGATTCTGGAACCTTGGGGGATACTGGCGATGGAGGGCGTAGTAGCATTCCAGAGGATCCTGTCAATGGAGAGGGCGCTCGCAGCGATGGTTGCGAACAGTTCTTCAAGAGCGGCGTAGCCGGATATTGCATCTCTTCCACCTTCTCAGGTTGCGCAGTGACGTCCCCTTCCGGACCTCTCTTGTTTCCCTCTCGATACTCATTCTCCTTATCCTGCTGCACAAGATCACGACACGTGCAACATCCAGCGGAACAAGCATCTTTGCAGCAGTTGCCCTGCAGCTTATACTTTTTTCGTACTTTTCCTCGGCTATACCATTGCAGGAAACGACAGACGGAAAAGGCACACAACACCGAACAGACGGGGCGTTAAGGGCTTCTCGTCAGTTTGGAAAGCACAGAGGTAGACATAGAGGGATACGTACGTGGCCGTTATAGCGGCTGTAGTAGCCCTTGTTTCCATGCTTCAATCGAGACTGGCTTCTACCATACATCACGCACGGAAAACAGCACGAGTTGCAGCCGAGATCATATCAATTTACCTACTTCCGCGATGAGAATTCAGCTTTGTACCTTTACTAGACGGCGAGCACCACGAGCGTTCCCTGTGTTCCATTTCCTGGAGTTCAGCTTTGGTTTCGGTTTGCGTCTCGGTCATGACTCTTCTTTCGCTGCTGGATGATACTTGTGCTGTGGAAGGTGGGAGAAGAGCAGTACATCTATCTCGAACCAGAATTTAAGCACCGATATGATACCATGGTGCGCTTGGATAGTCTTTGGTGTCGGAGTGTCTACACAACCTTAGTGTGTTGGGAGGACTGGTTTGGGGCTGAGGCGTTGATGGTGCGAGGGAAGCTGGGCACCAGGAAATGCTGTCAAAAGTATGGGAATTTGGTAGATGGCAGTCGTAGTTCATGGTGACATCAATTCTCCCCATGAGTAGTTCGATGCTTTAACCTGTCTTTCCTCTTATCCTCGGCCATCACAACTGTCTGATAGTCCTCATGGAATCTCGCACACACTTGACGCACTCACACAAAATCAAAGCATGTGTAGCACGAACACCCACGATCCCCAGCCTCGCATGCTAAACCCCGGAGAAGATCGTCATGAATCTAGAATGAAGCGTCCCCACGTTGACGGCCCCTGCGCTAGCGTGCCGCCAGACCGAGGCTTGCGCACGCGTCGCCCGGCATGTCCGGCGATCTCTCCTTGCGTGACCTCACTTTGTCTATTCTCGTCTTTCTTTGCCAAGTTCACATTCGTTTTCTAGCAGTCATGCGCTTCCTCGCTCTTTTCAGTCTCGTAGCCGTTGCTACGGCGTCGTCTCTATCACCTTCCGGCCAGGACCACCAGGTTGAGACGATCAACGTATCGCAGCCTGGCAAACATGTGGCTCCTGTGATTATGGTGGCGGAGGAAAACAAGACGTATATTGTGAATTTCGAATGCGTTGAATGTCCGTTTGCGGTCTTGAAGCGTCATCATGAGGTGGAATGGCCGCACCCGCCTCCTGACAATTCCTTGGTAAGGTCCTCTCACAGCAGTCCCACATACCAGTTGACTAACGACATTACAGATGCTGATGTTTGACATTGCTGAATCCAACAAGGCTCTACTTCTGAACAAGCAGCGCATCTTTCCTCTCGATCCGATGCCTCTCTACATCAACGCTATGCAAGTGTCTACAGATATAGAGCAAGACGGGGTGGATGGGCAAGCTGAGTGGGGCTTCGAGCCCATGCCTGGAAAGACGATATTCCCCTTGCAGTATGAGCACACTACATTCCGCGCCGAAGGCGGTAAAGGGCTATGGCTCCAGTTCAACGTGACTGGACTACCTTGGGCAGAGCAGGCAGAGCCGTTCAAGCTGGGACAGAAGGTGGTGCAAGTACTGCTGCACGAAGGCTACAATCGCCAAGAAGTCGAGGATCAGACGGGCGACGGATACACGCTCTCCATCACAGACGTGCAGGTTGTCGATGCCAAAGACTGCGTGCAGCCACCCAGGATGAAGTGCGGCAGATTGGCCATGGTACAGACCACCTTCGACCCGAACGATTGGGACGACTACGGCAAATTTAGAACATGGGCCAGGACCTGGAACCTTATGCTTGCCAAGCTAGGCGACTTTTGGACTATTCACTTCGAGGGCAGTATCCTACTCCTCCCGCTGACGCTGTTGCTTTCGGTTAGCATCGTCCTGGCACGTCGTATTTATCAATCCAGGCAGCAGGAGAATGCTGGCAGGGATTCCGACGCCGAGACTGCTTTATTGGGCGGCGATGCGCCTCCACCATATGCAGACATACCAGTCATCAAGGTCGAGGAGTATGATTAGTGTTGGGTAGTTGAGGGGCTTGGAGCGTAATCTAATCAGTTGGTTCGGGACTCTTGCCGGTATCTCCGTGATGCGTCGAGACCACACCTTCTTAGCTGTATGTACAACATCAAGATTGCAGATTCGCTACTTGTTGCACAGCCGTTGCTGCTTCTTACTAGTCTTGATGTTACACCGCTATTCAGGCTTCTGCACCTCGGGCACTTCCGGGTGGGGTGCGCTGGTTCAGCAGATGGTAAGTTTAACCGACGCATTCACCTAGATGGCCTACTTGAGGCATCTTGAACTTCATAACCCCCCTCAATCCCAAAGCCCTTCTCTTCATCCAAAAAAACAACATGTCCGTCATCGTTGAGCAGTACAACCCAGAATGGCCCCAGCAATTCTCCAAGATCAAATCAGAGTTGGAGGCCCACCTCCAAGACGTCGACTACCTCTCAATCGAGCACGTGGGTAGCACATCAGTCCCCAACTTAGTAGCAAAACCCATCATCGACATCGACATCATCGTAACCCGTGACAAAGTACAGCCCGCCATCGACGCTCTAATCAACAACGGGAAATTCGACTACCTAGGCGAACTCGGCATCATTGACCGCCACGCCTTCAAAGACGAGCACCAATCCATCCCGCACAACATCTACATCTGTGTCTCCGACGCAGCGCAAACGCGAAACCACCTCACCCTCCGCGACACCCTGCGCTCAAACGCTGAGCTGCGCGATGAATACGCCCGCGTCAAGCTCGACCTCAGCGCCAGCACCACAAACATAGTATCCTACCTCATCGGCAAAACAGCAATAATCCAAAAGATACTGCGCAGCACGGGTGACTTTTCCAAAGAAGATCTCGCCTCGATTGCGCGCGCCAACGACCGCGGTGAGCGCTTCACCGCGATCCGGACGCCGCGCCTGCTGCTCCGCGAATTCGTCATGAAAGACGAAACCAGCTACTTTGCCCTTGAAGGAAATGCCCAGAACGCAAGATATCAGGCCTGGCCTCCCCGCACGCGGCAACAAGCTCGTCAACTCGTCTTGGAGAATATCAGAAACCACAATGATGTGCCCAGAACCATCTACGAACTCGCTGTTGAAGATGGCAGTACGGGGACGTTCGTCGGCCGCGTGGGTGCGCGTACCTCGCAGACCAACTCGGATAAGTTGCCGGGTGAGGAAAGTATACGGCCTGTTACGCATGCTCAGCTTTGGTTTTCGTTTCTGCCTGAGTGGCAGGGACAGGGGCTGGCGACGGAGGCTATGGACGCTTTCATTACTGCGATTAAAGAGAGACTGCAGGAGGCGGGGAAGGTGGAGATGCAGATTGAATGTGATCCAAGGAATGAGAAATGTTGGAGACTTGCGGAGAGATTGGGGTTTGAGAGGGTGAGTTTGACGAAAGAGAAGGAGATGTGTAAGGGGGAGTGGGTGGATTGTTTGGTCTTGGGGAAGGTTGTCGGGGATGGGTGAGTTTATTCTGATGTTCTCCCTTTTGGGGGTTGTTATTGCGAGGAACATTTTACTGACTTGTGATATTGTAGGGCAAATGGAAGTAGACATGTGAGAAGGGGCAGTAAGGTCAGTACGTCGATGAGGTTGAATCCTACGGAGTTGTTTGAGAGTTGTCATTAGGCGGCCCCTTTTCCCCCTAACCTTCCTTCTCCTCTTTCTGCTATGTGGCCTCATCTTTGACGACTTGATGATCGCGATCCTAAATACATATTCTTCACACGATTACAAATCTCGTTGCGCTTTCCATTGTGATTCGGTGTTTCAATCTGGCCTTTGAATGGCTGCTTAGTATGCGTCCGTGATGGATCCGTGCGCAGTTTTGTGTTGGATATGTTACACAAAAAGCCGTGAAAGTATTGCACACTGGCCACTATCACTGGAGTCACTCTGCTTGAGTACTGACATGCCAGGTATGGTATACATCGAGTCCTATGCTTTCTATCACCACCACCATCCTGTGAGTCTTACTGCACCGGAACAATATCGTGGATATGACTGGGTTGGAGTCACAACCGGGTATGATTCACGACGTGCATAAAGCCAGGACGCCTCTTGTGCTGTACAGGGTAACCTCGATACACCGTTATAAAACCCTTAATATCTTTTTCCCGGTGGCCACTGCGAACCGCTTACGACGATGTCTCCAACAAACGATACACAGCAGGAAAGTGCAACAAAGACACCGATGACACCAGCTCAACAGAAGGCGAAAGAACAGGAAATCGCTTGTACATATACTTACTACACTCTCACTATGTGCTTTGCGTAGAAGCTGATTCGCAGTTAGGGAATTACCTCAAGCACCTCCAGCTTCAACGCGAGGAAATTGGAGACACCAAAGTGGACATCAGTTACGATCGTCAGGACGGCCCAACGCCGTATGATTTCGCTATCCTCACCTAGTTCAGAGGCACGAGGGTACCTATTCGCGGATACGGGAGCGATGTCAGAGAAATGCTAGCAGACCTAGAGGAGAAGCCGGATTACAAGCTGAAAGAAGCTAAGGAGGCCAGGGAAGGGAACTGAGAGCGACGTGGGATCGAGTGCGATATACAGTTGGAGAAAGGCGATTTGATTATTGACCCGTCCTGGGAAGCATCGAGGAAAGTTGCATGGGGTGTATGCTGACTGAATTTTTCACATATTAAACAATTGGATACAAGCGGCTAAACAACTCCCTCCAGGAAAAAGTGCATTAAAGAAGCTAATTACCATATATGACCGAACACGACGCTAGCAATAAGAGACTCGTGAGATTGAAATGACAAACACCTAGCATCAACCAAAGACCAAGGCCCTAACCTCGATACTCTCCCTACCGACAGCGCCCTCAGGCGTTCTTGGGTCCGCAAAAGCAGTGTGCGGGACGCGTCCCCACTGCCCAAAGTTCTCATCGCTATCGTAGCACTTCAACAAAAGACGATCCTCATTCGTCATGCCCGACCAGTAATACCACTTCTGGCCCGGGTTGTATGCTACTGCCGCCGTCTGACCGTTCCTGTCCGGGTATCGATGTTCAACTGGAATCAAATCGCCATCCCGTACCGTCTGGCTATCAGCGACTGCGAGCGGATTGCCCATGACTGGGCCGTTGAGTGGGCGCCAGATGTTGATTATGCGGTAGCGGCCTTGTAGGAGCTTCTCGGCTTCGTCGGGGAGATGCAGCTTGACGCGCTCAGCTGCGGAGAATGGCGTTTGATCAATATGTACGCGCTGTACTGGGTTTCTGTTCCCAGTCGGTCGGCGAATCGTGTGATCGAAGAGAAGGACTCGTTGTGCGCCTTGGACATTCTTCATCAATAGCTCCTCAACCTCGGGGTAGTATACCCGCTTTATGGCCTCATCGTCTGCAAAACCATCTCTGTCCAGGTCGCTCTTGATGTTCTGGTATGTGTCGAATGCGTTTTGGTCGAGGGTGAAGTTCTGCTCCTTCCCTCGCAGGTCTTCTATGGAGACCTCGGTCCAGTCGTCTCCCCAGTTCCGCTGTGGAACACCAGGGGGCGGTTCGACGTAGTTATGTGGTGGCGCACCATCTTCAGGGGCTTTGTAGAAAGAGAGTTTTGCTGTGACAGGGCCGCGAGGAATAGGCAGACCCTGATAATTTACGTCGGACGAGGCCGCGTTGCTCGAGATGGGTGTAGGGCTGGATAGTTGGTGCGCAGGCGTCGGTAGAGAGGCGGTGGTCGTCATTGTATTGCTCATATACACGCTAGAGCGGTGCCTGTATATACAATATAGGTGATGAACGGCTATAGTCGTATACTAGTAGTGATTGCTTGCTAGGTCAACGATGGAGCTGGTAAGTGGTCTACGTATGAGATCTGATCAAAGCCAGCAGTCAAGGCGATTATATACGTCCTGTGGATTAGAAATGCTTCAAATAATGCCGAACGCAAAGGCACCATTCACCCGCCGATACTTCCCCTCATTCGGCATTGTTGTGGCGATGATGCCATAGCTCTATTCCGAGGCTGTCTTACTAATGGCCCTTGGCCCAATCAGAGGCGTATAGGATTACAAAGAGTGCGAGATTGCGTGATGTTCCACGGCTTTTTGGCAATGCGCGTCTGGTTTACAAACCGAGAGTATGGTTTGTAAGAATGAGCGCGTTTACGTTGAGATCCCAGCGGGGAAAGGAGATTATGAGCCGGAGATGATCTGGAGATGGTTCGGTGGAGCTATGACGTCACAGGATTCCACCCGCCTCAACACCACGTATACAAATAGCGACTTCGCGGTGAGCAGACTACATAGATCGTGAACAAAGCTTCTCAAGTCAGCAGGATTGCGATAAATCTATCTCATGTCGATACACAATCGCAACGCTGGACGATGATCCACCTCGCAATTGGACCCGCCAGGCTATCGCCGCGGCCATCTGCTAACACGCACCACAGCATAGTGCATGTTGGTGGCGAGCGCTTCTTCTATGGGGAAATCAGCAATTCGATAGTACTATGAGCGCATAGTATGCAGTCCAACCGTCCCACCATCGCTTAACGCATTAGACTCCTCCACTGAGCACCATGCGTCGTCTCAACGTCATCATGTTCGCATACGAACTGTGACATCGCCCATCCACCTTAAAATCCACATAAAGGAAGCAATTGCAGCAAATACATCTCAATATGCTCCGACCCTTTTCCAGAACACTTCCAACATCCGCCAAATCAATCACATCTTCCCTGCGAACAAACCAATTCCTCTCCAGAACTTCATACCAAATCGTCAGAAACATGGGCAAGGCTAGTAACGACGACCTTAAGGGCTCCAAGCTCTTCGACGTCTCACGCGTCACTGCTCTTGTCACTGGAGGAGGTACTGGTATTGGTCTAATGATCACACAGGCGCTGGTCGCCAACGGTGCCAAGGTCTACATTACATCAAGACGCGATGAGGTATTGAAGAAGACCGACGAACTATACGACAGCGGCCCAGGCCAGATCATTCCTATCCAGGCCGATGTTAGGTGAGTTTGCACAGTAAACAACAACTACTTCGTTTGCAAGGCTGACCCCTCCACAGCGAAAAGGACGACGTAAAGCGCCTTTACGACGAAATTTGCCAAAAGGAACCCAAGGGAATCCAATTGCTCGTAAACAACGCTGGCATTGCTCGCGACGACAACACAAAATTCTCCTCAAATGGTCAGCCCAACATGGAAGACGCGCAGGCCATCTCCGACCACTTCCTCAAGTCGGAGCCTCAGCAGTGGGCTGACACGATGAAGACAAACGTCGGAAGCATTTACTGGATGAGCATGACTTTCCTACCGCTACTTGCAAAGGGCGGTAGCGTTACCCCTGGATACAGCTCGCAAGTCATCAACGTCAGCAGTATCTCAGGATACATGAAGGGTAGCAGCAACGGCCAATTTTCATACGCCTCGAGCAAGGCCGCCGCTACACACCTTGGTCGCATGCTGGCGACCACCTTCATGGGTACGAAGGTACGCGTCAACACCATTGCACCAGGTGTCTTCCCTAGTGAGGTATGTACTTCCCCTTCTTTCGTTTTGATCGCGAACACTTGCGCTGACACCCTCATTCAGATGACAACCGGCTCATCTGACGAGGACAACAAGAGCCGCATTGAGTCTGGCATGTCAAACCCCGCGGGTCGTCCCGGCGCAGACACCGACATGGCTGCGACTGTACTCATGCTCGCCGGTCCAGGCGGCGTGTTCTACAATGAGCAAGTTCTGTACCCCGACGGAGGTAGCACCCTCCAGCAGCCTGCTGCGCGGGCTTAGACATTTCGTGGGCAGCCCCATGGAGAGCAACAATAAATACCACAATCGTCTAAAAAAGCATTCAGCACAATATACATCAACAAGTTATTACAGTACTGCGTAGTCAAGGGTGTCCCGCCTGGCTTTCGCCGAGCCCCTCCGGAACTCACCCCACCACATGCGCAAAATCTCTTCCACGCTATACAATCTCTGTTCCGTAGACATCCAGCAATTTCAAGTTCCTTTTCTTTTTCTAATAGCACGGTCTCGTGACATGTTACTCAGTGTCTCCCCAATATCCTGGCAATAATTATAGTGTGAATGCAATTCTTTCCATCAATCACCAGAACAACTGGCCTAATGGCCCAATGGCAAGGCGCTTGACTACGATTCAGTTCGATATCAAGAGATTCCAGGTTCGACCCCTGGTTAGGTCACAAACATTCTTTTTGCACTCTTTTACTTGCCAGGGGACGAGTTTGTGGTGTGGTGCGACACTGCACTGCCGCCCCGATGCAAGTTTTTTGACACGTGACTTGAAGCTGCCTCACACTACATATATACATATGATGTCTCTCTTTCCTTTTTGCTGCTTCATGCCTGATACCCAATGAGAATTCAATGTCGCGATCAAAGCTGTATTGTTCCATGTTGTCACGAGCTCGATGGCGTTTGACTAGTTTTTTTTTGTTCTATTTCTTTTCAAAATACATTCATGGGTGCTTGCACATCGCATCGCTCTTATACGTCATAACTGAACTCCCCCCATGCTCGTTTCGCCCGTAACAGAAACTCCAATCAGGCAAAACCTACATGAAAACACAAAATGCGCATTCGCTATTGGCTCCCCCCATTCCAACAACGCCATAACCAAAATTCATCACAGTCTTGACTAGTCGCGACATCGCAGCACAAGCCTACTTCTCAACCCCCCATGAGACCCAGCCCACAAACTGCAGCTCTTCCCTATGCACTGCAATTATACAAATGACAAAGAATAAAAGATTTAACCCATCCCCTGACCCTGTTCTTCATCATTTTCCGCTGTGCCATCCCCCTTGCCCTTGCCCTCTCATACCTGCTACTTCCCCTCTCCTTCCTGTCCTTCGTCTCCTCAGTAGTAGTCCGGTGCCTTGTCACCTCTATGCTGTCTAAGGTGCAGAATTTGACGGTGTTGAGACGTACATCTTCGTCTTTCTCTTCCTCGTTGGTTGCAAGCATCGGTGGCTGTGGGGGGTGAATGTTGGCGTGAACACGTGTCAGGGGGTAGGTGAAGAAGGCTGCGCTGGAGACGCTTGCATCTGACATGGTGGAAATGTCTGTTTTTATGTGTATTTGTGTGTGTTTGTATGTGTTTGAGTGTGGGTGGTTGAGGGAGAAGAGCGTTGTTTGTACAGTAGTTGGCTTTTGGTTGCTGCGTGCTTGTATGCGTCTGAGTGAGATGAGAGAAGATGTAATCTAACGAAAGTGAAATGGAGAGGATTTGGCATCGTTTTATGACGGCAAGAAGGGAAAAATTGGTCGAATGGTGGGAAATGTGGTCGAACATGTGTGTACCTTGGTTGACAATTACGTAGAAACTGGATGCCATGAGCATGAACGTGTATTTTAATCGCTCAAATTACTCATCATACCCTTGGAATATATGCTATGTTCTTTGACGTACATGGTTGCCCCATATCGAAACGTGGTTAAGCCCCCACACGGCCGCAAAGCGCCACCAATGATTTGAGGCTCGTCATAGATCGAGCTCGACTGTGCTCCGCCTCTTTCCCTTTGAGCTCATAGCCAAAATGCGCTCCTTGAGCTCTTGTCGAACCTCCGGTGACAAAGCATCCAGACCGCCAAGGTCCTTGATCTGGTCCTGCAGCTTGATAGGCATTAACTTCATGAATTCATCCGGCGTTCCTAAGAGTTCATCAAGGCTATCCTCGAACTGCCTCACCAGCTCTGTCATGTTTGAGGGGTACGAGTGGCCGCACAGATCCTCGTCCGGGATATCTGTGTAGCCCAGACTGCGCAGTATCCGACGCCCCAAGGCCTGCATTTGCTTCTCGCATGATGTGCAGTACCAGCGTGAGACTTTCTCCACCCCTAGTTTCTTGACGCAGGACTTGTGAAAGTAGCGGATGGGGCATTCCCGGAATGAGCAAGCGACAAAATCTTTGAGTAGAGACTGGAGACCTCGGTCAGGCACTTCAGCAGCACAGTAACACACGTATCGCGCGCCAGGCCGCTCGAAAGTGGTGCGCTGAATCTCCCGCAGCGTATCATGCGTGAGCTGCCGCCTCATGAGCTTGTTCCTAGAACAAAGACGCTCAAATTGGCGCTCTTGTTCCATAAGTGGTCCCGGGTTGAAGCCATCAGCAAATTCTGCGAACTCTTTGGCGAGACGGCTTGGTACAGTGCAAGGGTCGTGATAGCGAACCCGACTCGAGGGATCTTCCGTGAGGTAGCCGATCATATCGTCGTCTACGAGCATCAAGCGGCCTTTGGTTCGATGGTCTTCTTCGTACATCGCTAGGAGCTTCTCGCCGCGCAGGCGGTTGTATGGTCCTGTAGAACACATCTCTACACAGGGCATAACAAGATAACACTGATCCACTACAGGATCGACGCAGGCACAATCTGGGGTTCTGTGAGCATGAAACTCTTAATGTTAGCTTGCAGTATACATACGAGGCTCATGGAATGGACAGTCGGAAACATCGTTGGCTTCAAATGCGCACGAGGACCCATGTGAGCAGCCGCCCCAAGATGATAAAAGCGGGTTCGTCGGCTGATCGACAGTAAAGTTACGCGCGAACTTCTTCCAGTGTATTTGTTTTCCGTACGTCGTGACCGGTACTGACGCAGGGGGAGAAGTAGACGATAACGCTTCGTCATTATCTTCCGTTGGACCTGTCGGCTCTGGCATCTCGTCGATCTTGCAGACGTCATCTGTTTCTTCTGAAGTGTCTCCGCCCTCTGCTTCATGGACTCCAGTATCAAACTGAGAAACCTCTCCAGATGTCGGATCGGTCGTCCCGCTATCTTTGTTCTCATTATCGTCTCCAGGGTGTGAATGCTCAGCTCCGTTCGCCGAGACAGAAAGCTTTTTAGCCTTGCGCTTTGCCTCGCGTAGCTTCTTTGATTTCTTCTTCTGAGACACCGTAGGATGTTCATCGAAGGTTTCTGCTTGCTCTATAACAAAACTCTCGGGTTCTCTCGAGGCCCAGATCGAAGGGTCCTGTACTGCGGGGGCTTTTCGAGACGCTTCATGAGATAAGTTGCTCACAACGGGTGATGCGATCGAAGACGTAGAGTTGCCAGTTTTCCCAGGCGTCATAGCGGGCTGAGGCGCTTCAGCAGGCCGCTGGCTCGGAATGTTGCCCCAAACGCGTGGCTTAGGAGCGGAGGTGATCGGAGAACTACCGTTTGTGACGGTTTGCCAATCGTCGGCCGCTAAGGACGTCGCTTTCTTCTTTCGACTAACTCGGGTTGGAGCCACAGCTCGCTCTGGCGTCTTGATGCTGATTACTCTCAATGAGACAGACCTTCGATCGGGGGTTACGTTGGGCGGTAAAGGCAACAGTGGGGCTCGGTAGGGTTCGATAGTCGATTCATAGAGCCCATCATCACCAGTTATACGCTGATGAATGTTCTCGAGATGTCTTCGATCAGGATCATCGTTGGATCCAGCCCGTATTGGATGCTTCTGTTCTTCCTTGCTATTGGCAACGCGTCAGTCTCGTTTTCCTCAGTTAAATAGGGAAACATACCTTGGTGGCTGATCGCTATCCTCTACTGGAGTCTTAGCCCCACTAGAATCACTTCCGCTCGATACGATTTTCTCGCCAGTCTTCCAATCTTTCGTGGAATACCTATCCTCCACGATATCGTATGAAGCTCTGTTGGTGTACCTTAGGTAGCCGGCTCGGCGCATACGCACTTCAGCCGCGTCTTTCTTGACCTGTACAATGTCCTCGACTATAGCCCGCTTAAAATCATCGACAAGCGTCAGGAGCAACTTCAAATCTTTTCCTTGCAGACCTCTGGTCTTGGTGTTCCGCTTGAGTAGCTCCGTGATGCGAAAGACTTCCAGGATGCGTTCCATCTCAGCATCAAAGTCAACCTCTGTCGTGTCGCTAGGAACCACTGCGAGCTTTTTAAGGCCTTTCCGACTTCCTTGCGTGTTGTAAACATGAGCTTGATACCGAATTTGTCTCTCTATCTCATCGACTTCTTCTGAGTTGCGCGGGCCGTCGGCGTCGTTACTGGTAATTCCGTCGACCGAGTGAACAACGGAGTCGACATATCGGATTTCCTCTTGGGTTATGACTCGCGATCTACTCGCCGCTCTGGCCAGGCTCTTCGCATCCTTCCTCTGGCGCTTTGATGACGGCGCATCTCCGGGAGTGACGCTACGATGAGTCTGAATACTACCGCTGTGATTATCTTCTGGCTCTCTGGTTCTTCCTCTAACCTCGAAATCCTGCTCGGATGGGATGATGGTCCAGTCGACCTCGCCGCAACTCTCGTAAACAGCGCGCAACTGCTCGGCGATATCATGGTGTCTCTTGTAGTGAGCTTCGTCAATGGCCATGCAGTAGGTGCAGGTATGACCGCGTAGGCGCATAAACATTGCCTGAGTGAGCGGAGTCAGTATGTGGCGTGTCGCGAAATGGGCCATGACAAACTTGATGGAAGCGCACACATGGTTCGCTGTGCTTTCCAAAGCAAGACGCTCTTGCGCCAGGGTGATTCAAGGGACGCTCGCAGAATCCGCAATGGTGTCTGTAACAATCAGCAACGGTTTAATCCTGGTCCGGCCGCCTTAGTTGGATAGCCTGGCGGTCAAAACCAATGAACATTGGGAGACGAGCAACCTACTTCAGCGCCTGGGAGTCCTCCCATTTGAACAGCAAACTATTACCCATGGTATGCCTTGTAGTTTTCAGTTGGACTTGGTCGCTGGTTGAGCGAGGTGAGTGTTGCGGATGAGATTTGGGGGAGACTGGGAGGCTTTAAGGCAGCAAACGGAGGACTGTCAGGCCGAGACAGGAATTTCGCGAAATGCTTAGTGAATAAGAGCCGCAACACGACCAAAGGTCATGTCAGAAACAGCGTGGGGCAGAAGTGCAAGGATGGTGGGTAGTTGCGCAATTGCTGATAACTATTGTTGACAACTACGTAATGGTTGCAGCCTACAGAAGGAGTGACTGAGCAACGACAACGACAAAGATAAGATCGATACTAAACGACAGTGAAACACGAAGTGCAATCAGGAGCAAACCGATGACTGGCCAAGGAAAATTACTCTCGGCGCTGTTGTGGTGAAGGATACAGTGAACCGCGATAGTTCGCGTTGATGCATCGCAGCCTTGCCGAGACAGGAGTGCAAACGGGGTAGCAGCAAATCACGTGCAGTCGTCTACCCCACACCTGGGCACGCACTAGACGTCCGCCACGATGCGAGCACCAGCCCAGACATAGGGATAGTTACGCTGGTACCAATTGACACTTTGACTGGTTAGTGACGTAGCCTCGGCTTCAGTTGCTGTGCTTCACTCACAAGGTCTTACGCCCAGCAATGCGTGGATGCGTTGCCCACGACCCACCAACGGTCACGTTATGCTTGCCGTCAAAGAAGTCGGCTGCTGCAGTTAGCGACATGACTGCAGAAGCACGCCGGACTGCCTCATACCTGTATAGCCTGGATACAATTCCATTGGCTTGAAGCCATCATGCTTCTCCAGCACAGTACTAGTCCATTCCCAAACACCGCCCAGGTCAGATTGGCCGCAGAGCTTATCGCCCTTTTCGACCACTGAGACCGGATGCCAGTGCTTGAAACCCACATTGGTCCCCTTGAGATCAATGAAGAGGTCGTTTGGATTGAGACTAGGTACTGCGCCGGAGTTGCCGTTAGACGCATGGCGTGATGGCGGTGTCTCGAATACGCCTTCGTTGATCAGGTGACTGCATATTGTCAGCATAGAGTTCTTTCGTAACTGGTGACTGAGCACATACCCATTGACTGCTGGGATTGTGTTCCCTAGTGACTTCTCAAACTCTGGCTTCATGCTGTCGACATAGCTGTAGATACTTCGCGCCTCCTCCAAAGTTGGGATACGACCACCCATCCATTGCGCACAGCCTGCAAGCTCATTGTAGGATGCGACCACCGGCCAACCCATCGCAAACTTCAACGGGACGGTACCATATACTGTGCGTACAAACTTTCCCTCCGTGACGCTTGCGGAGGTGCCGTTGATGCCGTTCTGATGGCCATTAATGACGCTGTCTCTCTTGGCAGCTCCCATGCCCTTCGCGTTGAAGTAAGGCTTGTCGCACCAAGATGCGGGGATCGCTGTTCGAATCAGGTCAGCAAAGTGTAGGAATAGGCTGAGAGAACGGGTTCACATTGGGACAAGCACATCCCGTGGCGGGCATACGTACCTGTTTTACCCGTCTGGGTCAGGTATGTGGCATACTCTCCGTTGGTGATCGGGCGAGCCTTGGCACGGAACGGCTTCACATGCGCTGAACGCTGAGGTTTCTCATTATCCCAGCCAAAGTATCGTTTGCTCTTCAAGTCGTCTTCTGTATCATTAAGACCGACTTTGACGTCAGATTCGGGGATCGTGAACCACTCATTCTCGACCGCAAGGGCATCTGATTGCGCAGTAAAAGCCACAAAGTCCGGCACCTTGGTTCCCGGGGGCGGCAAAACCTTGTCGCTCTGTATGAGCATGTAGAGCAGCGTCTCCAAATGCATTGCCTCGTGCTCAAAGCCGAGCCATAGTCCGCGCGATACACGACCATTGGACTCTGCCTCGCAAGAAGCGTATAGCGCTTCTACTCTATCGCGGACCGTTTGCTGGTATTTAATTATGGTCTCCAGATGCGGCCACTCGTCAGGTACCTCTGAGTGAGCATGGCATTTGGTTGGATCCTCGACGTCGGGATCGACGCCGCGCTCGAAAATCTTCCAGAAGTAGGAAGGCTCAGAAGGCTCACCGTCCGTGGCGCGCGCGATATGAATATCGAGAAAGGTGGGAATGTGACCAAGGTAGAAGATACATTCGTTGCGGAGTTCAATCGGCTTGGAGAGCAGTTCGTCTTCTGGAATCATCTGCTTTGACACAGCATCCCACGCCTTCCAAAGTTCCTGCCATTCTGCAAGTGATGGTACCGGGTTGGCTGCGTACTCTTCAGGCTTGGTGGGAAAGAATACCGCGGGCTTCGAGACAAAATGGAGACCTAGAAGTGGTCAGATTCGTGACGTCATGCTACTTTTCGGAATGTGTACTTACCATAGTCGCCTTTCGAGTTGGCCCAGACAACGTTCTCAGCGAGTTTGGCTAGCTCCCAAAGCTCTCTCGCCTCCTCACGACTGTACTTGTAGCTCTCCTCAATTCTGACCCTCTCACCCTGCTTGATAGGCACCCCATCGACAACGACATCCTTGCGAGGTGCCACAAAGGCATGGTGTCTACCCGCTTCCTTGTCGTATTCGCCAATGACCTCCCAGTCTTCCAGATTGAAGGTACCCTCGCCCATGAGCGCGTTTGCGTGTTTCAGCCCGTTTAGGATAAAGTTGTGGGTAACACCGTTGCGATCGTTGTAAGCATGGAACACACGCTAGCGCAGGCACAATGTTAGTATTTATCTTGTATGCACTTTATGACGTGCGATTTACCTCAGGGTCTTTGCAGGAGTCGATACCGATAAGCATCGTATCACCGGTCTGTAAGACTTGGCCAAATCCGGCAAGGAACGGCGGTACTTCATGACGCTTGAAGTTGCCCAAACTAGAGCCGAGCCAGAGGATAGTCTTTGGTTTGGCTTCGACAGCGGGAGACTTGAGCCATCCGAGAGCATCGTCGTATGTTCCGTAGAGCCCAAAGCACTTGACATGCTTGTACCCCTCTGCGCGATTGGTTAGCGAGACCATGAGGAGCGAGATCACATGGCAATATCGCATCCCGCATGCGATAAGCAGATGCCACGACACGCTAGCGCGGGTCATCATAACTCGCATATATGCAGGTCCGAACGAATCTCCGTCGCCCAACAAATTGAGGTACCTCGAGCGACATCAAACCACATGTCCTTCCTTTCTTTGTGAATACCACGTAAGAAACGGCTTCTCTTACCAGTGGAAATCTGGCTGAAGGTTCTCTCTAACTCAGGTAGAGACAGGTCGACAGCGTAGTACTCAATGTCTTTACCAAGACGATCGATGGCCTGCAACAATATGTTGACTTTTCTCAGATTGCTACACATGTATTAGTACTTACGAAGCACAAGGCTCGTTTCCAATCTCTTGTTCAACGGGAGCCAGGACCCTACCCGCTCCCCAATTCTACCACTAACGAGCCTGAGGGAATTCGTTCGGCAATGCTATCCGCATATGTCTCGAGCACTTCAATCTCGGCATTGGTTAAGTAGTACCTGATGTAGTGGATATTTGTCAGCTTGGCATCCACGGGTATCCCGGGAAGAGATCCTCACTCTTCCTGGTATGTGATATCCTCGAATAGACGAAGTCCTTCCTGGCTGGAGTTGACAGAAACATTAGCAAGTGCCTCGCGCTTCAGACGTGCGCCGCTTACTCGTAGAGCAGCAACGTGGGCAGCTTCTTCTCGCCACCGGTGTCAGGCCGAAGACCGCTCTTGATATCAGCTAGGATATCCGACTCGGCAGTATCGACGCGAATGTCGATGATCTTGGTCGCCATATTTCTGCGAGGCGTTGAGCTGTGTACAGTTGTTGAAGGATTGTAGGCCCGTCACGAGTGGTTGAATTGGCTTTACAGAGTGATGAAGGTTGCGTGATACTTATACTACACGCAAAGTACGTAATGTGGGTACTCGGACGCTTATGCCATACGGTAGCTGACGGTACCTAGAGACGAATAGATGCTCGAACGTGATGGCTAATCAATGCAGCAGCTCCGTCAGTTGAACAGTGCCTGCTTAGCTAGCGGCTATAGTGTTAATAGCACGAACAAGAAGACAACAAATCAAGACCATTGCACTTCTCACAGTCAACAGAGGCACGCCGGAAGCACATCTTCTGTTGGGTGGATTTTCCCTTCGTCGGCATCCACCCCACCCGAACAAATTGCACATGTACGAGCCGGTTCCATAAGCATGGTAGCTGGCCGTCAGACATTTGCTGTAGGGCTACAATGGTGACGTCAGCGTCTGCCGAGCGAGGGCGGGCATCCAAGTCCGCATCCATAGACAGCTCACACACGACTACGGGGGAAAACAAGGCCGAAAAAGGCGTTCAGGAACATGCTGCAGGGCGGCATGTTCCTCGGTCGCGAACCACGACCGTAACAAAGCGTGAGGTGTGTGCTCTGGCTTCTTCTATGGGCGACGGCGATGCGGGGTTACTGAATTGCCTGCATAAGCGATGCCGTCACAGCGGAGCCGGGAGCAATTCTTGACACATGTCGCGTAGTAATGGCAAAGTGTGTGGATTGGAAGCAAAGCGATAGAAGCGCAAAAGCTTCCGACGTTTGATGGATGCGGGGTTTGCGTGTGTGGATGTTTGTGCTGGTCGAAGAAGTTTATCGAAGGTGAGGGCGTGAGCGTGGACGCGAGTGGAGGTGCGACGACTGCGGAAAAGAAGCGCGCGGGCATGTCCGCGCCGAGGCTGCGCGAGTGTGAGTTGATTATATTGCCTGAGCGCATACGAGCCAGCAACGTCGGCCATCATCTCTCGCCTTGGAAGCCATGCTGCGGGCCAAAGACATCGCTTTGGCATGTCTATCGCAAGGCCACACGTATATGCAGGCACCGACGATGGTCCGCTCAGCTTCTCGGGGCAAGAAAAAGCAGTCTTCATTCATCCCAATTATCCTCGGACATTCTGGGAACCGGCTTCACCAACTTTGACGTCTGAGCTCTAGACAATTTGGGTGCTTTTCTGAGAATCCCCTGTTAAATTCCCGCTATCTCACCGATGGCTAGACGTCGCGAATAATGATGCGCATTCTGTGCATCCCGGTAACAAGTTGTGGCTCTCCCCTTGCATATAATCTCACGATACCATCGCTGGCCGGCAGTGCTTGAGCCGTGACAGCAACATAAGAGCCATGTCTGGAGATACTGGGTCTTCATTGAATGGCGGGGAGTTGATGTGTAGTAGCACAAATGCCGACACTTCTGCTGCATCTGCCTGTTCAAAATCCCCGAGAATCATCCTACAAAAGCAGCAACGACTTTTACATAGACTTCGTTACCCCGCCCTAGTTCTGAGGCTTTCAGGTTCGGCGGCTCGGATCATACGCGACTCGTCCATACCGAATACGCCGAGAAATACGTCCAGCTCAGGACTCTTTGCTGCAAGCCTCCTGAAACCCCTTTGTAACCCTTCTGATTGTCGGATGCGAACAATAGCAGACGTCTGCGCTTAGGTATCTAGACCCATGGCTTTGTCTACTTCCTGGATACGAGCCTCAATGCTGCACGATTACCAGAGGGCTGGTCCCTAGTCTTCCACCGCTACACTTTTGCTGCGATTTTTGGCTTAGGATTCACGCCACTGCTCTTCTTGAGGCTTCATTGAGCTCGTGGTTCCGGTTGCCGCTCGGGCTTTCAGCGTCTTGATTCTATTGAAAAAAGAACCCCTTACTAGGATGACCTGGTCTCTATTGGCTTCTGAACGTAATGGCCTGCTGCACTCAGCCCATGAAAGAGGCGGTTCTAGCCGACCTAAGTAGGAGCCTTAGATCGCCCTGATACACATATCTCTACCAGGTCGTCTTCTTAGACATTAGCTACGACCTTTTACATCTCATTCGGATCCTTAAACTCGTACCCGCTGCATCGCTGTCGAAATGGGATATAATACAAGCCCGTCCCAGCCATGGAGCGTCCCCAATGCGCATAGCTTCTACCCTATCAAAGAACTTCCATCCTGTTCTTTCGAATTGTCAAGACTAGAGTACAAAAAAGAGGGTTTGGAGAATGGCCTTGCCAACTGCGTTACGCACCTACAGGCGTTACGCAAGAAACAGGCTCACAATAACCGACGGCTCGCTACCGATCCCTCACTACCACGTTAGAAGAGGAAGCAAATTCAACAGAGCAAGCGTGAATTAGAGAAAGAGATCAAGAATCGAGAACGCGACGAGCAGGCATTTCTCAACAACCTCCAAGCTTGTAAAGCAAACATTTACGTGGCCGAGACAGTCTCCTCACCTTCTACGACCGTCTCACCAACGATACCAGGCCTTGCCTCGAATTCGACACGATGTTCATACCCAGAAGAGTTGAAACCTACAGAGTTGAGCTGGAACGGCTGGGCAGACGAGACGATCATGTCCCTTTTCCAGAAGAGGAGCAGCAACCCCTTCTTCATCAACGAAATAGCACCCGACGACCATGCAGACGTTGGTAGCATTCATCTAGAAACTGAAGGAGACGTTGATCATTCTCGCTCCGAAGGTCGATATGTTGGAAACACCGAGACTGCGCCGTGTAGGAGCAACGCACGGACACAGTTCGCGCTGAGCCCCGAGGCTGCGGTCTTCGAGCCTCAAGCCGCGTACAAGGGTCGAGAGGAGGAACTGGGCCAAGAGCTCGTTAAACCTCACCTTTCATCCTCTTTGGCAATCACACAGTTGGGGAGGATGGCGTTGGAAGTAATGGAAAAACGACGCCTTACTGATGCTGGCATCGTACAAACACGTCGGCAAAGCTCACTTGAGAGAATTGTTGAGGAGGCGGGTAGCCATGATTGGATCAACGCTACCCCGCGGGAGCAAAATCCGAACGTGGAGACAGAGAATGGAAGATCCAGGAGGAGCAGGAGAAACTCTCTGTGATGAGCAGATACAATGGCATAATGGGTCGACACTCTATAACACCCCACTGCTCATGCATCCGAGACATGGTCCCACTATTATTGGCGCATCATATGCCTTGTTATAATCCGGACTCTTCCTTCTCGCTCGATCGCTCTCAATCACACTCTTTAGGCATTCCGGGCGAGGTGGTGGTTGTCTTTGAGCATGTGACTATGGGGTCGGTCTGGTTGGATGAGCCAGACAGGCTCGTATGTAGATGCCTTTGCTTTTTCTTCAGCATTTGGGCCGAAGTCAATGTATTCGTAGAATTCACTGCTTTTACTACTGCCACATGTTCGTTGGGAGTTCGGCCCATCGCTGCTGTTTTGGGCCAAGTCGCCTAAGGCCTGCCCCACACTGTGACGTGCCGTCATGGCAGCGCACGCTTCTTTCGCGCGGCGCTCCTGCACACAAGCCCACGACATCTGCGCTCCCCTCCACGTTCAACATCCACACGCTAGCTAGAGTTCAACACTCTGTGCTCTCTCGTTGGTTCGCACCAAAGAAGCGTCGTTTTCTGCTACACAGGGAAACACGGAAGCCAGAGCCGCGCCGTCTGGCCCAAATAGCTGCCTCCACTCCATCCCGGCAGTCCGTACAGGACACCACTGCACTTCCACCAGGCTTTCATAGCGTCGCGGCAAGCTCGCACCTTAGCCGTGGCTGTGATATCTACCGACAAACCCCTCACCCAGTCTGTGTTCTGGCATCATTCCAATAATCATCCTCTCCTCGATCGCTGCCTCAACCAGCATGGCTGATATCAGCAATGGCCCCCAGGCCGACGGTAGCCAGCTACGAGAGCGGCCAACTGCTAAACCACTGCATCTCAACAACGCAGGCGATGCTAAGCAAAGGGTCCTGCAATTGAACGAGCAAGAAGATAGGGACCATAAAGGTGATGACGAGAAGAAGCGAACCTATGGAAGAACCCCAGATGGGACCGGTATGTATCACGATGTGTAGTATGATAAAAGCAAAAAGCAATTGCCATGCATACATAGCGTGCCCGCCCTTACATTTATGCCTGCCGTTACTAACGCTGCCAATGCAGTCTTCATCGTGCCCCAGACCCATGACATGGTGTCGCAGCTTCTCTCGCCCTCGCAACCCAAGAACTTGTCCGACATAGCAGTCCTTGCTGTACTCGCTTCTTTGATCTTTACCTTTTACTTGCTGCCCCAACGCGCCCGCATACCCGTATTCGCTGTCGTCTTTTTGTTCTGGCGCGCCGGCTACAATGTCGGCATTGGCTGGCTACTCGACGGTCAGTCCAAGCACAACCGACTTGTACTATGGGCAAAGCAAAGCCATATCTTCGAGAAGCCTGAGACTGGCAAGAATCCGAACCCCGCGTTATACCAACTGCTCAAGCGTGAGCTCGAGACCAAAATCCCGAAGGACTACAAATTCGAAGAAGCACCACTCGAGTACAACACATGGCTCGTCTTTAGACGTGTAGTAGACTTGATACTGATGTGTGATTTCGTATCATACTGTCTATTCGCTATCGCCTGCTTCAATCGTCCACAGGAGAGCTTTTTCCTATTCTTTCTTCGGTGGACAACCGGTGTGGTCCTATTCCTCTTCAACCTATGGGTTAAACTAGACGCCCATCGAGTTGTAAAGGACTATGCATGGTAGTTGCGTCTCCCCCGCTATACAATCGTGCTGTGAATTGCATACTAACTTATTTTTTGTAGTTGGGGGGACTTTTTCTATCTGATTGACGCTCAATTGAACTTCGACGGCGTATTCGAGATGGCACCCCAGTAAGACTCTACCACCCTTCTGACAGAGATAAACTGACCCATCTCTACTATAGTCCAATGTACTCCATCGGATATAGCGGTTTTTACGGAATTGCGCTCATGACAGCAAGCTACAAAGTGTTGGCAATTTCCATTATCGCCCATGCAGCCCAGTTTGCCTTTTTGTACATCGTAGAAGAGCCACACATTGATGCCACCTACAATCCTCCACCCCGCCGTACGCGCCACAATTCGGGGGATGTAGTTGCCCAAGAGGACCGACCCAAGACTAGCCAATCTGACCTCGCGTTCGGCGAAACAGCCTACGACCCCACAAAGCAACCTGCCCCAACGCACCACATCGTAGGGCCATTGAACACAGATTTCCATCGTTGCATCGACGTTGCGGTAGTATTGCTTTCCTTTTACATGATCTCCTTGGCCGCATTGACACCGAACACTCGGTCGGTGAAAGCATTTTTCTTCGTCAATGCCTTTGGTTGGCGTCTCTGGTACGCATTAGGGTTGGGATATATCCTAGACCGCCAGTCCAAGAAGAAGAACTGGACCAAACATTTCATCAAGTATGGAGATACCAAGGAAGAAGCTTGGAGGCAGTGGAAATGCCTCTACCACATGAGCATGACGATGACTCACGCGAGCTACGTCGCACTCGCTTGGAAAGTATATAGTATGCCTCAGGATGGCCTGATCGGCCTGGCGCTCTTCAGGCATGTACTCGGTGTGGGCATGATTGCCCTCCAACTGTGGGTCACGATGAGTATTTATGATTCTCTTGGAGAATTCGGGTTCTTTTGTTCGTATTACCCGCACCCAGGAACTGACAGCTTGACAAGTACACTGACTTCAAGCCTCAACTTCTAGGTGGAGACTTCTTTTTCGACCCCCCTTCGAGATCGCTTACCTACAGCGGCATTTACCGTTTCTTGAACAACCCGGAAAGAGTCCTCGGACTAGCTGGCGTGTGGGGTATAGCCATAATAACATGGAACCCGGCCGTCTTTTACCTCGCCACAACAGCTCACGTCCTCAATCTTGCCTTCCTCCAGTTTGTAGAGAAGCCACATGTAATCAAGGTTAGTGCAGCTTCGCACTCTGGGACATCATTTGCTAACTGTAGTCGTCTAGCTGTACGGCCGAAGCCTCCGCGAGATGTCAGGTGTCAGCAAGACTGTGCGCCAAGCCCTGCCGGATCCAGTCAGGCAGTGGCAAACCGCAGCCGATAGGCAAATCAACTCCATCGTGGAGTCGATTGAACAGTTCCTGGATAATGCCCGACCGAAAATTGCCGCCAACGTCAATAGATTTGTTCAAGAAACCACCAGTCTTCTTAAGACGTCTACTACACGCATACCCATTAGCCAATCTTCCCCGGTGTCCGGCCTAGACGCCAAGCAATACAAGCTAGAGGTTGAAGGTACATTCTTGCCGGCAACCATCGAGAAGCAGAAGAACGGCGGCCGGGAGGGAGAACTTGCCAGAACTCCAGCAATTCGCTCTTCAGAATTCAAGGCTCTCACTCTCGAGTACGGTGCGCCAATCCGGGTTCGCTGGCAAGCGCCTATCAACCATAGTAAGAAGGACTGGATTGGTCTTTACATGGTTGCCGACAACCAATCTCGCGACGTCACACGGATCAGCTCGAATGGACGATGGGTAGCAACCAACAAGGACGTATTTGACTCCACTCGGGCTGATGACGGCATTCTCGTATCCGACAAGCTAGAGCCTGCCAACCCTGCTGACGACGAGTCATCTGACTGCTACTCTGGCGAAGTTGAGTTTCGTGGAGACAAGCTCTGGTGGACCACTGGTGTTTTCGAGTTCAGGTACCACCATGGTGGCCGACACCAAGTCATGGCACTATCCCAAGCCTTCGAGATCCAGATCTCCAAGTTCGATGAGGACGACGTCGAGGTGGATGAGAGCGGTAGCATACATCGCGCCGTGGAGAGCAGTCTTCTCCCCGTCATCCAAAACTGCTTCGACCGCGATCCCGAGATCGCACCATCAACCCCCGAGGAGCCATTCGGTAGCCTGGTAGAACGAGACGGCAAATTCGCCAAGCGCGTAGTCTTCGCCGTCCACCAAATGTACGTCGCCACCTCCCTGTACCCAAACTGGTAACACAATTGACTAATAGCCTCCAGGTTCGGTATCGAGTTCGCGCCCGAAGTCGTTCAGGCCGATGGCACGGTCAGGAACCTTGCATGGCGCATCTGCAATGCAAAGAAAGTCTTGGTGAGCCACTCGCGCCTCGGACACGCGGAGCAGGCATAGACTAACAGGATTTAATTTGTTAGGCCCCTTACAGCATGTCTGCTACACATGGCAGGAACACGCCAACCTAAGGGGGCTATGGAGACGACATCTCTGCGGTGGCATCTTGCGGTGTGGTGAGGGAGTGGGCTGATGATCTCTTTGTTCCTTGGGTCTGGGCAATATATGCAATGCATGGACGATGATGGCGTTGGCGCCCCCTCATCTACATTCATTCAATTTCCCGAGCAGATTTAAGGGGTTGGTGTACATGGAGGACTCGCATTCAGGTTTTGGGGAGGTGGTGTCGAATGCATTTGCAGCGGGGGTTGGTGGAAGGTGTTCGTTCAGATATACACATGCGTAAAAGTATACAAGGGGTATTTGATTGTGCGTTGTAGAAGTGAGTTAAAAAAACGATTTCCTTGCATTGATCGTATGCGTCTCGCAGACTTTGTGCACCTAGGTGGCTACCTAGGTATTCAGTGTGTTGACTGAAATGGTGGGGGAGGAACTTAGTAGGTATGTATCTCACAGGAAGATTGGGGAATAGGTTGATTAGGAACATTTTGCTAGGCTGCCTGAGTAGCAAAGGCGCTACAGACCGTGAAGATCTAGTTGGATTTGTGGCGCCATTCGGGTGATGGGGGCTACGCACGTGTCGTTGCTCAACACGTGGAATTTGCGATGTGAACTCCGGCTTCCCGTCAGACGCACTTCTTCCACCTTCCATATTCCCGCGCGCCATACTAATCGCTACTAGGTTCTCACGATCTCCCTGCTGGCTCATCTCGAGCGGTTCGCCTTCCTCCTGAAAACCGAACAGCAGCATATCAAGAAGACCTACATCGACGCTTAGGCGCATACACACACATACACACATCCAACCATCTCGCACACCATATCATTGCATCAAATATACCCAACATGCCAAACGCGTTACACACGTCAGAGTCAAGCTGGCGCACCCATCAGCAACCTGAACCCTACATGCACCCACAGTTCCCACACCTTACATAGCCAACGCACCTCCACGCCTTGCGCATCCTTCTATATCACAATCCACGAGCACTATTTTCGTTCCCCACACGACATCGACATGCAGTTCAACACTGTCATTTATTTTGCAGGTGCCCAGACGCAATTCAACCTCGAAACACAACCTGCATTGCTACTTTGCCCCCAAGTTAGCACCATGACTCTATTACTATAGCTGTACATCGGAAATCATATTTCGAAATTCAATTTCATTACCACTAAAAACTATGCTACTTGATATTTTAATCCACTCGTCCGAGGGGAAGCTTCTACGGCACCAAACCTTCATCCAACCAGATACGACATCGCCGATACGCTCTCAAACTCACATCTCTGTTCCGAATCACTGCTGTGCCCATGCTACGCCTTCTCCTAGAGGTCGATGTTGTCGTCAGAGACGTAGCCTTGCTCGATGTCGTCCTCGTCGGCCAGAAGAGGAATTTCCTCTAGATTTGTGTCGATGGTGTCTAGGGTCTTATTCGAAATGTCTGGAGGTTGGGCCAGAAGGAGCTCGACCCAAGTTCGATAGGCGGGGTCGATATTCTTCTGAGTCTCGTTGTTGCTGGTCCAAGAGCAGGCAGGTCTACCATAGTTGTGGTAGCAGTTGAAGCAAACTTGTCCTGGAGCGTCGTTTACCTTGCCACACGGAAAGCTCGAGTTTTGGACTTGGCAGGTGTCGCAACGACGCCGTGCGCGTTGGGTGTCGAAATCGGCGTTGACCTTCTCCAGACCTGCACGCCTCATGTCGTTTATGATAGTATTGTCGTCGAGGCGGTTGCCGTCTATACCAACCCACAGGCCATTGCGCTAGGCCGATAGCGGGCGGGTCACACGTAATGCGGCAAACGGTGAGGGCAAAAAACGGTGACCTGTGATCATTGCAAACAGTGACGCTACGTGAGCGGTGGATCAGCGGGCGTTGGATGTCACTTGCGGTGAAAGTAAGAGACTGCGTAATACCACTGTCGTACAGTTATTTTGAATATACCGAAATGAACACTTCCTACCTGTATTGACTCGTAGGGGAATCAAAGTGCAAAAGAAGAGGGCAACAAATAGTTCTCATAACGGCTAGCTAGTATCTCTTTATAAAATCAACGTCACACTATAGCAATATAGCAAAAGAGTACGTTATCAGGCGGAAATAGGCATACCTTGCGGCGGTGAAAATGCTGCCTTCGTTATGCCGACATTCCTGGTCCAGTTAGGTATATAAAGCCGTACTCGGTACGAGTGATAAGAAGGTGCAGTCTGGGAACTGAGGAACTGTTTTGATGCCCACAGTCTATATGATATCATCTTGGAGATTATCGATACCGAAGCGGGCCAGGGAATGATATCGAAGCCTATAATAGAGCTTTCCTGGGTTCTCTTCTAGAATAGAGAGAACGCTCACCGCTCTCCGTCCTCGACTGCCTGAAGGGGTTGAAATCCATCTCATGTGCCAAAGAAATTATCTTCATCGGCTTTGATGTCGAGAAGATGGGGAGGTAGCTTGGGAAAGATTGGTCGAGATATGATACAAAGAGGGTGATGGCCTTGAAATGTCGACCTTACATGTACCTAACAACTACAGAGCTATTGGTATGCTTGCCTGTACATGGTTCCAACTATCACGACTGCATCTATTCTGGTTGCCGTATTGGCTTTCCGGTGGGGTTGAACCAGGGGCATGAAGACTAATCAGTATTTCAAATGTCGTCTTGACAAATACAAAAGCTAGATAGGTGCAGTTATCGAATCTCTCATTGTTATGCTCATGGATGGCCGATCCGTGGCAGGAGTGTGCGGACCACAACATGCAGCGACACGACAAATTACAGCCACTTTATTCGGGGATCTGCAGGCGAACATCGGACGCGATATGGCGTCAGTCTAAAGGGCATCATGGCTATCAGCAACAGATGGGTCCGACTGCGGGACAAGTGCGGAGGTGATCTTATCAGATGGGCGATGGCGACGCGCTCGACGTGATTCGTGGTCGGCAAGTTTAACCTCGGTCTGGGCCCGTGATGATGCCGCGACGTGACAAGAGACAGCATCTTCTGGAAGCTATCACGGCCGCGTAATTAAGGAACTTGTCGCCGTGTGATGGGATTGTGACAATAATTGCTTTTCTTTCATCACTGATAGTAACATTGCGACGTTCAGCCTTCCCCCCCTTCTACCCTCCTGTAACGCACATCCCCTTCACGCGGTCCTCCCCGTCCAACGCTCGGGAGTCCGCAACCTTCCGCCACTGGTCCCAGCGGCGGCTCCGCACGTCACCACGCGACATTGCGCCTCACCCATTACCACCCAAACGACACTGCAAGCATCCCCATTGTTAGCACCTCATGATGGGAAAAGGCTCGTCCAAAACAAGCACAAAGGTGCTCCCGCTCATCCCCCTCGCGCCGCCGCTCGCCGTCCTCCCCGGCACGACGCTCAAGATCCCCATCGCCAATCGCTCCGATGTCGCCGCTATTCTCGCAAAGATATACAGCGTCAGCCCCACGGCGAAGCCAGATGCTGCCATTTCTGTAGCTTGCGTGCCGCTCAACTCGAATACCCTGGGCCCTGATGGCAATCTCTTGATTGAAGATGCGCATCAGGGGGAGAAGACGGTGTACACGAGCGATCCCATGCAAGCCACGAGGAAGGATATCTATGGATATGCTTGTGTGGCCAAGGTTACGGGTGTGCAGGGGCGCAAGCAGGGTGAATTGAGCCTCGTTGTTGAGGGGATCGAGAGGGTGCAGGTTGTAGATATCGTGCAGGAGAGGCCGTATTTTGAGGGAGAATTAGCTCCTGTCGAGGAATACGGTATGTCTTTGCTATAATCCAGAGAGACTTCAGACTAACAGCTACAGTCGATATTGCGAGCGCAGACCTCCTGAACCAGTTCAACCTCCTCAAGCAGCTATCGCGCGAGTTGCTCGCCCTCGTCCGTCTATCCGCCATCCTACCGCGTACACCACAAGTCACACTCTCGCCCATTGTCGCGCGAAGACTCGAAATGTTCATCACGAGAAAGGACTTGTCCGATGCGGGCTCCCTCGCCGACTTCATGGCGAATGTAGTCGACAGCACACACGAGGAGACACTGCGCGTACTAGCAGCTGTAGATATCAAGGAAAGAATCGACAGGGTCATTGAGATTCTGCAGCGGCAAATCAGCAACATCCAAGGCAATACGAGGATGACCGTAACAACTACACAGACACAGGGTGGATCTCTAGACATGGACACGCTGCGACAGCTACAACAAGAAGCTCTGAAGAGACGGGGCAAGATGAGCGGTTTGCCTCCTGGCTTCCCCGCTGGCTTCCCGGGTGGTGGCCAACAGCAAGCCGAAGATGAGCCCAACGAGATTGACGAGCTCAAGAAGAGGCTGGAAGACGCGAAACTGTCGCCGGATGCAAACAAGGTAGCACAGCGAGAGCTGTCAAGGTTGCAGAAGATGAACCCAGCACAAGCTGAATACCAGGTGTGCAGAAACTACCTCGAGAACCTCGCCGAAATTCCATGGACGAAGACGACCGCCGATCAGCTGGATGCAAACACACTGGTGAGGGCGAAGAAGCAGCTGGATGATGACCACTATGGCCTCGACAAGATCAAGAAGAGGCTGCTTGAGTACCTTGCAGTGCTCAAGCTGAAGGAGCAGGCGAACAGGTCCATCGACGACCAAATCCGCGCCTTGGCCGAGACACCAGGCGCCGACGCTGACAGCGAAGCAAAAGAAGAAGAGCCTGAAGACAAGGTCGCCAAGGAGCCGTCAGAGAAGGAGACGCGGCTACTGGAGAAGAAGCGCATGGTCGACAAGTCGCCCATCATGCTTCTCGTCGGTCCTCCTGGCACAGGAAAGACGTCGCTAGCCAAGTCAGTCGCTACTGCACTTGGTCGCAAGTTTCACCGCATCTCCCTCGGTGGAGTACGTGACGAAGCCGAGATTCGTGGTCACCGTCGGACATATGTCGCCGCCATGCCTGGTCTCATTGTCAATGGACTAAAGAAGGTTGGTGTCGCAAACCCCGTCTTCTTGCTCGATGAGATCGACAAGCTGGGCATGTCAAACCACAACGGCGATCCAGGCGCTGCCATGCTCGAAGTGCTTGACCCGGAGCAGAACCACACCTTCACAGACCACTACGTCAACATCCCCATCGATCTGTCAAAGGTCCTCTTCATCGCTACCGCGAACTCACTCGACACCATCCCACCTCCACTTCTCGATCGCATGGAGACCATCCAGCTCTCTGGATACACCACACTCGAGAAGCGCCACATTGCCACAAGGCATTTGATCCCCAAGCAGATTACATCCAATGGTCTACACCCCGAGAACCTCAAAATACCCACCGACGTGCTCGACAAGATCATCACCTCGTACACGCGCGAATCCGGCGTGCGAAATCTCGAGCGAGAAATCGGCTCAGTGTGCCGTTCCAAAGCAGTCGAATACGCCACAGCCAAAGACACAAACACTCTAGCCGCCTACTCCCCCGTTGTCACTTTAGAAGACCTCGACACCACCCTCGGCATCGAAAAGTTCGCCGAGGAACTCACCGAGCAATCCTCACGCCCTGGTGTTATAACCGGTCTAGTCGCGTACTCCACCGGCGGCCAAGGCTCCATCCTCTTCATTGAAATCGCAGACATGCCTGGACAGGGCCGCGTACAACTTACAGGCAAACTGGGTGACGTGCTGAAAGAAAGTGTGGAAGTGGCGCTTACATGGGTGAAGGCTCATGCGTTTGACCTCGGCCTTAGCACCACGCATGACGAGGATATCATGAAGAACAGGAGTATCCACGTCCACTGCCCCTCGGGCGCTATTCCAAAGGATGGTCCGAGTGCTGGTCTCGCACATACAATCGGCCTTATATCCCTCTTTTCCAACCAGCCCGTTCCGCCAACCCTGGCCATGACGGGTGAGATCTCGCTACGTGGACGCGTACTGCCCGTCGGCGGCATCAAGGAGAAGCTCATTGGTGCGCTGAGGGCGGGCGTCGAGCGTGTGCTGCTGCCAGAGGGCAACAGAAAAGATGCGCGCGAGTTACCTGATGAGGTTGTCCAGGGTCTCAAGATTGAGTTTGTGGGACATATCTGGGAGGCGCTGGGTAGGGTTTGGCCTGAGAGGTGGGAGGGTGAGGGCGCGAGGAGTTGGGAGAGTAGACTGTAGGTGTGAGAGAGAAGTACGGCGTGGGTGGATGTGGGGCGTTTCAGGGGGTTTCAATGTTTAGCGTTGTATTTTAGTATTGTTCGTATTCAAAATATATGTACATGTCGTCATGTCCATGTCTATGCCCGTATCTCTCGCTCAGGTTATAAATGCCTTGGGCGTGTCTCTTCTCTTTCCTTCCTTTACACATTCCACTTCCAACTTTGAAAAACGAAAAGATGAGCAGAGCGTATACATGTGAACGCCTGGCCTTCTCCATCCCATCCATTACATATCCTTCTTTCGCCCTACATTTTTACATCAAAGTATCCGTCAGACATTCTTCTTTCTCTTTGAGCCCCATACACCGCCTTGGCGGGCTATCTCGCACGTGCGGCGGGAGGGGTATATATACATCTCTCTCCCTTTCCCTTTGCTGCCTTTCTCCTTCTTCGATATACAGCACTACTCATCTAAAGTAAACCAAAAAAAAATTGAGGGTGATGAAATGTCTTTCTCTCCTGCTCTTCTTTCTTAAACACCAAAAAATACTGGTTATGGTTGCCTCTTCCCCGCGTCCTAAAAACAATAGTGTTTCTCAGTGATGTCTGTCGCTTGCCGCGTTTATCAAATCAAAATTAGCATCAAACGATGGCTGCGTTGTCGCGGCTCAGAAAAGCGAACGATAACCAATGATGATTGTCCCTTTCGCGAGTCTCCCACATTGAAAATGGCACCAAATGATGGCTGCGTCGGCGCTGTCTTTGCGATAAAAATCGCCAGAAAATCGCGCAGATACGATATCAACTCCATTTTGTAAAAAGAAAATATGTTGTTATTGTCTATGTTCGCTTTTACGACGCTAGTTCATATTCAAAAGACTGTCTCGGCGTTGGATGCGTGGTGTATAAAACACTCCGCTGCCTCTGTACCTTCTTCCTGTCCTTCCTTTACCACACACTCTGCTTGAAACTTTAAAAGACTTGATTGATCAGTGGATGGGTGAGTGGTGTATAAACGCCATCTTACATCCCTACTCTCTTCTTCCCTTTGTCACCCACGCTCCACCTTGTCTGAAAAAGAAAATACACCACAAGGAGATGGCATGTCTTCGTTCTATCTAAAATCTGGGAATGGGTCGTCCATATCTTTCTCCGGCTCTATTTGAAAAACCCGTACCAAATATCCATGTGGTGTTGCTGCCTTTCAATGAACCCTTGGCTCTGACATTTCCTTTTCTCGAAAAAGAGACTGAACAATCCTCATGGGGTGGCGCCCTGGGCTGAAAACACAGTTTGCAACGTCCATGTTCTGCATGGAGACGGCTGAAACTGTTATGCTTGTTCCAACACCCGTTTCTTGAAAGTTAAAGGGAGAGAGCTCCATGGGCTGTTGCCCTGCTGAAGGACGTATTGAAACATCTGATGTCCAGCGCGGAGACGGTTGAAATTGCTATTCTTCTCCTAATCCACTTTTCTCAAAACGCCATATGAGAAAGAGATGAGCTGGCCCATTGCTGTTAGAAGAAATCATGCATGCCCATTTTATGACCTGCGCTGGAACGGAGGGAGAAATTCTTGTGCGTGTTCCAAGAACCTTTCTTTTTTCAGAATACCGGTACCCAAGATCGCATGGACTGTCCCGCTGCTGTTGGAAACAGTATTCCACGTACACATGTCCTGCGTGGATATCGTGTCCTGGCACAGATTATGGGTAAAGACTAATATTACTTGAATGGCTTGAGCAGCCTAATCACGTTTCCGCCTCCTTCCCTTCTTCCTAGCATTAGTGCACCAGCTCATCTAATCCATACGATAAAATGACCATGCGTCTGGAGAGGCGGTGGAGTGTGTATGAACACCTCTTCTCCTACTCTACAGCTGATTCTCTTGGAGAGTGCTGCGGTTCTGTCGTGTGTCAAAATCACCAAGGTTATGAAGGCATGTTGTTTCCAGCTTGAAAAATGAAAGAGATCTTCGCATGTGGTGGCGCGGTGGAAATACAGTCTGGACGTGGCAAAACTCGATTTGGGATGAAAGATGTAAGAGAGATCGCGCGTCGTGGGGAATACGTCAAGTCGAGTCGCTGTAGGACTTTTGCGCCGTTCTGATTTCGCGGTCGCGATATATAAACATCTGAATCACATCCCTCTCCTTCTTTACCCAGCATCGCAGACGGAGGTCCCACAAGTGAAAAAAAAAGAGTACAAGAGAAATGCCTGTCTTCGTCTCCCACATACACAGAGCTCAAAGGCATAAATCTAACCCTACGTTGCTCTATATTATTAGTTCAGAGAGAACGCCGATACGTTTCCGCGCCGTACAGTACTCCAGGCCAAAAATCAAGAAAATCACACGCCGAAACGTGTATGCCCCTCTCCAACATGGTCATGTTCTACGGAAATATGACTTGTGGAACAACACTATCGCTTTTTTACTTTACGACTGAACTCACTACTACGATACGGCGTCGCGTGAAGCGGGTATATAGACATGTCCTTGCGTTGCACACTGACTCCCTTATACTCATTTTTTGTTGTTCAAACATAGAAAATGCAGATAAAGTCCAGTATGTCTTCCCTTTCCTTGAAAGAAAAAAACACCAAAATATGCACGGATTCAGGCGATGGAGTGTGCCGAGTGCGCCGATGCTACTTCACCGCTCCCTTCCAGCATTACCATTTCATTTGGGTTTTTTTCTGGCGTGAAAAGCCAGAAAAAAATCGTGAGAGGAGAAGTCCCATGTTGTGAGACTGCTTTCCGGGACTCTGGAAACGCAAGGGCTTGGAAAAACCAGTTCCTACAATCATGCTTACCTTTAAAACCCGTTATTTGGGTTCTATGGGCGATTTCTCTCATTTCGTGCGCATCTCACACACTGTTCCCTTCCACGGGTATATAAACGCTTTCTTCCATTCTTTAACAATCACTTCTCCATTACACTCTTCCATTCCTTCCCTAAAGGCTGTGGTCCGCCTTGCCATTGAGTTCGTCTCAATTCCCTAGAATACAAAGGACAAGGCGCATCTCGCCGTCTCTGCGTTCTTACCTATGTACACCCTTTGAACTATTGCGCGGGTATTAGAACATGTCTTTGTAGCCTTTTCCGGAAGCTTATCAGTTTAGAAACGACCCTATGCTGAATGTGGGGAAAATACAACACTCTTTTATCCATGAGAAAGCTTTCTAGCAGCGTGGCGATGCATTCAAAAACTACAAAACAGATGGCCCATGTCAGGATCCTCCTGGGCAAAGCCTCCCGTATTTACATCACCATCTTCCTAATCTTAAAGCGCCAGTCTTCACGCATTGCGGATATATAAACCTCGCCTTCGCCCTTTCTCCCTTGCTCATCTCATTAAATATAACTCTCTATCTATTCAAACCAGGTACTCACCAACCTATGTTCTTGCCTCTCTTGTGATGAAATTAAAAAAACGATATATCTCCGCTCTGCCTTTAGTTCAAACCCTGAAAAAATGGGCGTCGAGAAGAGATGGCGTAAAAACAACCAGACGAAGATGATGAAATTGGGATTGGGACTGCGGAGTAAATTTACCTGTAGCCTGAGAGCTACATCTATGTGAGATGAGGTAGCTGAAAAGCGCCGCTGGCGGGTATGATGGTGAGATTTCCACGGGTTGGGAAGGCTTGTTGGAATGGAGAGAGAAACGAGCATATGGTCCGCGTCTTGTCGTTTCGTCCCTAGCACCGGGTCTATGGAATGTTGGGTATACAAACCGCCGACTTCTCACTTTGTTCTATACAACATAATTCGAAGTTGGGTTGAGATACAAATGACCGCGCCTCTAAAGAGTTAGGGACATGCTATATGCACCTTCAATTCTGACATTCCTCGCACTCCAAAAGGGAAAGTTTGTAGAGCCATGTGTTCCGCAACGGTACGCTGCGTTGCTCTTTATCAGTACGAACCACACCACCACACATACATCCCGCCTTTCGTCCACTCAACCATCTCCCTCTCTCAAAGCCAGACATTTCCCCAGATCCCCGCTGATTGTGGAAAAGTTCTCCTCGAAAAAGCGCGATGTGCGTTCGCTAGCATTGATGACTAGTTCCATGACTTTCTTGCCGCCTCGTACACTGTATCATAGGTGTTTCGGCGGGGTGACATGCGGCCTTGCGTCAAATTGGGCCTCATCGCCATTGTATCACTTTCCCCATGATTCACTTAGATGTTCGTTTTCGATTGCAAACAAAGTGCCTCGGGCGATCATGTCGAGTAGCCGCAAGAGTTTGCGAATGCTGCGGATAATTCGGTATGATTTCGAATCTGAGTAGGGACTGCGACCCAAGCATGTTACTCATCTGCCACAACGCCTGCTCAGATTGACACATTCGCAGATGGAAGATGTCACTGAGGTCCCGAAGGTACCTTCAAGTTTTGTGCCATGTAGATAATTGCAGAATAGCGACCGCTATTATCAACCCGTCTTCCGCGCTAGCGCAATATCTGTTGTTATCCTGATTTGCACTGCGGAAATAACTGCATCGCGGACAAGCGACCCTTTGAGCCAGCCGCCTCGCAGCAGACCTCTTTCGGGGGAAATGAAGGACGATCATCGTATCATTGCTATCCCAAAGCAATCTTAACACCCAGATCATATGTCCCGAAACCCGGGAAGGGGTGGAGCAGAAACGCAGTGGAGTGTGTGTGTGTGGATGAGGACAGAGCGCTATGCTGTGGACCAGGAGCAGACAACCCCCAAAGCTTCTGGTGTTCTGGCCTTGGCCAGCGAGTCAAGAGATCTCCTCCGCGGAGCCACCACCGCCATATCCGCTGAGGCGTTTGATGGCGTTTCAGAATCTTACGGACAATCGGACCGTGCGTTGGTATCTTTTGTACCTGCATCCTCAAAGTCATCATCACATATCACATCCGAAAAAACCGTTGGGCTTCAAGGACCGACCGCGACAACGTTGGCGAGTGTAAGGGGTGGCTCAACGGTGGAGCGTCGTAATGACTCGAGGCGCGGCATAATGGTCCGTGTCTGATCGGAGCAGGGTGCTTGTGCTCAGTTTGATATTCCCGCCCAACGGGCTCGCCTTTCGGCATGAGCCACGGCATCATGTGCCTGGCCAACGTGCGTTACCACAGTGCACATGTTGTAACGGGCGACTTGTATTGGATTCAGAGAGACGTAGTGTGAGCCATTTACGTGGTCCATTATCATTGCTGGCATCTCGAGAATTGTAACGCGTCGGACTGTTCGTGCCGTGGCTTTATGGCCTACGAGTGACACACCTCGTAATCTCATTGCGCATGATATTGGCATGTGTCGCGACTGGTATTGCGTCCTGAGGCTCTACATGGTTTCAGTCTGGACACCTCCATCCAGGCTGTACACTAGAAAATGCTACAGTCGATATTAACCGTCCAGGGGTCTCACCTAACGCATCTTCAGCGTCGCAGGATGATATAATATCAGCCGTTAGTAGTAAAGTAGGTTCCGAAATCGACGTCGCATCGATGTGTTACAGCCGTCTACTTAGCGGATGCCGCGAAGGCCCGATGTACATGATGCTGGGCTATTGGGATCGATAGGTAGCCGCGGAGCCCGAGAGGAGTGATGCCGACGGGAGTTGCCGATGGAAGGTCGCGCGGCATGCTTCCGGTGCGTGCCGACGGGAGCCCATCAGGTTGGTGAAGAGTATGAAGATGGGTGGTCTGCATCGAGGGCATCCAAAGGCTGTTTTGAAGGTACCAGCTACCAGAAACCACCCAGGAGGTAGCGTTGTCGCTTTTTTGTCTAGAATGAAGCTTGTGATGGTGCCGAATCATGGCGTGGAGTGGACAAGGAGGGGCCCGGTCTCCACCGGTCCAGGTCTTCGGAACAGCACCAAGCAGTAGATGAATTTCCCCACTCGCGAATTGGGCTGGTGGAAGCCGCTGATCACCGCCACATGTTCAATGTCGTCGTTGTCAGGCTCGATGCGGCTTTGGGCGGTTCTCCAAGAAGCCCTGAACCAGCTCATGGGGAGCGCTGCATACGTACCCAAGCCACGACCCGACGGCGATATTCTCGGTGGTACAATACCTGCTTCAACTTCTATGACATCGATTATCAACTCGTCCCTTCTCCTTCAGCCCATAAAACCAAGGCTCAAGGGTGCCAGCGCAGCAAGCGGACGTTCCAGCAAAGCGCTGCGGGTCGTAGCGTACTAACCACCTGTTGAAGGGTGCTGCACAGTGGCTCTTGGCAGGCGCATGTGCGACGCAACCGACGTGATTGTGCATGGATTCGCAGAGTCGCAGAGCTGCAGATGAAGGCAATATAGATTGCGGAATTGTAGAGGGCACCAGGCTTGTGTGGCCACTCATTTGCTGGATAAAGCTTGTTGGATCTAGCCGTACAGCGTCATGCTGCACGGTGTGGAGAGTACTCAGTCTACCGACGACGGCTTGACGGTGGAGGGTCTGCTGAGAGAGGCTTCAAGTTGTCACCACGTCGTCTTCACGATGATTGCAGAGACTCCCATGCTTCAGCCAAACCTTCGCAGATGAAGAGCCCCAAAGTACAGGCAGAGGGCTCCGCGGAGGCGGCGAAAGGCCTTTTTTGAAGTTGGTGCCCGCTGGAAGGCAGACCGATCGATGCCTGAACGGGGCACAGCTCCGCCGCGATCCCGCAGCAGACCCTTGGGCCCTAGACACCAGAGCAACGGAGGGCTCGGTTGCAGCAAGCTTGCATGCAGCCGTCGTGTGCTACTGTTCCCCGTGCACAACCTGAGCCCTGGACTATTCGCTGATGCTCGCGGTCTCCGGGGTTTCGCCAGCCATGAAAAGTCCTTTGCCGTGGTCAGCCGAAAAAAAAAGGACTCGATTCCAGCAGGCAATGCCCTGAAACTTTCCGCAGCTGGCGACGAACGGGCCGCACAGTCTTTCTTAGCGACGCTTGCGAGTAGTTCGGGGACGATTCCAGCACAGTGGAAAGGACGGGTCATGGTCTGATGCGAAGCCCTCTGCACATGCTACATAACTTTCCAGCCGCCACCCCTCGTCACATTGCTGTCGCCAGGTCTCGCCTTGCGAATCTATAACACGTTACCTGGACCAACACCTCCTTGCAATCCTCAGGGCAGTCTTCCAGTGTCGTATTGATTGCAAAAGCCTGTGGGGTCTTCTACCAAGCCTTCGGTGTTCCGACAGTTCCAGCGGCCAGACTCCAGGGATTTTTAGTTGAGCTGCATGCACGTCTGACCGTCAACGGCGCCATCTCAGTTTCGGCTCAATGTTCTTGGGTCCATTCCAACTCTATTCATAAGTTAGCAGTGCCCCTTTGCTGCGTCCAGTACCGAGATCTCGTTTTGCGACAGCAACTATGTCGACACCAACCAATACCGGGCCGGCCGACAAGGGCAAAAGTGTAGATCGCAGTGGCTTGGGAAAATATGTGAAGCGAATGAGCTCAGTATTCAAGAGGGAGAGGTCAAGCAAAAGCCAGGTGCCTACCCTAGCCTCGGAGGCGTCTGCCATTGCTCAGGCCCAAGGACCACAGCCACCTGCTGAGCAGGAAAGCGCAAAGGAGACCAAAACACCGGACATTGTACCCCCCATGTGAGTCCAGCATACACGACCGTCTTCCAACCACCCTACTAACCTGGATAGTTCAACGACTCCAGATGAACCAGCCCCACCCACCCCGGTATCCAGGGCCTTGGATCGCAACACTATGCAGCAGGAACGTGCGCGTGCACTCTTTGCAAAGTACGGCCTCACCATGGAATCACATGAATGGATCGCCGCACCAGCACCCAAGCCTACCGTTGAGCGGGTCGAGAAACCTATCCGTATGCGTGTTCATCGCAGCTGCCACCACTGCGGAACCCTCTACGGCTCAGACAAGACCTGCGTGCAATGCGAGCACAAGCGTTGTAAGAAGTGCCCTCGCTACCCGAAAAAGAAGACGGCCGAGGAGAAACAGGCCGAGAAGGACGGTACCGAGCAACCCAAGCGGAAGAGGATGCTTACCATCCGAACCCGAGGCGGAAAGGAACTCGTGTATCAACCGGCGAAGCAGCGGATTCGACGCACATGCCACAAGTGCGAAAACCTTTTCGTACCCGCGACTGCAAATGTCTGCGAGCATTGCCAGCATGTGCGATGTACAAAATGTGTACGTGATCCGGCCAAACTCACCAAGTGGCCGGCGGGGTATCCTGGAGATGCGGAGCCGGACAGTGAGACGGAGGTGGACAGGCAACTTGAAAAGTTTCGACGAACATGGCGAAAGCCGAGGACTAGGGTACGATGGCAGTGCGAGAAGTGTAACAGCCTCTTTCGCAATCACTCGCCGCAGTGTCCGGGTTGTGGTCACGAGAGATGCGACCAGTGCACAAGGTCACCGTGAGTTGCCTTTATCATTTTTTGTACAACATTTTGCTAACTCGATGCAGCGTCAAGAAACCAGAGAAGAAGGAGCAATTTGATGCTCAGGTTGTTGCGGCTGTTGAAGCGAAACTCAGAGCCATGGGCGTGGACGACGACGAGCCTTCGTCTGCAGCAGAGGCTACATGATTCGCAACTACTTTGCACGCAACGTTTAATGCATTCTTTCTCGGTCGTTTGTTGCGACCATGCTCTTGAACTACACCATCGCTCTGATTTGAACGTTCTTACATGGCGAGCCCACAGTTTGCACTTTGCTCATGCGCTCACAAACAAGTTTTAGTCTTACGCTCACATTCATAATTGTGTAACCCCTAGGCTTCAGCCGGCAAATCGCCGATACACAATATCATGCAGTCAACATCGCAACGTCGCACACCTCCACACCTCGCTGACCCTAGATCATCACCGCCCCGATGGTAAACATGCCGACCCAACAACACGGCTCTCTGACTTTCTTACTTTACTAGTCACCCCTGATTCATAAATCCCCATGACCTCTCTTACCCACCCCATCTCCAATCCCTACTGCACTCGATCGCACCTCAAGGGGGAAAGAAGAAACACAGAAAAGGCTCGCAATGCAGTGCAACAAGCGCTTACCCTCTAACCCCTCACTAAAAATGCCAATGCCAGTGTAGGAATGAAAGGAAAAAAAAGCGTACATTCTTCCATTCTTACACCCCGTCGTACACGTCACGCAACAGTCAGTCGATTCCCCACGCCGTGCGACACCGGAAAGATTTTTCTCACGTCGCACCGGGAGAAACATGCTGCGACCGTGTAACGTGTAACATGTAACCGCGGCTGTCAAATCGACTCGCTGGGACTTTTGAGGCTGCGACGTCGGATGCGCTGATAGGAATGGGGGGTCAGGGACAAGGGGATGTGGTGGGACGGTAGTTGTGGGCACGGGTGTATGATACTGTGGAATATGGATTCTACACCGAGTATCCATTGAGCTATTACTATACTAAAAACACACACATTCTAACCGCCGTGCTCACTTCCCCATCACCCATCACAAATACCCTCCTACGCCTACCCAACACCATGCCCATGTGTTCCACGCCTTCCCCCGCCTTATTTCATACAGCATGCAACAAAGTGGAGAAAAGATCACCTCGTCTCTTGAAACATTAAAGTTAAAGAATCCTCCGCGTGCCTGGTCCTTAAGGCGTGCTGCACAGAGCTAATCCCCTTTAGGCAAATGGTCAACAAAGGAATCAGGAATGTGATGGAAACTGTGAATGGCTGGCGTGGCGCCCACCGCGGGTAAATCGAGCGGTTGTTGATGGGGGGGTTATGCGTATTAGTCGCGGTGTGGGTGCGTGCTCGTGGGATGTGGGGTGGAGTGAACAAGTGAACCCTACGCGATCACGCGTTTTATGTGGAAGGGGTGGATGTACTAGACGGGTGTAAGACCGTGTGATAGTGTGATCTTGTTGGGGAGCTGCAGCCCCCAATGATGTATGACAGGCACAGGAAGATTGCGTATATCTGGTTTTCGGATAGTCAACCTTGGAAATGAGATCATTGTAAGAAAGACGCTTTGTAACTTACCGCTACTGCATAATCCCATCGAGATCAGTAGAAGGATAGCAATGATACGGCTATAGTCGGGTGTCTAGGAGTTACTGCAGCCAGATATCTACCTCATCAAAATCGTCGAATTTCCCTGCCATTGTACCTCAGACAAAAATTGCGTTTCCAACGATACGATATGACGGGCGCTCATCACCATCTGCCTCTTGCACTTTTCGAGCAACAATGGCCATATTGACCATTTGGTGCAAACCAGTCGTCATCCATTGATCCATCAAAATCAACACATTGTCATCTTGAACATCTCCTGTGCTAAAACCAACAGCGGACATGCCCCATGATCCATAGCGCCCCGAAATTGAGGTAGCAGCGCTGAACAAAGTGAATTGCTTGACAATTCTCAATATTGCATCTTCTTGTTCTGACCTCAACCTCACGATGGCATCAGTCCAAGAAGTCTCGGTAGCCCAGCAAGTAGGCGACTTGAGCCAATCACTCCTACCTGACCTTGGTAACAGCATGATACTTGCCCCATTAAACAATACGCGAACTTGCGGCCATAGAATCCTAGGTTGTTTGCTACTTTCGGATCTCGCTCCCAGAATCTGTATTCTGCGGTCAGGTAGTACTCCCAGGAAGTCGTAGGCTCCATGGAGAGCGTTTCCGTGATGATTGGAAAAAATGGTTGGCTGCCCTTGTCTTGCGTGTTTCCTATGAGCTCTTTGCCAGAGAGATCATGTCCTGGTATCAGACTGTGGCTCAGTGATGATCAAGATTGTCTTCACTACGGTGTGTATGGCTCTTGAACAGCTCCAGCGGCAAGACATTGACATTCATCTCGGACTGGGCGTTCACGATTATTTCCGCATCAGAGTGGATCGGCACGCATTGTCTACTTGGTACTCCTCCGCCGTTTTGCAAGGACGCATCACGAGTCTGCAGTTGCGATTGCCCAACCAGGTCAGAACGCCTCTTGCGGACTTCTTAGTCTCACGGCTAAAGCCGCTGATAGATGGCGCGAACACCAACGAACTTTCGATAATCTACGATTCAATGATAAAATCTCCGTTCCGGAACTTCGAAATAATGCCAATGAAGAAGAAGCTGCAATCTGGCAGTACTTGAACCTTCCGTCACTCACTAGGCTTACCATGCGAGGTCTTTGGATCGATCCAGTCAGCTTTTCGATGAGCCTTTTCAGCGTAAGGTCTAAACTACGACATGTAGTTCTGGAGGACTGCGTCATGAAGTACAATTCGGGCCTGGTGACCAACCACAGACCGATATGGCAAATTGTAATGATGTCCCTCAGAAAGATGCCGCAGCTAGCGAGGTTGGAACTCATCCGACCACAGATTTATGGAAAGACCTACAACAAGCCTAAATTGCCCCTGGATTTCTCCACCGACCGGGAGAATGCCTTGAGCGCAATCTGGACGACGAGGGAAGAGGTGGAACGTGGTCTTGCTGACGCACCACTCATAGAACGGATCTACCGGCCAGAGCTTGACAGGCCGAAGACTGACAGACGGAAGTACCTGGACCTTCGGGAGGTCAACGCTCGTGCCAATCCTGTGCGCTACGGGTGGTGGGGGTACGAAACGCGCCTCTTGAGAGAGCACGTCGAGGCTGCGGCACTTCGTCGCCAGAAATGCCACGACTTTCTAGAGAACTTCCAGGTTTGTAATACACCATCTTGAGGTTAAGCCACTTGTTGATTCCGTGGGCGGAAGTTATACGGGGTGCAATTGTAGGCTTGTCTCGGGGCTCCGTACACCTCGGTCAAGTTGCAAGGCCTCGTGGACGAAGTAGCTGTAATTGTCCAGCGGCGGGGTGCTTCAGCGCGAATCAACCCAGTTATTGGCAAGTTGAGCATCCAGGAGACTCTCTGCGCAGCGTTCCTGGGAGGAAAAGGGGAAAACGAGCGAATGTAGGCTTTGCCACCAAGTCAATAATAGTAGATACGAAAAAAAAAACGAAAAGAATTCGTGAGCTGTGCTAATTTAGTGTTCCATTATCGTGCGTTGCCAGCCCAAACACGAGAAATAGCCATCAACCTAACGCCAAAATCCGCTTGTACATCGAGACTAGGCCCATCTAAATATGCATCCTCAACACTCCTACACTTCCCCTAGCCAAATACTCTCCCCCTCACTCATACCGCCCCTCCCCCCTAACCATCCCTCCCCGCCCCTCAGCCATCGCACTTTCCATCCGACTCCTCTTCCCCTCGACCATCATATTCCCCATATTCCTCATCCTCACCTCGGTCATATATTCCATCTGAGCCGCACTGGCTGACTTCATCCCATTCCCATTCCTCTTGAACCCAAACGTGGCGTGTACGGCGAAGCCCATGCAGACAGCAAGCCCCGCACCAAGGATGATGAGCAAGACAATGATGGGCTTAGGGAGGACGTATTCAGAGTCTTCGCGCTTGGTAAGGGGAGTGGCGGTTGCGAGGGTAGAGAGGGCGAGAGTGAGGACAGGGGTTGAGATGCTGTGGGGTAGCATGGTTGGCGTAGTGTGAAGATGCTACGGATTGCTGGCTTGGGGAATTTACAGTGATGTGGTACGTTGGTTTGCGATAGAGCCTTGGTGGCTGCAGTGCTGGTATTCGATTTGCTGCGAGCGAAAGTAGTGCTCGAGTATGTGTGATTTGGCAGTGGACTCGGGTATTAAAAAGCGAATGTGATAGTGCCTTTGCCGTCGATATGGTTTGGAAAAGAAGATAGATAAGACCGTGATGACGTTCAATTTTCGTACAGCATCAACAAAACTCTTGAACACGGTGCAAGGCTCAAAAGAAAGAAAACAGATGAGCGATGTTGACCAAAAGAACTTGAGAAAGGCGGCAGCAGGCACCGCTCCTAAAATGCGAACCATGGCGCCCTGCCAGAATACCTCGTCTCCACCTGCATTCCGCTTTACTTGCATAGCCCTGATCCATTGTTGCCGATATCCTACGTGTGCACGGATCGCAGCTTCGTACATTTCCTCTTTTGAGACAGCGTCTCGCTGGATGAAGGATGCGATTGGTTGTCGCGATCCACCTCTGGCTGCCTGGCGTACTCGCTTAGCCTCAGGTACCCACTCTTCACGTGATAATGCGAGCACACCAATGGGAAAGCGTGAGGCTGTTTTAGAGGACCGCTGATGGAGTATTGGCAGATGACTTGAAGCGTGCGGACCGGCGTAGTGGAGGTTCCAAAATGGCTTTGCTACAGAATACCGGTCAGAATGGACGACGGCCTTGTACTTCCGCGCTGGGGTACGGCAGCCTATGTAGCTACTGATTGACTGACCAGGAGCGGATGCCTTATCGACTCGTTTCAAGAGCTTAAGGCGTTCTGTAATCTTTTACGCTGGGTGATTTCGTTGCCGTTCCATCAGCGACCGACATGGGCCCCAGAAATTGATCCAAAAAACTTCTTGTGCAGCCATACCCACCTTCCAGGCTACAGCCAGTTGAGCTGCGAAAACTTGGCCCCAGTGAGGCATCATGGCTAGTCCTTGGCGTAGGATGATGTCTTGCTGAAGACGTAAATCCACCGGCGGAAGCAAAGACCAGTCTGCCTTCAACACTCCGGCTGAATTACACCTTTGCCCCTACTTTCCTCGTTGAGATGATTGAAAGAACGGATCCTATCGAGGTACGAATGACGCACAATCTCGAGCTTGTGTGATGCTCACATATACAGATGACACAATTACTACCGTTGTGGTTGGTCACCGAAATGCCTCTACCGTGGTTCAGCAGAGCGCATCAGCGAACTTGGCAATCGAAATTGGACGAGCATGCACAAACGAGAGTGCAGTCTGCTCGTGCTTCGGGAGTACTCACAACAACGGCGAAACAGCACCAGTTCCCGTTGGCGAAAGCCGAGCGCATCTGCTACCACGATGAGCGATTACTGTCTCCGGTCCGGAACGACAGCAGGAATGTGCAAGGGGCTTTCCAGCACAACCACCGCCGACTATCGCATACGCCGCGAGCGAAACCCTCTCCTAGAGGATCCTGATATTGAAGAAGACATGTTCTATCGAATCACACCTGGAGGCAGCATCACCAACGACCAGCTAGATCTTTGCGCGAAGAATTTCTCGTCCCATTATGGTGTCTGGAGTAGGAGGGCCGGCCGCCCATATGGATCTGGCGAAAGATCTAGTATGTTCATACTTCGGGAGTGATCTGCGAAACCGTGGGCTTAGCATACTAACCCTACCCCATAGGTCGAAGGATACGTATGAGTCGCGAAAGGCTAAGATGCTGCTGTCTGCCGAGTGCGACAAACAACATCCTTGTGACCGCCATGACAACAGACTCCGAACAGATTGGTCACTGTATTGTGAATCAGTGGCAGCATGGCGAGGACCGAGTGTGGTGGATTTCCCAATTGCTGGTGATTGAAGGGCGTCGTAACCAGAGGCGGGCTACGCGGGTGAGTGTGGACTAGAGGCTATAGCCAATGACTGACACGTAGTAGATGCTGCAGGCCTTGACTATGCACTACGATATTGGCAAGCTGCCAGATCAGAGAGATCTTGTCGGAATAGCTTCTTCGAATCCATACTCCATTTGCACTGCACTTCGCGTGTTTGGGCGCGGAATTGAGGTGTTGCCTTCGAAACCAGACTGGGAGAAGAGTCGGAACCGCAGCCCTCATACACCGCTACGGAATTCGAAATGTGCCCCTGTAATGCGAGCCGCGCCTGTCGATTACATCCGTGATGCTACATTGAATCCGGATACCTTGATCGCGAACACGGACTTTTTCATTGATCACAAGGCACCCGGTGATGCCCTAGGAAGGGTCGTACATGCAATGAACAAGCTGGTACCAGAGCCTTGGGAGTGGCCTTTTGGGATATTGGAAGAAGGTTGCGAGTATGTGTGTCTCCTGGAGTATCGGTATGATCCTGGATACAGACTGCAGCGGCAACCTCGTAGTAGGACCGATATCCTGAACGAGAGCTGCTCACAAGGTGACATTACGGATCTAGCAACAAACTCGCCCAGTAGTCAAAGCACTCCCGAATCCTCTACACGGCCCTCGAGCTCAATCCCCTATGGAGAGATAGATCAGTGCCTGATCGATATGCCACAGAGCTGCATACCTGACCCATCGTTCAGAAAATCGATGCCCGCATCCATCATTGGAAGCAAACGGAAGCGCATTCTTGAAGCAAAGGAGCTCTACCTGAAACAAGGGCTTATGCTTTCCATTATCATGGATGCGAAAACAATTCCGGACAGCCTTAAAGAGGCCTACCAAGATCTGGAATATCCCCTGCCCCATTACATGACAAGTTGGCTTTGCTTCAAGCGATATGCGTACTCACTCTTCGACGATGACATCAATGTTTTGCATAGATCGTTGATCTTGCAGGCGATCCATTTTCAAGACCTGGTCGAACAGCACGAGAAATGGAAGAAGATGGAAAAGAAAGATGAAGCTAAAGCGGAGAAGGCGAGGAAGAAAGAAACACGAAGGCTGTCGGGGATCGGCGTGAGCAGGCAAAGACCAGCAGGACCAGGTGCCATCAATGATACGACCGGGATCAAACCACATACGCCCATTCCAGAGCCGCGCACATCGTCCAAATTGTCCCTCGTGAGTCCATTTAGATGGGTGGCACTGGTGAGAGTCCAGGAGAGGACACAATCAAAGCGTGTGACCAGACCTTCTGGGCTAGCAGCCGAGACGTTCGAGCCGCAGCCAGCGATACCTGAACAAACCCCGCCGCCAGCTATGGTAGGCCAAGTCTGTTCCCAGTCGCCGGCGGAAAGATCTTCACTCGAAGATCTGAGCCCCGTTTCTATCGATGCATCCCCACCAGCAATACCTTTGCCGGCTCCGCTCGATCTACAATATTCGCCTTCAGTCAGTCCTACAACAGATTTAATAACGCAGCGTTCCAAGACACGTAGTCCCCATCTCTTCTTCTCCGATGACGAATCCGATGATGAGGCCTGGTTCAGTAGCTCCGGAAGAAAGTATCCTATCAATAGCGGGAAGGTGCTCGATCGTACTTGGGGAAAGAGAGGAAGATAGTCTGATGGAACTGACGCCCTAGATAACGGAGGGGTACCAAAAGACGTCAGGTCCATAGCGGCTGAGATGAATGTAAGAAATGAGATCGCAGTTAGAGAAATTGTCCGCGCCTCGAGAGTGGAGGCATGACGCGTCTCAATTGGCTTGTGCGGAGGGTAGAGAGCGCCTTCCCTCCTCATTCCCACACGACCAAACTCGACCCTCAGTTTACCATCTTTCACTCAAATTCTAGTTGTATAACAATGACACATCTTCCATTCTATCGATATATTACAAAGACATAGTCTTGCGAGCCAGTCGCCCGAAATTGGTACGAGTGATCGCAGACTACTACACCACACGAACGCATTTGTTCTTACTACGCTGACACAAATAAATCTAGCATCTAAACTAGCTTTTTTTTTCCAACCGTTTCGGCTACATTTACAAAGCCCAAGCAGCGGCGGCGAAGACAACGGACAATCCCATGGCCATGGCGTTTACCATGGAAACGGAAGTGAAAGCTCCGGCACCAGTGCTCTCAGGGGGCGCAGCACCGCTGGCGCTTGGCTGAGCACCAGTGGATCCGGTTCCGTTGATTCCAGTGGAAGTAGAGTTGCTGCCGTGGCTGCCGTTGCTGGTGGTCGAGTTGCTGGAAGAAGAACCGCCAGTTGAGTGGCTACCAGTAGAAGTACCGTTGTGCTTTGAGTCGGAGTCGGAGTCAGAGTCAGAGTCGGCGGAAGGGAGCTCCTTCTTCTCCTTTGGGCAGCTGAGGTCGAAGCGAGGGGTGGTGGACAGGTCTTCGGTGATGGCGAACTTGACCTTGTTGGCTGGGTTGGCATCACGAAGAGTGTACCAGAAGACGTTCCTCTTGCCGAAGAGCGCGCAGCCAACATCCTTCCAGTAGGTCTCGGCGTTGTCGACGGTGGCCTTGGCATCACCAAAGTCAGGACCCTTGTATGCCCAACCGGTCTCTGTGAGCCACAGCTCCTTGTCTCCCGCGGCGGCCTCAGCCTTCTCGATACCGCTGGCAAGAAGCTTGCCAGCCTCCTCGATGCCGTTGGCGCGCTCGGACTCATAGAATGGGAAAGCGTTGACGGCGAGGAAGTCGATCTCGTCGATGACGGCCTTGTTCGAGGTGTTGACCCAGGCATCGGCGGTGTCGACGTGGGTAATCCTCACGCCGCTCAGAGGGGTGTCGGCAAGACGCTTACGCGCGTCCTTGATGAACTTGACGATCGTCTCGGCGTCGTTACCAACGCCAGACTTATTCTTGATACCAACCTCAGACACACGGTAGAGGTCCTCGCTACCGATGGACAGACCGATAACTAGGTCGGTAAGCTTGGTTCCGTATTCCTCGACGGCTGCGGTCAAGGCATTGAGCTCGCTGTCGATGTTGTCGGTACCGGATGCCCAAATACCGAGGAGCAGCTTTGTGTTCGTCGCGATGGCGGCTGGGAAAGCAGAAATGGGTGTGTCTTTTGTCTCCCACTGGATGTTGGAGTAAAGACGGATGGCATTGAATTTGCCAGGGGCGCCGTTCAAGTTCTGTGCGGTCTTGAACTCCTTCTCAAAGTCTGCCTGAGTCTTCGCTACTCCGGTATCCGTGGAAGCGCCAGAGTTAAAACCCAAAACGAAGGAGTCCTGCGCAGCAGCGCTGCTGATGGTGGCCGCCGCGACGGCAAGCGCAGCTGTGAAACGCATGATTGCTAAAATATCTCGAAAGAGTGACTATAGTTGAAGATGGTAATTTATATAGAGAGTGTGAGGAAGAGGTAAGGAAGCAAAGGAGGAAAACGATCGCAGCAGTAAAAGGGAGAGGTGATTCAAGGGCAACCCCCGTTAGTTTTATGCAAACGCGAGCTGGCGATCCTTCACGAGCGGATTACCCCGTAATTGCGGTCTCAGGGGCCTCGGGGCAGTTGATTGGTCTCCGTGGAGTATTTTAGTAACACCGGCGTTCAGCTAGGTCTTGGCGCCAATCGCCCGTCGTCCGCTTTCTCTCGTGTTTCGCGAGCACAGCCACTTACTGCTCGTGTCCGAAACAGGGCGCAGGCTGTCCTGTTTCAGGCTCCAATGCTGGACCTTTGACGTACCGACATTACATCACAGAATGGCAGCGTTACCATCAATGAAGCTTTCCAAACGCGTTGGCGCTCCTGTACGTCAGATGTGTCACCGGTCCGACTCTGGTAAGCCGATGGTATGACGCAGTAGACGGTCTCGCCAACTGTTACAACGCCCAAAGCGCATGCGAAAACCATGGCTAAAAGCGTGTCCAAGCGTTCGAGAAGAAGAATGCAAAATGCCACCGGAACGATCAGCCTAGCAGTTTTGCCCCGAGGGAATTAGGTCATGAACATTACGAGAAGACACCGACACCGACGCGAGTCTGCTTGCGCTTTTCTTCGGGAAGGGTGCGATATTTATTCATTGCGCTACATCACCGCTACTTGGCATATACGGGCGGCCCCTCTCCTCTCTCGTATTTCGGCACCGGGTCGCGATCCTCTATATCCCCTTCTCCCCGTCTCCCCGCATCGATCAAAACAGTTCCAACATCGACCCATAGATACACCCTCTTAGTACCCGTCAGCGCGCACCTCTCCACCCGTCCCATTCTTCCTTCGTCTTTACCAATGGCGCTACTCAGTGCATGCACAAGATGGTCCTTCATAGCCATCTCGAAGGGATGATATTCCAGAATAACTTGATCTGCATAGATAATGTCCGGGTTTGACCATGCCGGCAGGACAGCATTTGGATAGTAGCGGATAGTAGTGAGGAAGCGAACATTCTGAGCTATGCGCATCGCTGCTGAAGGTGCCGTCAAAAACTTGCTAGTAGGTATATCGCGCATATCTTCACGTGGGTCAGCGTCGTCCTTGGAAGCCGGGAGTAACCCGAATCTTTCGCAACCACACTCACCACAATCGACCATGGCATCGAGGAAATCCTGAACCAAGTCCCCTGCTTTTTTTATCCGCGCGTCCAGGTTTCCGAATCCGCCTTCTACTTCCTCCGTGTCTGGTAATGGTTGCTCTCCTCCCGTGTTGATTATTCTTGCTTCTCGTCTCCGTCTCTTCCTCTCTACTATCTCACTCGCCCATATCGCCATCAGCTTCGTTCTCCGACTGCCATCCCGTTCTTTGCGGTTCGCGTGCAAGATTCTCTCTCTTATCTGTACTTCAGCAATGTACGGCGAGTTCGAAGCATGATGGTCGACGCGAAACCCCCAAGAAGCGAAGTCGCGCGCAACAAACGGGACAGTCGTCAAGAACGGGCGGGGATGTTGCGGTGTATGTATGAGGTAGACTTTCGCGCCTCGAGTTTCGATTGTCGTCGGCATGTTTTCTTTGTACCGTTATGTTAAAGTCGTAGCTTTTTCCGGGGAAGTTGTCCGCGAAACAAAAAAGAAGTGGAAGAAGACGACCAGTGTTCCAGGGCGCTCTTTTGTACCAGCAAGACAGCGCGTAAATTGAATTGGAAGAAGGTATCAAACGATAGAATGGCCAGCCAACCTGTAGATGAGAGAAATCCCAACAAAGCCTTCGACATAAAACTCTCCATTCCATGACGCCATATATGTCAGATGCCGTCTTACACGTACGTCTGTAACAACACTCATAGCAGCATCATGCCAGCACACGCCCTCTGCTCGGACCTTGCCCCGAAGTCAGTAACAAAGACGGCGTTTCAGCACTGTGCTGAAAGGCTTACCGAATGCCATCATCTCTCCTCTCGAAACCCGCCATGGTGCCGCACACAAAAAACGGTAGTCGCTGCTTCAGCCCCCTCAGCTGCATTACTAGAAGTCGCCCGCTTTAGGGGTATGGCGTGCCACGCCGGCGACCTAGAGCATGCAGCGTCGTAGAAAACAGCGGTAGCGGGATACGTTCCACACGCGCCGCAAATAAAATGGCATCTTGGCAGAGATCCCAGGGACCACCAGGAACTCGGACACAAGACAACAACACACCACACGCGCTGACTGCACCTAACATAACCACCCAACCCAGCAGCTTTACTACCTCCCTAAAACCCCAAATCTCCAGCGAATTAAGCTCCGTGAATAAGGTTATCCGTTCGGCCCATTTCTTTCTCATCCTCCCTCCCTCACTCATCGACCCTTTCCACGCCCAAAGCTCACGCACAAACACTACCTTCCAGACTCCCCCAAAGTAAACTTTACCGTTTTCAACAGCGACTAACGCTAAACCTTCAGCTCCTGTTCTAGCAGTCAGCCTCCTGTACCAAAGGTTCCAGGTACGCCACCAGCGCCAGCCCGTATGTCCTAATCAGGTGCGCTAGGAAGCACAGGGCGGTGGGGAAACATAACGCTTCCGGCTGCGCCGGTAGGGCTTTGTCTTGGATTGTTTACCGGATTGGGGAGGGGTGTTGGCGGTGCGCCCGCCGGACAGCTAGACGGTAAGCCCGAATTGCGATGTTGCTGGTGGCTGACTGTGTGTGTCGGGCTTGGAAGAGGAGAGAGATTATGCGCCCCACGGTGTGGTGAGGCTGAGAAGACGGTGGGAGGCGGGTGCGGGGTAGTCTGGCGTTTCTGTCATGTTGTCGTTGTACGTGGAAGGTAGATGATTAGAAAGTTAGATAGGCAGGTAGATCTAGGCTGAAGAGTCGACAAGGCGATACGTAAATTATCGGTAGGATGGGCATATAAAGGATCGAAAACGAAGTGCATTGTAGATCAAAACAACCGTGGTATCTCGCAAGACAAGCTAAGCTAAACTACAGGAAGACAATAAAAAAAATGAGCGTTTGGTATCTTGTTAACGAAAAAAGAACCGTGACAAATACATACACACACACACACACACACATACATACATACACTTATGCACCGCTTTCCTGTACATTGCCAGAAAACATGGCTCGGAAACATTACGCCATTTCACCTTGCCTCCCCCCCCCCCGTCTTGGTTATGTACACATGCACATGTCAACGCCTTTCCCCATCTAAAACGACAAGACATCACCATCACCGTCTCTCCTACAAATCTGCACTTTTAGGGTTGACCAGGTAGATGTCGGGCACCTTGGGTACCTGAGGGCTCTTCTGAAGCGCCAGCTTAATCGCATCCCTTGTTTTCGCGCCGTCTTTGTTGTCGCCACCTCCGCCAGTCAGCCTCCTCATGCCGCTTCTGAAACGGCTCCGAGTATCCTGAGCCACAGGTTTGATGATGTTTTCAAGGTTGAAAGTGCCTCCCTTGTCGGTGCTGCTGGACCGGCCAGTAGCGTACTCATCGTCTGAGAAGGTCTCGCTTTGTTCGTCTAGAGTAGTCGACGAAAGGGAAGGCGATATACGCTGGGGTTGATTTGGCGCGGACGGTGAAGTGACAGAGCGGGCATGGAGACCTGGACGTGATGGGTTGCTTGTCGGCGGCATAGGTGGGTTGGACGAGCCGGCGAAGGAGCTGAATGCACCTGGGGTCATCACACCAGGGTCTCTGGCTGGTGATAGCTTCACATCCGATATGAAGCCTGATTGAAACGATGTTACAGATGCGTTGCGCGTGAGCGACTTGTGGAGTATGGGCGCTGTCTGCTGGTCGTATAGATTCTCGCGCATGTCATGAGCGTACGGTCCATTTGCATACCGCCCAGAAGAAGAAAAATTGGGCAGATCAGTCAGCGTCTCGGCATCGTCATCATCTTCGAAAAAATCGTCCAGGCTGTCCAGTTTCATGACTAGCTCACCAATATGGCTATCGCCACGGGTGTCTTCAGAGGTCATGGTCGCGGTTCGGTGATAATCGGACAGCGGACTAAAAGGAAACTCCTCCTGTCGGAATTCCACTTTGGGCGTCTCTGTGTTCGCGGCGTGCAGGTCGTCGAAGTTGCCGCAGGTATAGAAAACGGCATGCACATTGGCTCTCGTCAATTGCGAATGTAGAGCGGGCATCGGGATCGACCATCCACTTTCCTCGGGAATACCGTAAAGAGACTGCGTCTTCTCAAATTGTTTCCTGTACCCTCTGGTGGAATGGGAGCCAGCCATACTCATACGAATATGCTGTTTGTCGAATGGCGTGAGCGTGCTGGTCATGTTAAGGTTGATGACAAAGTCGAGAACTCTCAAAGCTTGCGGACAGTACGCGCTCTGCAGTAGACGTAGGAGTGGCGAGAAAAGGTCAGAACCTTTCGATGCCATGTCCGGCTTACGCATATCTATTTCAGGAATCAGAAGGCACAAGGCCTCCATAGTGTTGATCTTCATCCAGTCGATTTTGTTCATCAGCAAGCCCAGCAGAAAGACCAGGCTACCAAATTCGTTCTCGGGAAAGAACGATGAACGAATCGCAGACATGGTTTGCGCGAGGAAATCTTTCTCGTGACGATATCTCCTCATTGCAAATGCGGTCAAGGCTTCTGCAAGCGCGGCATATTGGTAATGCTGCTCAGCGACCTGCGCAAGCACTTCGGCGGTAGCTCTTGTGCCCGAGTCCTGCACTGTGGGGTCAAAAGAACGTAGGAACCTCGGCAGGTTTGCGAGGACAGTGTACATTAGGCGGCTGTCATCACCCACAATTCGGCTCGAAGGCAAGACCACCAGCCTCTCCAGAATCCGCAGAGAGCGATCTAGGGATAGGCTTGATCGGATACCCTTGTACGTCAGCTGGGCCAGGCCCTCAAACCTCCCTTCCCATTTTTCGGGGCAGCTCTGCTCCAAGGTTCTCAATACATCTTCATCGCTCAAGTCAAGCTTGTCAAGGAATCTATCGAGCATGAGTAAGCTCTCCATGAACTCGCCTTCGTGTATTGTGTCCAAACATGCACACGTCGTCCAGAATAGTTGCGGATATTGAATAAGGTCTTCCGGCGCCAGCGCTTCGATGATGGCTCGTAACGTCGTGAGGATTTCCATGGAGAAAGTTTGAATGTCGCTCTCCTCGTCGGAGATCGTATTTGAAAGTCGCGCGAGCATGTCTGAAAGCATCTGCTGATCCAGGGAGCTCAGGATACAGCGAAAGAGCTGGAATGATCGACATGCGATATGTCTAACCGGGCAAGACGTAGCCCAGTTGAGAGCCACCCTTCCCCATGCTTCTCTCAGTCCAGGATAGGCAAAAGAGAAGAACCTCATGACCTCGCTAGAAACGTATTCCATGGGCTCAGGAACCCTTGCGGTAGAGTCTGCAGCATCTTTGCTGTTCTTGTCATCGTAGCTCCACACTACCTTACTATCATGTTGTCGAATGCCCTCAACAAAATCTTCGATAGATCTCTTGTCAATACCCGGAGTGTCGTCCTCAATCTTGGAAATGACGAGCTCGTGGATCAGATGTACCAGCATTTCGCGAGCTTGGTCTTGCACAACAGATGTGTAGTGGTCCCAGAGCACCAGAACCACCTGCAAAAGTAGAGGGATGTGCTCTTTCGCAACTTCAACCGGAGATACCATCAAGTCTACCAGCATAATTAGGCAAACTTGGCCCAAAGCGAAGCCCGACTGCTGAGGTTAGCTTCATCCAACTGTATGGACCAGAAAATACATACCTGTTTGTTGCTACTGGGCAGCACTTTGGTGAGATCAGCCAAGTAGGGGAGATTCACAGCATCCGGTGGCGGTGGCATAGGTTCGCGTTTTTCGCTAACCATAGACCTGGGGTTGATCTGCAGAAGCAAAAATTCTACTACCTTCAACCCCGCAGGTGTGCTCGATAGATGCACTACAATCTGTTTGGAGTAGTCAACATAGTTTTGTTCTCGTCTATCCAGACACAAATTGATGATGAAGTTCAAAATCAACTGTACATTGCCGCCATAAGGTCCAGTTGCCAGTGCTTGCCAGAGCGCTTGAATCTCATTGTGCAGTACATTGCCCGAGGCAAATGTGATCTCGAAAAGATTGACGAGCAACATGTAAGAGTTTGCTGTTGGTCCTCCATCTGGATTGACTTGGAGCTCGACTGATTGTACCCACGGAAGCATAGCGGCGACCATGTTACGCTTATGGTCAGGCTGAAGGGATTTGAAGTAAAAGGAGAACTGTGAAAAGACCAGAAACGCGAGTTCAGCATGCTGTTTGGCAAGCCTGCGTGACGTCTCGAATTGTGCAAGCTTGTAGACGGCGACTGTCTTATCCGAGATACTGATGTCGAGGTCCTGCAGTTTCGAATTCTTTCCCTCGCGTGCTTCTAGAGTTCGCAGTAGTCGGGCTGACTTCATCCGTATCTCGCTTCTTTCATGTCCAAGCGTGTAGAGACCTGCACTGAGTACCTTCCAGAAGGGCAGTGTGTAGTCTTCATGTTGTGTGAGAACCTGTGTCACTACTTCGAAATAGCTTTCAAGAGCTTTACCGGAAGCTGCTAGATAACACATCTCGATTGCTTTGTCCAGTAAGAACGGATGTTCGCGGTTGTGGAGGATGAGGTTCAATAGCGCCCGTCGGCCGATAGCGTGCGTGCGATCGCTGGGGGTTTCGAAGATGCTCTGAATCCAGGAGAGTATGCGCATAACATCGAACTGGAGCAAGACCTTGCTATCCGTCGTAATGCTGACAGGCCCACCACATAATGCGGCCATGGCGCTCAGAGCTGCGGTTCGAAGATCCCGTTTTTCAATTTCGAGTGCTGCCGTCGCACTGCCTTTGTTACCAGTATCCACCTCCCGGTCAAGCATAGAACGGCGCATTTGCTCCTCACGTTGTCGAACCTGGTGTTGATTCGCAGAGTAACCGCACCAGTCTTCCATCAGTGTAAAGGCAGCTTTGCGAGCTTGGAATGGCATCCAGTGCAAGGGGTCAGCGGTCTTATTGATGCCCTCGAAAAGGACCTCCACCAAACCGCAGTAGTGTGTGCGTAACTTCTGGTACCGTGCTTCAAGCTGTACCTCGGTATCGCTGAGGAAAATCCGGAGATCCTTGGTATAGTTCATCAAATTGTTGATGATCCACTCATCGTTATGAGCCTCGGGTAGTTTGAGAAAGTGCTGGGATGTCAACTTGTAGACATGAGTAATCTCGGTTCGAAGATGATCTGTTCGATAATTCATGGGTCGCGGACTACTAATGGTTCTGTTGTGGTTGCCCAACCGCATCTTGGCTTCTTCTGAGCAAGCAGCTACGATTCCTTGGAGCGATTCCAGTAACGTGCGGTACAAGTTGAGATTGACGGACCCGAGGCCAATGACCGCGGCGTCGCGTATCGCAACATTCTCTACCGATAAGAAGGGCAGGACTTTGGAAAACAGATCCGTAGCGGTATGAAGCTTGTTTGTGCTCGTCTGTGAAGATTTAGAACTCTTACGCGAATGATGTCCTTGTGTAGCTGACGTGGCTGTTGGGCCCAAGCTGGTCAATGTTGTGAATGCAAAGATGAGGTAGAGTTTCCACTGCTCGACCACGATCTCTGGGGAGGTGGAAGCGAGGCGACCACTAAGTTTGCTGTTTCCAGGTTCGTGTGGCGAATAAGGTGTCGAGCGCTGCCCTTCGGCCAAGGAGGAAAGGGTGCGGTACATCTGAGACAGCCTTGCGCAGACAATATCTCTAGTGAGCGTTACAGCAAAGGGGCAAACCTCGAAGCTAATGCGAACCAGATTTGGAAAAATCTTGAACCACAAGGTAGAGTCATAGGGTACATCGCTGCTACAGAGCTCAACAAGCGTGCTTTGTACGTTGCTCTTGCGCATGCCGCGTTGTAGACGACTCCGCTCAGCTAAAGAAAGCGTATCGTCGCTGATGTCTAGGACTCGTTGTGGGCTGCCTTCCATTACTCGAATAATTCGTGTGTTTGAGCCACCAAGAGCAGTATCAAACTCGGTGATTAGGCGAAGTACGGTGACGGCGTAAGATCGGACACGACGAGAAGGAGAGCATAGGAAAAAAAGGCCATGAGATTCCACTTCGTCCACATGAGCCCAGACAGATGAGAGGTCTAGTTGTGCGGCGCGATTGCCAGAACTTTCATCCGGCGTGTCTAAAGCTGCTTTGCGTGTCTTCCGTTTGATTTCTTCGATCCATATGTGGAGGAGCTCGACGTAAAGCTTCAACGTATTTTCAATGTGTCCAGGTCCAAGCATGCCGCCATCAGACATGGTCGCATAGCGATCATCAAAGTTGAAGATGAATCGAGCGAAACCGATGGTGACTTGTTGTGCATGAGACTGCCGTGCTATCGACTTTAGCGACTGGGCGGAAGATACCGCGATTGTCCCTTGAACGTGAGCTGTCCCTGTGCACAGGAGATTGACAAGAGAATTGAACGGGATATGCGGGGACAAGCAGCGAGGCAAAGCCTGTACAGCGACATGAAGCAGATCGTAGAAGCCTTGCCGAGGATCTGTAGTCGTAAGGAACTCTTCACGACGACCAAAGCCGAATGCCTCCGCCATGGGCGTCTTTGGTGTTTGTAGAGAGAACTTTTCGTCCAAGACGGCCTGCCCACCGAATGCATTGTCGCAGATGATCGTAATTTCTCCCAAAATCTTGCAGAACCGGACGTAGTGTTCTTTGGCCACTTCACTGAAGCCACTGAAATTCACGGGGCGTGAAAGACGCTCTTCCTTTAGGAGGCTGGACTTGATTGGAAGAGGCTGTAGAGGTCGCGGGCTGGTGGGGAGCGCAGGTAGCTCGTTGGAGCCGGCGTGGGGGTCGTAGTCAAAAGTGAGTGGAAAAGGTGGCTGCTCTGTATTCTCCAGATCTGCCATGATGGCAAGGAATGAGCGAATTCCGATGACCATACGCTCGGGTTCCAGATTCTCAACGCGCAGCTCTCGACCTGACATGAACATATCCGAGTTGAGCAGTGGGAATATGATTGTCTTGAAGCAGAGATCTTGGTACTTGTAGCCGATGATACGCGTGAGCTGTATCAAAGGTTCTGCTATGACTGGCTCAGTCGAAAGATAGGATCGTCTTCCGGGCTGGAACACCATCCGTATGATCTCGTCCAGGCGGCGCACAGCCACATTCGGAGCCTCGGTGCCTCGCCGATATATGTAGGTCCACACAAGCCGGCAGATGCCCCGAAGAGCGATAGGCCTAGTAGCGCGCTCCTTGAGTCTGGGCTGGGTAGATAGAGCTAATGCGAGCCACTGCGAAAGAAACACGTCTGTAGGGGAAGCACACAGGATGGCCGCCATAAGTGGAAACGCCTCATGCCAATGTTTGGGTTTGCCGAGCAGTATAGCAGCGCGTTGTTTCATGGTCTCTATGACAGTCTTCCATTTAGGTGTGTTTAGTTCAACAGTAGCTTTCGAGGCGATACGCAGCAACAGTTCCCTTAAGACTTGACAGTAGGCATACTTGACTGGCTGGCCATGGGCACTTGTAAAGAGCTTAGCCATGGAAAGCATGAAATCGCACGTCCGATCCCAGGTATCTTCAGGGTAAGACTCGACTTTCATGTGTCTCAGTGCACGGATCAGCAAGGCTCCTTTGGCTTCATGGTCCCTGTTGTACTGGTTCTTCATGGCCAAGTGGCTGTCGATTACTTTCAAATCTGCGACGAACCTCTCCTGAACTTGTTCGAAGATGAGGCCGCTTAATACACCGAGCAGCTGGCTGTAGATGGTCCAGTTAGCAAGATTGAGAGGCGAGATGTCCACCAGGTCAGGATCAACGGTACTGAGTTGGCTATAGAACAGGCCTAGAAGACGATCGGCCATTTCGAATGTGAGGTTCTGTAGGTCGGTCTGGGTCATGATTTCAATCAAGACACGACAAAGGATGTAGGTGGAAACAGTGGAGCGCTGCTCAGCCTGTGTCACTGTGTGCTGCAGGGCAACAAGGTGTTCGGCGGGAGATGCTACCGAGGTCGCAGGCTGGTTGTCTTGGTGCTGTGTTGACTCGGTATTTCGGCGGGACAGGGCGGAGTGAGGATGCGGTATTGGGCTGGCCTGGCGTGCCTTTAAACATCAGTATGGTCTCGGTCTCGGTCTTTAGGAGGGGAATGGTGCATACATTGAGAAGATGAGTGCGCTGTTTGGAAGCCTCCTCACTCTTGGCCTTGCGCCATAGCATAATAGTGTCTATGAGGGGCTTGGGCTTCTGGCGCGCAATATGCCCCAGGGCGGCTATAAGCTGGTCGAAGGTGGGGTCTATGCCAGGACCGCAAACCCCTTCTACCTTGGCCTCAGGCTGCCCTCTGTCCGTCATGCATTGGTTGATCTTCTGCTCGGCCTGGCTGATGAAGGAGTTGAAGAGATGGTGCAGCGCATATTCGCCGACCGTCTTGAGCTCATGGGAATGCTGGGGGTGGCGCGACTGGGAGCGGTGGTGGTTGTGGCCTTTCCGCGAAGACCTCGAACTGGGAGCGCGCTCTGGCTTGCGGTGGGGGATATAAGTATCGCCTGACATGGCTTGGGGTGGAGGGCTGCCGTAGACATTTCCAGTGCCCGGGCCCGGCTGCATGCCGTTGGCGGTAAAGGCGTCCGCTATGGATTCCTGCGACATGACGGCTCCATCGAGGGTTGCCCCGGCGGCGGCAGCGATGACTTGGGGGCTCAGCGGACTGGTGGCCGGGGAGTTGACGAAGCTGGTGTTCCTCGAGTGCTGGATGCCGTGCACGATGGAGGTATTGCGGTTGTGGGCGTAGGAGCCTGACGACTTGCGTTCGAGATTGGTCAGGGTGCGGTCGGGGCTCGAGTTGCTACTTGGGCCTTTTACGGCTGGTGTCTGCGAGCGAGACGTGATGGTTCGCGAAGAGGCCGTCAGCGCCCTACCGCGCGTCTGGCTGGGCTCGCGGGAGGCCGACGAGGGGTTCTCTATATGGTGCGACACATTCCCGGCAGCTGGTCGAGCTTGCAAGAGAGGGAAAGCAGCTGTATCGAGCGCACACACAGGGGTCAGCACAAAACTGTAGCAGCGCGGCGGGGGACTATCGACGTCCACATACGGCCCAATATGGCACAGCAGAGGGCCGGCACCGTCGAACCCCAAGCCGCGTGGGGAGTGTGTTTCACGGTACCTCGGACGGTTTGGGGGACAACTATGGCCTCGCAGGGGAGAATCTACTTACACATGCCGCAGGCTTCTCGTGCAGCATCTTCCGCGTCTGTCGGAGAATTTTGCAGCCCGGTTGATGTGGCTTAGGGATAATACCACGCCGGTGAGAGGGTCGCGCAGGCCGTCAATGATGTCCTTGGAGGTGGATGAAATGGGTAGACCCTTGCCCTGTGCCTGACGACTAGCCCGATTGGTGCCAGCGATCATCCATGGCGCCCCGGCATCGTCGCGGCTCTGGAGATCCATCCGAGATTGTGCATTCCCACGTGGTGAACTAACCTACGAACCAGCCCTGGTCCTCTTGAAGCCATCTGGAAACATCTTCCACGGTTCTGTCATTGTGTGTGTGTGTGTTTGTGCGCATGTCGACACCTTGGTCCCAGAGCTGGAAGAGACGAGACGGTGTTCCTGTTTACCGAGATGCAATCATGTGAACGGCCCTCTGCACCCCTTGGATGTGTACCTAAGCATGAGGCTGAATAGGCACAACTGTCAGCACCTAAATGCTAGGGGGAGGGGGGGGCCGCCAATTAAGCATATTTAAGCAATTGACTTCACTAGAAACGTCTCTGGATGGGTAGGTTCGTTTTTGGCATAGCACTAGACATGTTGGTGTATCGCCTTGGGTAGCGGCTTTGAGCACGGTGAGCATCAACAAGTATTAACGTTCATACCAACAAGCCGGATGGCCGGTCACAGGGCTTCCGCAACCAGTCGCGGAGAAGCAATCATGAGAGCCCTGGAAAGAAAAATTCCCATTGCCCGTCTTCGGACGGACCCAAGGGCTTTGAAAAGACCGGCACGCTGGTGATCTTGACACGTAAAGCAAAGCCTCGCAGTACACGTTGACACGTCCGTGGATGTAAGCCAATTGATATCCGTCGGCATGCTGGGCCAGCGGTGGACAAACAAGGCAACAAACATGGCCTTCGTTACAAGACGAGTTTTAAAGGCCAAAGCCTAATTCCCGCGCGTTCTCTCCATTGCCAACTCGTCCGACTCCGCCTTGGTAAAACTGCAATCACATGCTTGCTGGAGTGTGTAGGTTGCCCAGTTGTTTGGCAGAATCGTGCAGGCAACGCATGCAGCACCTCTCGACATCAGCATCATCGCCCGTACAATCTCTCGCCATCAGCTGCCTCGTACGAGCCATCTGCCTCACGCACGTGCCCAAGTCATCTACTTGCACAGCCATGTTACATAGCAGCATGGAGCAAGGGCAGCGAAGCCCGGGTAGTTCAGGGTCCGCTACCGGCTCTCACAGTTGGCAGCGGAACTAGAGCGGAATCTGTCGGCTCCGACTCGGTGTGAAGGCGCCAGTCTGTGACGGCACCATTTAGCCCTGGGAATCGCAGCCGCAGCGTCAGATGGTAATTAAAAGTCGGGCGTGGACCCTTGATGAACAATCAGATAATTAGTCGTGCTGTCGTCACATCTCACTTGAGGCTCATTCAAGATCTATACGGCGTTGCGCACTTGCATCAGCCACATCGTCTGCCGCTCACGCTCACGCTCACGTTGGGGAAGACGCTCGGCCGCTAGCGCAACCGACACTCCTCCGCTGCGTCGCCGCATACCACAAGAAATACCGTCTCGCTTGTCCCCTTTCGGACGGCGACTAGATACTGTGTCCATGTCAGCGCAGCCCCTCCGTCTCCCTCTGACTCTGCTAACGCCCTCCTTCAGCACTATGGCTCAACTCGATACGCTGGACATCATCGTGCTGGCCGCCCTCCTGGTCGGCACTGTGGCCTACTTCACAAAAGGCACATACTGGGGCGTCTCTGTAGACCCCTATGGCAGTTCGCTGACCGCCGCCAATGGCACTGCCAAGGCCGGCAAAACGCGCAACATAATAGAGAAGATGGAGGAAACGGACAAGAACTGTGTTGTCTTCTACGGCAGCCAGACGGGCACAGCCGAGGACTATGCTTCCCGCATCTCCAAGGAGGGCCATTCGCGCTTCGGCCTCAACACCATGGTTGCCGATCTAGAGGAATACGATTTCGACAACCTCGACACTTTCCCCGAAGACAAGCTCGCCATCTTCGTCCTGGCCACGTACGGCGAGGGCGAGCCCACTGATAACGCCGTCGAGTTCTACGAGTTCCTCGGCTCCGAAGACGTCTCCTTCTCCGAAGGTGGCAGCGCCGACGACAAGCCCCTCAGCAAGATGAACTACGTCGCATTCGGTCTCGGAAACAACACCTACGAACACTACAACTCCATGGTCCGCAACGTTGACAAGTACTTGACAAAGCTTGGCGCCACCCGCCTGGGTGCTGCTGGTGAGGGTGACGACGGTGCTGGTACAATGGAGGAGGATTTCCTCGCCTGGAAGGAGCCTATGTGGGCTGCTGTTGCCGAGAAGATGGGCCTAGAAGAGCGTGAAGCCATGTACGAACCTGTTTTCGAGGTCAACGAGAGGCCCGATCTTTCTGCAGACGACGACACCGTTTTCCTGGGCGAACCGAACAAGAACCACCTCGAGGGAAACCAAAAGGGTCCCTTCAACGCCAACAACCCCTTCATCGCCCCCATTGTCGAATCTGCCGAGCTATTCAACTCCCCCAACCGAAACTGCCTACATATGGAAATCAGCATCGCCGGTTCCAACCTGACTTATACCACTGGTGATCACATTGCCATCTGGCCCAACAACGCTGGCAAAGAAGTCGATCGGCTGTTCAAGGTTCTGGGCAAGGAGGATAAGCGCCACACGGTCATCGCTGTCAGAGGTCTGGACCCCACTGCCAAGGTTCCCTTCCCGTCGCCAACCACTTACGACGCTGCCATCCGCTTCCATATTGAGATCAACGCCGCTGTGTCCCGTCAACTCGTATCCGTAATTGCCCAGTTCGCGCCCAACGACGACATCAAGGCTGAGATCGTCAAGCTCGGTAGCGACAAGGACTACTTCAAGGAGCAAGTCACAGACCGTAATCTCAACCTTGGTCAGCTTCTCGAAATCACCGGCAACGGCGTCACTTGGGACAAGATTCCCTTTTCCTTCCTGTTCGAAACCATGGTCAAGATTCAGCCTCGTTACTACTCCATCTCCTCCTCATCAATGGTACAGAAAGACAAGATTTCTATTACTGCCATTGTGGAGTCCATCGAGAAGCCTGGCGCGCCATACGCTCTCAAGGGTGTCACTACCAACTACCTCTTAGCCCTCAAACAGAAGCAACACGGAGACGCCAACCCGGATCCCCACGGCCTGAACTATGCCATCACCGGTCCTCGCAACAAGTACGATGGTATCCACGTCCCAGTACACGTCCGTCACTCGAACTTCAAGCTTCCTTCAGATCCATCAAAGCCCATCATCATGGTGGGCCCTGGTACCGGTGTCGCACCCTTCCGTGGCTTCATCCAAGAGCGAGCTGCACAAGCCAAGGCCGGTCAGAACGTTGGCAAGACCGTCTTGTTCTTTGGGTGCAGGAAACAGTCTGAAGACTTCATGTACGCCGATGAATGGAAGGTACGTCACTCTCATCGTTGACATGCAAGACTGTTGCTAACCAAAGACCCAGCAATATCAAGAAGACTTGGGCGACAAGTTCGAAATGCACACCGCCTTCTCTCGGGACGGCCCCAAGAAGGTCTACGTCCAGAACAAGCTTGAAGAGAATGGTGAAGAGGTCAACAGGCTGCTCGAACAGAAGGCCTTCTTCTACGTCTGCGGTGATGCCGCACACATGGCCCGCGAAGTAAACACATTGCTTGGCAAGATTATTTCCAAGTATCGTGACGTACCAGAAGCAAAGGGCGAGGAGATTGTCAAAGCAATGAGGGCATCGAATCAGTACCAGGAAGACGTCTGGTCATGAGCGTCAAGACAGGCAGGAAGTGGAGTCCGGGAAGACGATTCTTGAACATGCATTTACACGGGTAGATCTGGAATGAGCGATGGCGTTGGATCTAACGATAGCATTTCGTCTCGGGCCATACTGGGTCCGATTTCTCGCGCATGGAGTTCATGTATGGTGATTTGGACACTCACCCCGTCACATAGCCCGCGAGGCGAATAGGTCTTTTGATAGATTAAGGTGTCTGCGCCCTGTTGTTTGGCTTTGGCTCCAGTGATGTCACGCTGTATCAGAATAATATTGTTGAGCTCTGCACAGTCTAATGCTGTGATGCCCTGCCGTGAGATGCAAAACGTCCGCTAGTCCTGGTTCTGGTTTCCGATTGGTCAGGGTCATGCCGTGACTGCCCTTGAGGTTGCTTCACCTAAACCTCATCTCTTCTGCAAACTTCACCCCTACGCGTACATACAGACCAAGTCGAAATTACATGGTCGTTGTGTCCATTTTGGGGACCATGGCTGCGCCGCGATAATTTTCCACACGTTCTTATGATCACAAGCACCAGAGGCGGCCCCCAATATCTTGCATTGCTTGCCAGGATTGTCGCGTGGCAAGCTCTAATTGCTCAAGAGTGCAGCCATATATGGCTATATAGACCACCGCCATCGTGTCTACGATAAGACATTGCACAGCAGCCCCGGTTAAGCGTCTTCTTCTGGATCTACCAGGCCTCGCATCGCATCTTCAGAGACTTCACGGTAAATTCAACGTGAACCAGTCACTCACCGCCACAACCTGAGCATGTGTGGGGCGACCACACGACGCCCCAAGTGAACGCAGTGTTTCAAGACGCCATGGACCCTTGCGAAGCTCTTAAAGGACAGGGCTTGACGTCTTTTGCCCACCGTACGACCCCGCAAATGCGACCGGATAGGAGCCGGTCCGCCTCGCTTTTCCTTCTTTACAATAGCGGTAGCGAGAAGATCCGGACACCGGGTTTGAGGTTGAACCGAGTAACATGATCAGAGTCGTGACGAAGCATGACCGGAGCAGCTCTGTACAAACTGAGACCATTCGGCAGCGGACGCATGCGAAAGGTGAGCATGCAGCTTCCAACGGCGCACAGCATGCAGCATTCCTGAAAAGGTCCTTACAGGTAGGCATTGCACGTAATGGGAACGAATGATTGCAGCTATAGACGCCCCCCTCACATGGGTCCTGGAGACCCTGATTCCCTCGCTGGACCCAGACGATAGTAGCGCCATCTCCTACTTTGCGATGTCGGCATGTGATCGTCGTAAGACCAACAAAGACATTTCAACAGCCGGACAACCGCTCGGATAGCTGCGCAGCGGCATATGCGACACGGTAATCTGTTCGGCTGCGCCCACGCAACACGCGAGGAAGCGGACAAGTCTCCATTTGTGAGGTCTGTATCACTTGAGCACATCAAGCTGCTTCAACTGGCCAGTTGCAGAGTGCCCGAGGACGGTTAGAATGGTTCCTTTCGTCGAGTGCACATCGAGTTCGTTGAAGTACTGATTCGGAATCCATAGTGTTACTTGCAACTACGCTGAGAAGTAACTCGTACGCACGATGCCGAATACATGCGCTTGTCTCGTAAGAGAGTGACGTTTTCCACCCTGCTCCAGGGGGGGCTGGGCCAGCCCAAGGCTCCGGGACGGCCCTTGCATTTGCATTACCGTCGCAGATAGTGGAAGAGGCGTGCCACTGATTGTCTTTAGGGATGAGCTGCCGCTGCGAAAATTTGGTGCATCACACGCTCCCATCGCGTGAAGGCGCTTCCTCAACGGTGTCGTGCGGGGTTCCTCGCATCCACGTCGAAACCTCGATCTTCAGATTCACAGACGGCACTGGCTGCACTGCGCCGGCTCGTCGCGCGGGTTACAAGCGTGCTGCACATGCAACGCCTGGGAAGCTATTACAAGCCTGCTACAGGTTGGTAAGGAGCTGGTAAGAGGACATGGGAAGAACAGCGCCCTGCTTGTGTAGCACGACTAGCACGATGCATGCTGATGAGTACTCAAACAGGAATTCTACACGTCTGGGAGCATGGAAAATCCAGTTGCGTGTTCCAGAGTACCGGAATCAGTGTGCAAGGGAGAAAATGACAAGTCGAGTCCCCATGGTGAAGGGAAGCGCGCCAGACTTATGACGAAGGCAAAGAGGCAAAGTCGTCAAGAGGCGGCAACAAAAAATGACGTCCGAGAGCCACTGTCCTTTCATGGCGTTTCTCAGCCCTGCTGCAAGGGCGGTATGGCTGCATTCGCCGTTGCTTCTGTGGGCTGCGACTGAAGGCGCCTCGTCATTTGGCTGCTACACACAGTCGTCCCGGGGAGATGATGGCTGCGTCCGTGAGAATGCGGGCAAGATACACAACTGCTGCAACTGCACACTGTTACAGCTTCTGTGGAGCACTCGCAAGGCCGCATCCCAGGCGCATATATTCTTAACGCCCAAAGTCTGTCGATGGTATATTAGACCAACACTTCCCCACTGCAAGTAGGACGACACACAGCACTGCAGACTTTCTCGCAAGCAAAAACTTGACATCACTATTGAAACAGTTCTTTCCCCAGTATTACTTAAGACCCCCCTCGGCGCGACATCTAGACGAAAGCAGCCATAGCCCGAGTGCAAGTGCCGTTGTTGTGTATATTTGTACCTGCTGCTTACTGCTACGACTTCCATCGCTGGCAAGGTGAGTCTTTTTCTCTGTTACCTTTTCCCTGCTCCGCGACTTCCACACCAGGGCCGAAGCTTCCAACCACGTCTTCATCGTCGTGTCCACCAAAGAAACAAGGCCATTGCTCTTGCCTCATCTGCGACGCCCGGACGCCATCGTCGGGTACATCATCTTGCTTCGTCCCGCCGTCTCTCTGCTTTTCTTCTTCACTCTTCTTCACTTCTTTCTCACCAATACGCATCAGTGGCCACATTCTTTGTAGCTTTTCGCAGGTCAGTCTTTCATCCTCGCCCGCACGCCTATATCGGACCCAAGCGCCATTACGGAACTGACTCTGTCGCAGCTTTGGAGTCACTACCAGTCCCGTGCACATTGCAAAAGTTTGACATTTACGACCTGGTAAGTCCCTTTCACTATCTCATCCCATCCTACGCTTCACCATGACCACTTGGGTTTCACCGCTACCCCTGCGCCCCTCCCCGCATCACTCTTTGAGAGCTGCTTTCCCTCATCTTCATCGATCATCGTTCAAATCTGCCGGGCCACGCCTCGGCCCGCCCGCTGCGATAAAAGCTTACTTCCCGATTAGAGCAACGTTCTTCTCTGCATCTCAGTCCACCTGTTCGCCCTACCCGTTGTTGAGATTCTACTTCGTCGCCTTCCAGGTATCACTCGGCCTGCCTACGCCAGCCCGCAGCTCCAGGCCGCAGTCACGGTTTCGCCACCGGCTTCTTCTCTTGTTCTTCGATCAGCTTCAGTCCCAAACTCAGTACAATGGCTACCAACGGTCGCCAGCAGAACTACGTTGCTCCCAACGCGGGCTACAAGGGCCACCATATGCTCAACTACAACCAGAACAACCAAGGTCATGGGTCCGCCCAATACCTCCCCCGAGGTCTGCCCATGTCCCCCCACGGTGAAAATGGAATGCAAGGTCTGACGAACAACATGGCAGCCCTCAACATGCACGCTTCATATGGTTCTTCTGCCACCTCCAAGTCCGCCAGCTCTGCCCTATCGGGTGGCTCATCCGACTACGGCAACATCCCTCTTTCCAATGGCCAAGGACTCTGGGTTCCGAACCAGCACGTCATCGGTTCCATGTATCAGATGGTTCCTGGCGCTCAGCAGCAGGCTGGCATGGCCGCCTCCCCTGGCATGTACAACCACACAGGTACCTACGTACAACAGGCCGCATATCCATATGGACAAGGTGTCGTCGACAATAGCGCCATGCCTCCAGCCTGGGCAGCTCGCATGTCTTCAACCGAGATGCCGTCTCTGATGACGCCCCGTCGCGATTCCATCTCCTCGAACGAGAACGACAACCCTGGAACACCTTATGGTAGTGGTGGTATGTACCGCTACGGAAACAACACTGCCATCATGGATCGCTCTCCGAATGCCCTCTACACTAGCAGTGCTACCCCTTCCCCGTCGCAACTGGCCCATCCCTACCAGGTCATGGCACCCATACAGAAGCAGCAAACTATGCCCACGTTGCCTCCCCATCTATTGGCATTAGTGCACCAGGAGCCACCCATCCCCCGGGCCATTCCCGCTCCTAGCTCCCCACACAAGCCACTCGACCGTAGCCTGGAGAACAAGACCGGCGAGACCAACGTTTACATTCGCGGCCTGCTTCCCGAGACTACGGACGAGATGCTCCATATGTGGGGCAAGCGCTTCGGTGACATCCAGAGCTCCAAGTCCATCATTGATCTCAAGACCAACCTTTGCAAGGGGTAAGTGACCTTTTGCTCATAAGTCGGCTCGGCTCCCTTTGCTGACTATGTATGATAGTTTCGGCTTCATCAAGTACCACAACTTCGAGGATGCTGAAGACTGCATCCGCGGCTTTCATTATCTTGGATATGAAGTCAGCTTTGCTCGGGTATGTTCCAACTGTCCCGGCACCCATCACAGCCTTCTTAACCTGCTTCAGGAATCTTTCTACTCCAAGCTCAAGAAGTTTGCCGACGAGTGCAACACCAATCTTTACGTGTCCAACATCCCAAAGAACATGAACGAGCACGAGCTCGCCTCCATCTTCGCACCTCACAAGGTGTGTTCGAGCCGGATACTCCGAGACTCTTCCGGTACTGGCCGTGGTGTTGGCTTTGCTCGGTAAGTCGTGACACCTTCTGTCCTTAATTTCGCACTGCTGACCATTTCTAGCTTCGAGTCTCGCGACATCTGCGACGACGTCATCAAAGAGTTCAACAACACCCCAGTTTCTAAGCCCGGTGGCGAAGAGCATCTCATTCAGATCCGCTTCTCCGACACCCACGAGCAGAAGATGCTGAAGCAGCAGACAGCTGCCGGCCGTGTCTTCCGCGCTGCAGAGTATGAGGTCGGTGTTGCTCAAGCTAGGGCACTGGGCACGCCCGACCGTTACCTTTCCGTATCCCCGATTCCCGCAGGCCACGCCAACGAGTTTGAGATGTTCATGCGCGGTCAGCGGCAGCCATGGTCACCGCCAGTGCCCTCTACCCTGGGCCCTGCTCGATCATCCGTGTACTACATGCCACAGGGTGGCCCGATCAAGAGCGACGATGGCGCTTCGGAGAACGGCGTCGATATCAAGACCAACCCCGCAACCCCGGTCAAAGCCGATGACAAGTCCGCCTCGCCGAGCCGGCTCTCTACCCGCAACGACTAAACGTACAAGGCCCGTCCGGGTCGACTGTTGACTTTCCTTCGTGTACGCACTATTCTTCATGATCGCTCCGTCAGCATCACCAGTCTCATCTTCTTGGACTTCTTTGGCAACGATCATATACGATCAACATACGCTACGAGGGACCCGCTGTCTTCACATGCCACATGATGGCATTCTATGAGTTGTTCGATGTTCCCGCCATTCCTTTCTGCAACTTCTGGCCTTTATCTTCACGTCGTCGGGCCCTTAATGCTCTTGTTCTTGGTCCCAGCGCCTTGAGCATATCCTTTCCATGGACACCAGTGTGCGTTACTCCCCAATTGACATGTTTGGGCGGCTTCTATCACATTTTAGAAGTATCTGTTAGCATCTGGGCAAGCCAGCAAGTGGAAAAAGATCTTAGTGGGTTATTCAGTGTATGTCTTTTCCATCGATGGCGAGGGCAGGTTTCCGCAGTGGTGGCTAGGTCTATGGTCGGATTTGTCGTAGCTTCGATAGTTCGTCGTATAATAGATCTTCTTCCGACAGGAGTGTTTGATATTGTGGAAAGGGACAGTTGTCCCATTGGGTACCAAGAACAGGCAACTGAGCTTGACCTTTTTGTGTGCGTTTGGTAGCCAATGTGATGTCGATGTTGGAACATGCTGCTGCTTGACTCGGGCACGGCAGATGGATACACTAATTGAAGGAAAAAGTTGAGAAGATGTTTAGGGGAGAAACACGATGTAATTGATAATTTCATTTCATTTCATTGCTCTTGCACATCTATATATACAAGGGTCCGCCTACTCTTGTATAGCAAACCCTTGATGAATGATGACTATGATGATGGCTATGATGCGAAGAAGTAAGTAAGGGGGTTCAGTCAAAAAAGGGGCATTGGGGAAACCTTGAAATGTATTAGAATGCCCAAGCTGCCTGATTTGGTGCAGATTACTGCCCCTCACCCCCTCCTTCCCCAGCGAAGCAAATCGCCATCTTTCATACTCTCTCTCTCTCTCTCTGTCTCTCTCTATTTCTCTCTCTTATCATGGATCAATGCGCTCAGTCTTCCCATTCTGGGTTCTATCATACTTATTAGCATACTATCAAGAGGAGGTAAATAAATGGACTTAGCGTACCTTTCGCAGGATAACCACACCCTCGAGCACATTGGTTAGGCTGAGATACTTTTCGTCTTCCAGCTCTGCCCTCTCACCGTGTGCCAGCAGCACGGGTGTGCTCTGTGTCTGCCATCCGGTAATGGTCTTTGGTCGACCGGCTTGACCTACAATATCCACTGCTTGACCGACACGGACGTTGACTGTGAGCGGCTTGAGTTCCTCGTCGAGTGTGATGAGGAAGCGCGGCGACATGGCGGTGGCCAGGTAGTAGAGAAGGTAATGTGAGTCGCCAGCGACAAAGGACTTTGCGTCGATGAGCGAGACGAGGACGGTGAGGAGACCCGAGGCTGCGACGCGAGACAGGACTTGTCGGTCGGTGTGGAAGGGGTTGAGCGACAGCGTGCCCTTGCCTGCGTGCAAGAGACCTTGTGCTATGCGGACCATGAAGAGCGCGTTGGGGTCGCGGTGGTAGTAGCTCGCTAATTGGCGGAGGAGCTGTGCGAGACGGGCGTTGTTGGTACCGGCACCGCAAAGACCCATGGCGAAGATGGCGTTGATGGCGACGTCGTTGTCATTGTCGTGAGAGTATCGCGAAAGGGTGTCGTAGACCTTCATCTGGGGGTTGCTAGGGCTGATGAGACCCAAGGCGAGAGGCACAGCCTTGCGGATGTTAGCCTCGCCGTAGTGCATCAGGTGGCCGAGAGTGCGCAGAATCATTTCTTGACCGACGTCCTCGCCCATGGCGACTAATGAAAGACCAATGACGGCGTATGATTGGAGGAGCTCATCGCCCTTCTTCTCCTCGCTCTCGTCCTCAATGTGCTCGTTGCAGATGTGGAGCAATTGCTGGATCTTCAGCACAGCACCTGTACCTGCCCACGCGCAGACTTCGGTAAGCACGGAGGCGGACTTGGCCATTGGGTGGTCGAGAGCCTTGAGGGTTTCCAAGATGACATCTACTTCTTCTTGTTGACCAAAGAAGAGCAGAGCGAGACCAAGAGCCATGAAACGAGTCCACTTGTCCTTTAGTTGCTTGGTCCGGTCCTCGTCCAAGAGAGTGTTCATCAGGGCATCTGTGACGTCTCCGTTGGCGGAACCAACGAAAATCATACCAAGAGACAAGGCTGCCATGGCGGAGAGTTGCATGTCAAGGCTGGTGTCTGTAACGACGGGCAAAAGCACGTCGAGAAGATCTTCCTTATTCGAACCCGCGTATGCAAGACCAAGACCCATGATGGCAGCCAGGCGAATGTTCTTGTTTTTGGAGTTTATGTTGTCCTCGTCGCCGAGGAGGGCCATGGCGGGGTCTGAGTCCATGCGGACTCCCGAGTTGAAGATACCAGTGGCGAGCATGGCACCGGCCTTGACCATGTCCTCGTCGACTTGGGTGTAGGGATCAATCCTGTCGAGACCTTCTTCGACATCCCAAAGCATCAGCATACCCATGGATGCGGTTGTTGAAAGCATGCCTTCTTCTTTGGTCTTCCATACCCAGCTGCTCTTTGTGTTTTCGCCAAGCATGAGCTTGTCATTGGCGTAACCCGTGTTGACGAAGGCGTTGACGAAAGCGGAGGCGAGGTTGTGTCTAGCGGAGTCGGTGTTGGTGAGGCCGGCGGTCCTGCTGCTTTCGAGATGTGTCTTGTAAATGTCGTCGGGAGACTTGGGGTCCAGGATGTTCAGCTCCTTGCCCAGCGCCCTGAAGTGATCAGGCAAACGGGTGTTGTTAAGACACTCTTGCAATTCGGGGTCCTCGTCGTCTGATACATCGAACCATATGCGCTGTCGCGCGCAGAGGAAGGCCATTTGCCTGCGAATAGACTTGTCCTTGGTGGCATCGAAAGCCTCCTGGATGATGTCCTTTTCGTGTAATCGTATGGCTACGGCCATTGCCTGGGTGTATTGCTTGTATTTGGCGTAGATGCGGTAGGTGGTGCGGAGGAACTTGTCGTTGTCGGGGTATGTGAGAAGAGGGACGTTGCTGCTCATGTTAGTGCGATTCAAGGGAGAATTCGGGGATGCCGTACCTGACCATGTAGAGAGCGACTCTCGAGTATGTGTTCTCGTCAATGTACTGCTCAATCTGGTCAATCATCTCCAGCTCGGACAGGATGTCGACGGCATCGGCCTCTGCGTTGTGCTTCAGGAAGAAGGGGACGAGGTTGGAGGCGAGATCGGTGACATCGTCGGTGGACTTGTCGTCGTTGAGGCGGTTCTGGTATTCTGCGCCAATCTCAAGCGCAAGGTGGCGCATGTACTCGTGGCCCCATGAGCCGAGATCTGTGGAGGGGGCTTCGAGACGGTATTTCAGACAGTCCAGGCGGTCCTCGTCTGAATACGTCATTCCCAAGACAGACATCATGTCGGCGAGCGATTGCTGTTCCGATTAGCTCCAGGTCGCGCTGGGACGGTCGCTATGTTAACGTACCTTGTTCTCGCCGGCCGGCCATGATGCGTAGGCCTTCTCCAGGTTCTCGTAGTGTGGTCGGAGGAACTTGAGCGGCTTTGGCACAGCCGTCATGGAACTCGTCGATGTCTTGATGAATTCCTTGATCTGGTCGAGCGCGGGCTTGTACAGGCTGGTATCGGATCCCTAGAAGATGGCCCCGGTCAGCGCATGTTGCGGGGGGGCCAAGCAAGATGCAGAGGAGCCTACCAGTATCCGCTCTGCTAGCATGTCGAGATCGCTCTTGAGTTGCTGGTCCTCCTCGCTGAGCTCCTCTGTAGTTTTCCATCAGTACACATGGACCGTGATAGCTACGTCAGTTACCGTGCAGGCAAAACATACCGCCAGTTGTCGCAGCGCCGCCCTTCTTGTCCTCGGCATCTGGTTTTGCATCCTTGCTTTTGTCTGCATCCTGGGCTGCCGGCGCCTTGCCCTTGCCCTTGTCGGCGGCCGTGGGCTTCTTCTCGTCGTCCTTCGCCATGGTGATTACGAAATGTAGCTAGGGCAAGCGGCGAACTATGTCTATCGTGCGGGGATGGGACGACGTCGACAGCGGGTGTTTGGGGCTGTTTTCAGGGTAGTGAGGTGTTTACGCGCCACTCAAATGGACAGGAGCAGCGAAAGACGTGTGCGAGGTGATAATGGGCGGATTGATGTCGATGAGGCAGCTCTTGCTTCGCGTACCACTTCCGCCGCGCTAGGGCCAAGCACTGTCCGCCGCCGCCCATGATGAGCTGCGGCGGGTGCTCAGACCCTCTCTTCGAGAAACGTCCAAAATTATTGCCCGTACATTCAGACCCCAGCAACCACGCCACATTTCACCCGGAACGCCTTCGGACGACCCCCATCATGAAGCTGAATGTCAAGAATATTCGCTACCTGACCGCCGACGACTGGCGCGTCCTGACAGCGGTATGCGCTCGCAACTCGTCTTTTTGTCGCATGGTGGGGGACTAACGCTGATGAAAGACTGTGACAGACAGAGCAGGGCAGTCGGAACCATGAGCTCGTACCCACGCCTCTGATTTCCCAAATCGCAGCTCTTCGATCAGGCACTGGAGTCCACAAATGCATATCCAACCTCGCCAAAATCGGCCTCATCGCCAAAATCCAGAATGCCAAATATGACGGCTACCGGCTCACATACGGCGGGCTTGACTACCTCGCCCTGCACACGCACCAAAAGGCCTCTACCGTATACTCGGTCGGCAACCAGATCGGTATCGGCAAGGAGTCAGATATCATCGTCTGCGCGTCCGAGACGGGCAAGCAGCTCGTTCTCAAGATTCACCGCCTGGGTCGCATATCTTTCCGTACTGTGAAGGCGAACCGCGACTACCTCCGCAACCGACAGGGAGGATCATGGATGTACATGTCGCGTCTCGCTGCCCTGAAGGAGTTTGAATTCATGAAGGCACTGCGGGCAGAGGGCTTCCCCGTACCCGAGCCCATCGGCCAGAACAGGCACACAGTCGTCATGAGCCTCATCGATGCCTTTCCCATGCGGCAAATCTCCAAGGTCGGAGACCCTGCCCCGCTCTACGCCGAACTCCTCGCCCTCATCGTTCGCCTCGCACAATATGGTCTGATCCACGGAGATTTCAACGAGTTCAACATTCTAGTCGAGGAGCGAGCCGAAAAGGATGGCAGTGTGACGCTGGTACCCACCCTTATCGATTTCCCACAGATGGTCTCCATTGACCACGCCAACGCCGAGTACTACTTTGATCGCGATGTTGCCTGCATAAAGCGTTTCTTTGAACGTCGCTTTGGCTTCACGAGCGATGAGCCTGGTCCATTCTTCAAGGACGCAACAAAGAAGCTCACCAAGCGACTCGACATTGAGGTACAAGCCTCTGGTTTCAGCAAGAAGATGGCAAAAGAATTGGAAGTTTACATGAAGGAGCATGGCATTGACGGTGACGCGGCAGATGTAGAAGCAGCGGCTGACGACGAGAATGAGGAGGTTGATGTCGAAGAGGACGGCGAGGACGGCGAGGACTACAACGACGAAGAAGGCGGTGTTTCTCTGGAAGGCGGACCAGTCGGTGACGACGTACCCTCTGAACCCCAACAAGAAGCAAACGACCAAGAACACTCATCCACCAAACTCGCCCATGAAATGACCATTCTCGACATCAGAGACAACGACCCGCTACCCGACCTCAACGACTTCAAACCCCAGCTGCCATCCCGACCCACGATAACAACAAAGGCCGCCAAGAAGAACGCAGGATGGGCTTTGTAGATTTCTCCCTTGAACCCTCTTTCTTCCAACCCTCTTCCCTCCATCTTTCCAGCGATACCCAGCATCTCGTAAGACGTCTGTCTACCATCTTGCACCCGACCAAAAAGTACCTAGCCTAGCATATCTAGTGCACATGTAGCCACGAGAAAAGAAGAATCCATCATGGTTGAACGATTGAACAATCCACCTCAATAGCCTCCTCTATCACAGCCCCCCACCCATACCCATGCCTATCCCCAATCCCATCCCCCCACCAACACCAACAACACCCACCCCCTCTCTCCTCAACATCTCCACCCCAACCCTCTCCCTCTCCCTCCTCTCCTCTCTTTCCCTCTTCTTCTCCTCAACCTTGAGCCTCTCTTTCTCACTCTTCTCTTCCTTTTCCCTTTTCAGCATCTCTTCGCGCTTCGCGGCTTGGTACGTCGTGTACCATTCTGGTTTGGGGGTTTCCATGTCGCGGGCTTTGGATTTTGCAGGGCGGTGGAATAGGCGGGATGGGCTGGAGGGGAGTTTGGATTTGGCGGTAGGAGAGGGGGGTTGGGTATGTGTTATTTTGTTTGAGCGGGGGAAGACTGATGTGGAGGCTGAGGGGGAGAGAAGTGCCGACGATGATGAGGGTATCGGAATACGCAGGTCGCGGTGTATACCCGGTCGACGTGTACGGTTTACACCTTCTCCTCCTTCTTTCGCCTCGTCTTCTCGCCTCGCGCCACGGCGGTGACTGAGCTCGCTGGAGACAGTGCTGTACCCGGACCTCGAACTCAGACTCCCGGCTATCGTCTCCGCCGAACTATTTTCATCTTGGGACTGAGAGTGCGGAGGAAGCGGCGGTGGGGGTGCCCCAGTACCTCTCCCACACATCGTGTAGTCATCATCGTCACTACCTACCTCCCCCGCCTGCGCAACGGCTTCAGCTCCAAGTTCAGGGCCATGCACCATACTCTGCATCAAACCCGGTCCCGAAATCTCCATCTTGAACTCTTCTTTTTTCAAGATTCGAAGCGGAGGTATATTACCCATCTCTCTTTTCCCTTCGTTCTTTCTCTTGTGGTGTCCGCGGAGTTTGACGAAGCCTGGTGGAGCAAAGTATCGAGCGACTAACCCCGATCTCTTGCCGATTTCCTTCTTGTCGCTTTCGGCTGCTTTGGCTTTGGCGCTTACGCTTGATTTAGGTTTACTCGGCGGTCGCGTCATGGCGGGTTGAATGCGTTGATCTACGCGTATTGAACGGCTGAGTAAGAGTGAGGTTGAGGGGGGACTAGACACTGTAGTGCGAGTGTGTGGGTTAAACAACGAAGAAAAGATCCCTAGGAGAGGGATAAAGTTCTTTGAGTGAATCGGAGCGCTGGATGGGCGGCCCGAGCGTGCTTGGACATGGTGTCGTGGTGTGTAGCCTGGCGCTGGCACTTGTTTGTTCACTTTTGGTTCCGCTGTAAAGCGCGGTATACCGTATGCGCAATGGTTTGCTGATACGCCAATCTGTGTCCTTTCACTCGGTTGAGATGGCGGATTAGGTGGCGGATTAGGTGGCGGGTAGATAGGCCCGCTGTTTGTTGCTGCGGTCATCTGCCTGAGTTCTTTAGTCATTTGATCATGCCAGTCATCTACAATCTTTACTCACGTTGCGCTTTTTCTTCTCATCATCGGGGTCTTCATGCGGCCAGGGTATTCTCGAAATAGCCTCTGCAATCGACTGCTGCTGCGCCTTCCTTCGATGACTTCTAACTTCTTTTACTTCCTCCTGAATCTCATGCAGACCCCGCGTGAATCTAGTCATCGCCTCTTTCTCCCATACCTCCTGTAGGCTTGGCCTCGGTCCATCTCCCACGATATCCCCAAAGATCATCCTCGTCCTACGGCGCCTTCTCTTGATGGCCCTCTCAGTTTCCTGGACTGCATCGAGATACTGAGCATCATCGGGGAAACGCACAGATATCTCCCACCCCCAATCTTGGAGATCTTTAAGGGTGGAAAACTCGGAAGGCGTAGGGTTAGCAAGCGTGTAGGTAAAGAGTGGATTGCAGGCGTCGATCGAATGTGCCGGTGGTTGGACGAGATAGGGCATTCTGTTATTCTTTATAATAGTAGGATAGCTCAGGTTATGAAAGCACGGCAGTTGATACATGCAACATATGCTGGTGCTATTAAAAAAATCCATACATTCACGCACTGGCTTCGTGCAGCAGAGATACGATAAAGAGGCTATCTTCTTGAGCGTCAATAAGTATCTGTTTGTTGCCATTGAATATTTATATTGGGTATCATATGCCTCTACCGCCTGACGCAAGTTCATGTGTTGTCGTCACCGTTCTGCCGCTGTGTGACGATTCAGTCGATCGTCACACGAATCGCACCCGGAAACCATGGGCATAATCTCGGCGCGCATGCTGTCCCGCAACACATGGCTCTCCGGCTCATGATGTGCTGCGTTGCTTGCGGCGGAGACGTAAAGAGTGCTGGCCCAGAATGTCGCCGTCAATGTAGTTCCTATCACTGACGTGAGTAACTATCACAGCGTCGCTGGACTTTGGCGTGGTTCTTGGTTAGGTAGATATACTGGAGCGCGCGAAGAGTGTGGTGCTCGGGAAGGGCTCAAAACCATATCTTGATCAGCTCCTCCGAAACTGCCGATGGCGTGAGGACACCAGACTCTGTAATGATGCCCGAGATTAGATCTGGAGGCTATATGTGTGTTAGTTTGCGATCCCGAGATTTAATGGTACGAAGCTTACAGTGAAGTCGACAGCGTCGTGAGCGTCGAGCGGAGCAACTGTGTAGCCCTGCTTCGCCGTCATGTCGGCAATGGCTTCGTCAAAGACATTCCTCTGCTCTTCATCACTCTTTGTCTTGTTCTCGTCTTTAGGCTCCTCTGCCACCTTGAAGTCCAAGACCTTTTGTTCAATAGGCAGGTCGAACTGGCTGAGCGGATACAGCCTGACAAACTTGTGGCTCTCGGCAACCACGTAGAATGGCTTTCCCTTGCTCTTAGCAAGTACACCAAGTTGGTATGTGCCCATGCGCGAGATGATGCCGCCATTCTCTACTACGCCCTCAGCTCCCACAATGACCATGTCGACCTTGCCCAATGAGTATGCGACGGCGGAGTCGGGGATGGTGGCTACCGGCACGTTGTGTTCTCGGAGGTCGGCGACAGTTTGCAAGCCCTCCTTTGAATCCAGCGAGCTCGCAGAAGGTAGAACGTATATGACCTTGAAGCGCAGGGTGCTTGACTCAGCTGCCCTCCGAAGTAGGGCGCCCACTACTCGCGACCCACCATTTGTGAGAACAGTACCACCATCGCGGATGAAGTGCTTGCCAAAGCTCGCTATCTTCTCCCTGCTTTGCTTGGCCCTATCCACGAAGAGCTTTCCGTTGGAGAGCAAGTGGTTTCGTATCGCGCGGAAGTCGTCGTCTGGGCCTAAGTTCAAGCTTGCGGGGCGGTTGAGCGTGGTGATTAGGTAGCGCTGGAAGAGATCTGTGCCGGCGGAGAGAGAGATTGGGTTTGCGATTGAAGCCTTCAAGGCGGCAGTATGGCGTTCAAGAAGATCGAGTGTCTCGGCTACAGTCGAGACGGAACTCTGAGCAATGGCTTCGACGAGCGCCTCAATGGCAGCGACGGGCATAGTAAGTTCGGGGTCATCTTTGAGGATGCGGCGATACGTCGCGACAATATCAAAGTTGGGCTTCGTTTTAACAGTGGATTCGGCACTCATTTTGGCGGTATGTTGCAGGCGTGTTACTGTTCCGTGAACTTTTGGAGATTTTGGAGGGGTGGTTCGCGATTGAGTCATTCGCCAAGACCTGCGACCTGCGGAGTAGCTCCGTCGCCCGACACCAAACTCCCGCCTTCCACCTTCCTCCTTCCACAGCGTTCGTTACAGTAGATGCTCCGAAAGAGCGTAGGCTGTCCATCGGTCTTTTTTGAAGATGGCTGTTCACTGTATTCTCGGTTTGCCGCATACAATTGGGCTACTGGAGGTCACCTTCCATTGTGACTGCACAGCGCCCTGTGAAGCACATGACTACTTACACAAGCATATTCTTTGATGGCTTTTCTGTCTAATTCCCTTACTACTAAGCTATTGTATACGGTAAACGTACCAGGCAGCTACCGACCTATCAGCCGATATCATGCCGTACATAATCTACGTGCCTGACATCCCGCAGCCCTACGTCACCAACGACCCGAGGATCTACATGGACTGCCTAAAATCTTTTGGGTGGGATTGCGAATCAAGACCATTTCACGACGCCTTCTATGAGACGCTAAGGGAAGACGAGGAAATGCTGTGCTTGGCCGAAAAGAGACGGGCTCAGCTAGAGAGGTATTGGGTGGAGCAACTCGAACGACACGAAACATCAAAGGAATTGCTTGGATCTACGAGAATGAGGTCATTAGAAGGATAGATGGCATCAAAGTAATTGCTAGGGATGATCTTTGTGACCTCCTCTTTGGTCCCAAGGTCGGAAGACAAACTGCTAATAACTATGATGCCGCTGTTCAGGAGTCGTAGTAATTGTGTGGCAATCTTGGGGATGCACTGATTATGAATGGCTACCTTCTTCTGCACCCATGGTACTGCGAGAGTAGGGGCGAGCATGTGTCAAAGGAGAGTGCTCATAACAGAGTAAGCAATTACGACAAGACATTCGCCCTGCACAGGATTACACGTATAGGAGTCACCACTGGCATGTGTCCGCGCTTCCTTGTACTATAAAGCCTTGTTGATCCCTCTTCATTCCATCTCCTCGTCATATCTCTTTATCCCATCACTTCAGCAGATTTGATAGCCCAAGAACTCATTCTTGGTACGTATGGCGACAACACTCCTTCCACTTCCCACTACCTATGGAAGAAATGCCTTCCCTGCTAGGCACAGCGTAATGGGTCCTCGTTGAAGGCTGGTCGGTGTCTCGCAGCTAATGGGTGATCACCAGAACAAGTCGCTTGCATTCTCACTGCCGAAGACTCCCACAAGCAAGACGACGGATACCATCGTGTCAAAGCCATTCGCAGAAGCTATCGTCGTCACAAAAATTTCGTCTTCCCCAGAGCGACCTACAGTCGATGGTTCGCAGCTTGATGACGGCGCCAAAGCGGTACGTCTGCTTGCAAGAACTAGAGTCGATAGTGTCACATCCGTGCATTCGCCAAAGGAGACCAGAGTCGACAGCGCCACAGGTTCGCCAAACGAAACCAGACGCAACAGCCGCCCAGTCGTGCGTCTCCCTAAGACACCTGCTAAGTCACCTCAAACCATTACCGTCAATGTACCGATCACGGTTACCATCCCGACCGAGGCGTACTACCAAGACTGTAACGTAGAGATATCAGGACACACTCGACTCGCTGTGGCATCACCCTCGACAGGTCTCCTGTCTGCGGTTGCACATTCATGTTCGTCGTCCGAGATTAAATTCCTCTCGCGGCCACCTCACAGGTCCCCGCGACAGGAAGACGCATCCCACTTTACTTGCACACTCAATGAGCGGCCTACCTATCTACGACCAGAGGAACCTACCGCCGAAGGTCAGTCAAACTTGGTTTCTGACTTGAATTCCGACATCGTCTCCCCTAGGAGGAAGCTACGCGACGATGACAAAGCTCCCGAGACGCCAGCTGAGGCAGACTGGGAGGCAGACTGGAAGAAAAGAGAGACGGAGGCCGAGTTTTACGGTTTTCCTCCCTATCCATAATATTATACCAGAAATCATACAACAATCTTCCTTGAGGATGGTTTACTGTGATGATTGCGTACTGCGTGCTAGAGGGTCAAGGTGCCTGGAACGAGTCACTCGCAGACTCGGTGGACGCATACAAGGATTCATGCTTCCAAGCATTGGCAACAGCGTTATAGAACCAGAAATTCATTTCCACCAGTAAAAGGAGCTCAATGAAATGTGATTGCTAGTTGTGCAACACTTGATGTTCTAATGCGATGACGCATTTTGCATGGGGCCCAACGTCATACGCCAATGAAATTTCATCGACCTTGATATAACCCGCATGAGCACGCGACTTGTCACCCAAACCAGCATTATCACGAAAATAAAATGTACAGCAAACCACGACGATTACAAAGGTCACGATTGAAATGATGAGAACAGTTCTAAACTAGTCCCGGAACGCGTCAACATCAAGATCCACAAACAACCAAACAGACAAACTGCACATCACCACACCGGAGCCATATCCAAACTTTTCGTGTACAAACATGGCGATCCTATCAGAAATGATCTCAAAAGTAAAAGACATCCGACTCGTCCCTCCCACAGAAGACGAAGCATCCCCATCCAAACAGCCAACGGACAACGACAACTACAATAACAATGATGGCACAAACCACTCGCAACCCCAACCCAAACAACGACCGATCCTAGAATTAACATCATACGACCGCTTCACGCCACCCTCGCCGCCTCCCGATCTCGAATACGACTGCCGGCTAACCGCGAACCCCTCGCCGCTAGCCCGCAAAACTTGCACAGGCCTCGATCCCGCACTGCAAGAAGAACTCATGAGCCGGTCTTCCTTCAGCGACTTATTCGCGCAGGCCGAAAGCGACATCCGGCGACTGATGGAAGTCAAAGATGTGCGCGCGAGTCAGGAGGACGAAGTGGCGATTTTACGAGTGGGATGTCTTTGTGGGAGTGGACATCATCGGAGCGTGGCGTTTGCGGAGCGGTTGGGAAAGGTGGGTTGGGGGGAGTGGGATGTTAGGGTGCGGCATCGGGATTTGACGAGGGGGGTGGAGGAGATGAAGAGGATTCGGCGGGAGAAGGGGAGGAGGAAGGGAGAGGTGGAGAAAGATATGGAGAAAGAGAAGCCAGGAAGTGACAAGGGGAAGACGGATAAGCAAAGGGAAGAGTGTGATAGGAACGAAGACTCGGATGGAGATTAACGCGGTGGTATCAATGAATTGGAATCTCAATAATCAGACATCACATATCCTCACCCTCTAGACAACCACGAATGCCTTGTTAACCCCAACGCATCAGACGCCTCATCCACACCCCCGCTTCCCGGCCCATCCCTCCCCTCAAGCCTTTCGGTAAGCCCCCTCGGCAACTCCCACTCAGAAACATCCACCTCCGTCCCTTCCCCCACTGTCCTCCTCCGGCGCTTCTCCTCTCTCAACTGCCTCTTCCTCTCCTCCAACTCCCTCAACTCCTTCTCCATTGCCGGTTCAGAATGCCTCTTAACCCACTGTCCCACTTTCTTCACACCGTTAATAACTACATCCAATCTACCTGCATCATCTTCCTCTGCAACAGTCTGTTTGCCAACCCCGTTACCATTACTCCTTCTACCGCCCTTCCTCCTAGCATCAGCCTCCGCGATCCTAACCCCATGCTCCCGTTGCCATATCAGCCATATATCATCATCCCAAGACTCTTTCTCCGCTGCTGCTTCGTACTTTGCCAGCCACTCCGCGTTCTTGGGTAGCGTGGCGTCGGTGTCGTAGACGCGCCAGCCCCATTCTATAGCATCTTTGGCGATGGCGTGGTTGCGGGCTGCGATGGAGGGGTCACTTAATGATGGCAGTGCGATGTATCTAGCTGTTGTTGTGGGGAAGGGTGGAGACGGGTAGGTTGGGTGGGTTGGGTAAGAACGGGTTTGGTAGTAGAGGGGGATTTCGAGGATGATGGTCATTGTGGGAGTGGGGGTTGGGTGGCTTTGGGGATTAGGTGTAGAGGATGGGAGTGGAATATTAGCAGAATAAGTAAGAAAAGTAGGGATAGGTAAGGTTTCGGCTGCACAATGTAGATTAATCGCTGGTGATTCTGGTTGTGATGTCACTCTGCTATGTGTGCGTGTGTATGGGTTGAAGGCGCTCGTTTCGTTTGTCTGGATCCATTCACCCTGCTTCCGCGAGTGGACGGGCAGAGAGATTTGATCTTCGTGACATTCATGCGGAGCTTTTTTGGTGCAGAACCATGGTTCGCAAAAGCGTGAAATATTGAAAATTCCTGAGAACATGAAAAAGGTGCTGCCATTCTTTTGTTTATCTGCGTCACCTCAGCAAGTCTCAAATACATCGCTTTACTTACCATCCTCCCACGTCTTCCACTTGGAAATATATAGCCAAATGTAATACCTACTTCACGCACCCCGCCATTCCATCGTCTTCGTCACTAATTAAACTGCAATATCGCGCTTCCTTCGTCGTCAACACTACTGGGCCGGCCTTAAGACTGAACAAGATAGTCTCCCCGCTTATGTTAGCGCATCTTGCATCCGGGAACTGGATGATGGGAATTTGCCAATCGATCAAGGCGCTTTGGATGGAGAGGATATGGCCGAGGAGGTTAGGTGTTTGCTGAGAAGGGACGGATTTGCGAAGCCCGATTTGAGGTTTGTGGGTAGACTGGTAAAGCCAAAAAGAGAGGAATTTGTAGAAGATCGGACAGCAAGTAGGGACAATGGTGGGGAAGAAGATATTGGGGTATGGGATGGCGATGGCTTGGATGGGAAGAGGGTGTGTTGAGGCGGTCTCCCATCACCGGATTGGCTGACTCCAACTATCAGAGCACAGGCATCAATATTCGGAGACCAATGACTAAAGGAGAAATAAGGCTTCTGAGAGCCCGCCCCGTTGAAAAATGTCGATTCAAAAACTTGCCACGTCCCACAATCACCTACTACCCTCAATCAAGCGAACCTTCAAGCACAGTACTGCGCACCCTCACTAGGCTTGACGATACCCATATCAATAAAATCTGAATAGTTCCAATAATCTCCCTGAACACCCTCTCCAGCCACAGGTACGTTTCCATAGAACTTCGCGGTCCAGTATGCACTTCCCTGCGTATACTTGGCGAAAGCGTACAATCCCGTATTCAAATTCTTTTCACGGTTCGCGAATTTGTTGTCGGACGCAGTTTGGATAGACCATTCACCAACGAAGACAGGAAACTTTCCGTCACCCGGCGAGGCCTTCGCATCGGAGCAGATGTCCGCGCTCACAGTGTCGGAATCGGTGGGTCGGCCAGCGAAGTAGTAGTGGTGCAGGTCGAAGACGAGATTAGCTGACGCTGAGAACCCGGGCGACCAATACTCCTCGCCTTTGAAGCTCCCCTGGAACATTACTGGTATCTTCTTGTTCACTTTGGCCGCTTTCGTGATGACCGCGTCGATGTATTTTTGCACCCAGACGGCTCCGTTATCCGAAAGCGCTGCCGGAGATCCAAATACAGTGATATCGCGATTGTCGACGGGTTCGTTCATTGGTTCTAGTGTGTATGACTCTGGGCTGCCTGAGGATTTGATGTAGCATAATGCGGCATCAACGGCGCGCAGAGAGTAGTCGAGGTTCGTTGCATTGTTAAACCAGCCAAAACGGCCTTCGCCTTCACCGAAACCCATACCATTCAAGCCCCCAGGAAGGGAGTGAATATCGAGAATGATATGCATTCCGTATCTGGCGATAGCATATGAAGCAATGTTCTTGAAGAACTGGACCTGGTTGCCGGTGTAGAAGTTACTCCCGGGGACTTTGACCCATGCAGCATAGGTGGTAGGGATCCGCAAGACGTTCACGCCAGTAGTAGCGAGCTTGTCGATATCAGCAGGTGTGATGTACGTTGCATAGCGGCGTTCGAGGACGGGGCCGCACTGAGATCCTAGTTTGGCACAGCAAGTCCATTCGTCGATCGTGCCGTTGCAATTCTGAGACCACCATGTTGGATCAATGAAGGCTTCTTGGGCGAGCCATCCCCCGAGATTGATTCCATTTGCTTTAAAGGTTTTCCAGTTGACATATCCTGTTTGCTGTGGCTTGGTCGGGCTGCAAGCGGCGAGGCTAGAGAAAGCGAGGAATGCAGCGAGGACGTCGAAGGCAACCATAGTAAATGACGTGACAAATGTGGTTTGTACGGATATTCCGGTGCTGATATGTGTCTCTTATAGTTCATTTCGGAGATGGTTGTTTCGTTCTCTTCTTCGCTCAGCATGGTTTGTATGACAGTCCTCGGGATCCTACGAGAATGAGTGGAGGAAAATGTGGAGGTACTCAGTCTAACTAAAACCCAGAGCTAAGCTCTTCTAATAAAGAGATTCTCTGATATTTTCGCGGCCTTACGACAGCCACTCGTCTTTTGGGCTACCAAATTGATCGTTTACCCCAGAAATACCCCGGATTGGACCCCGGGTTTTACGCTGCTTGCCCTGCGTAGCCTAGTCGCTCTGGCTGTCAGTAAATCTAGTCCATAAAACCAGTATTCTACGTCAGTAAAAGATTGACGTGACCCGAACATTTGCTTCTCCACTTCGGCTGGTGTCTGTTTTTTGGCCCACATCCCGACATCAGCCTCATGGTGTATACCGTCTCTTTTCTGGAAGTAGCCTAGGATGTGCTCATGTACCGGGTCTCGGGTAAACTCAGTGCGATATCTTAATCTAGCCGTCTTAGGAGAGCTATCAGCGTTTCCAGTGAAGACGATCTACTTTGTCTTGCATTCTCCAAGAACTCGATGGTAACGTGAGCAGCTGTTGCGGAACGTCGCAGGCAGTGGTTGGCAATAGGGTTTCACAAAGAAGCTTTGACCTAACTGCCACGAAATAGCAGTGCGGTCTATAATCTTCGTCGGTCGGTCATGATACGATGTTGCAAGTCACGGAGCAGGAGCGGGCTCATCGCCGATGACTTCTGGTGTTGGTCTGTGCACTAAATCATCAGGTCGCCAATGTCTTGCACCCTCTTTTCTCCAAAAGCTCTTATTGGTGTCTCATAGACACAGCTCTCTGTTCTTCGCTCATTTCGCAGAAAATCGTGCCGATATAGAAGGTATTGCGGGTGGTATAGATAATGTCAATCTCACGACTTCCTCTCCAAAGATGCAGGTGGTCATCGCAATTCCGCTAGCATCCATATGTAAATATCGCGGCAAATCGCCCAGAAGCAGTAATTCTGCACTTCAACTTGAAGCAAAAGTATGGCAGTATCAAGCGCTTTCTGATACTGCGTAGATCTCCGAAGATGGACCATTGCGTTTCTTGGAAGTACGGCTTGGCCGGCACTCTATTCGCACAACGCATCCCGTTTACACCTACCTACAAGCAAACGAAAGCATTCTAGCTTTACCACCTTAGCCTAAAACTGTTAGCTCAGAACTTGCACTGCTGCGTCCTTCCCAACGTATCTACGGTGAGACGGCGGCTTTCGTTTACGGATCAAACTCGACAAACATAGGCAAGCCCGCACAATCAGCAGCTAAGAGCGATATCTACCTATCCATCACTGCAGCCCGGTCTCGTATATCGCCTTTAATTATATAATATTCATGCAAGGGGTCTTCCTTATTCTGGGGAGTATGCGCCACTCGACTAGCCATATGCTTGAACATGTCGATCTACAAGCTCGATGTCTCCCAACCGTGCGACATTCAAAGCCGGCGTCTCAAAGTATTTAGACTCAAACAGATGCACTGGCCGTATTCGTGGGTATCAGGACATGGTATGCAGTACGACTCAAGCGCAATGACCCATGGAATGAGAAAGAGGAAGCCAGTGACTCACGCCTACCAGTTCCACGAACACTACCAAATTGGACCCATGGATCGAGATGAGTGTTAATGAGGACAATCCTGACAAGGCGAGGAGCATGTCAAAGGACGCAACACTTGGAAGAGACCGCGGTGTCCCCAATACTACTTTCTCCCGTATCCGCATAACCCATGGCGTACACGACATAGCTCGCATGCACACTGGCTGGCGGTTTTGTCGATTCCAGACACTTTTGCTTTTTGCACCGCACATCGTCATATGCACATCTTTCCGTACACGACTGACCGGAGCACGACATATGGGCCATGCACGGTATCACGCCGCAAGTACCAAGTCACAGGTCACAAGACCACAAGCACAAACCACATCGTCACCAAGAAACAAAGCACAGCTCATAGCAAGCAAGGACGAATCAAGTTGTACCACGACGACATTATACATTAAAATTACTCAGGTCTGAACCGATCGATCCGTCCTATTACCGCAGGAAAAATGAAGAGAGCGTGAGAAGGGACATAACCACCCACACCCACACTCCAACACCCCGCCAAGTAACTCGCGTGCTCCCTTTCCCACACGATGCAAAGATCGGCACTTTTCCCCATCCAAACCAAGCACGACATCCTCGCCAAGACAAAAAAAGGAAGAAGAACCAAGAAGAAAAAAATCCTCCCACTTGTTTCTCCGTGCTTTCCCCACAGCCGATCCCCATCCCTTATCACAAGCCCTTGCTTGCCCCAAAACGTGACGTGCGCTTGTATGCGGCTCTGCACCTCCAAAACGGACCGATTGGAAATCGTCATTCTGGATCCCAAGTGTGGGAACTGTCGCAATTTTTTTCATGCCGATATAGATACGTGCGTGCGAACGGAAGTGAGCAGGAAGGAAGGAATGGAGAGAATGACATCATTCCTCCGTGTCGGGGGGCGTTGGGCCGGAGACACTTGGCGTTGTGGTCGGCCTCCCTGTCCTCCGCGCTACTAGTCAGATTTGGTCTCGCCTTGCTTTTCGGGCTGCAGATGCGTGCCAAAGGCCAGACTGTGCAGAGAAGCTCTGGCCCCTTCTCCATCTCTCATATCGTCATACTCGTCTCATCTTTGGTGTACCCCGGCTTTTTGTTTTGTTGATGAGAATCGATGAGCTCATCACTCCTCTGATTCTACGCTCTCGACGCTGGGCGAGGGAGACGAGTCGCGGGTGTATCGTGATGAGAGGGTTGGGCTGGCAATGGGTTGTTGGGTGGTTGTGATTTCACCCTCGGATGAGATGTCTTCAATGGGGAGGCGGAGCATCTGTCCACCGACGAGGTTGGGTACGTAGACGTATTGGGTTGCTGGAGAAGACATGTTGTTGTTGTTGTTGTTGTTGTTTAGTGGATGTTGGTTGGTGTTCGAGGTGGATGTAGTAGTAACGGATGTAAGGTAAGTAGTGGTAGTAGTAGTAGTAGTAGTAGTAGTAGTAGTAGTAGTAGTAGTAGTAGTAGTAGTAGTAGTGAGTCTGATACAGGATATCTGCGATGCTATACTTTTCTCCCCTTCAACACGGGGATAACCAGCTATCTATATACTTGTTGTCTCAGACCACCTCGCAAAAGATAGGCCCCAATGCTCCTGCAACGATCCCACTCGCACCACCCCCCAAGCTCCACCCATGCAGCCCACCAACCCAAAACCCTATCCCCGACAATCCAAGCACCGCACTACCCACCCGTGCGTCCCGCAACCAACCACGCGCCCTAAACGCTGCAAGGGTACCACGACACTATCTCCGCCGTGTCAGCCCAACTCGCTGATTCGGCCTGCCGACCTGCGCAACGCGTGGCAAGTCTCCCCGATGCAGCTGAAGTGTGCCGCATCGTTGTGTCCGGACGGCGGTGATAAGTGGTTCATGCGTGCGAATGTGACGAGGTACTATAGTAGGGCCCCGCACCACAACCCATGTCTCCTCTCTCCGCCAGCCAAGCAGCGCGTAGACGAGGGCTTTCCTCGCTCTGTTAGCGCCGGCCCAGTTGCAGTGTCCGCGCGGTCTAGATCTGTCGTTATCGTCGGGCAAGTCTAGGCGGCGGCGGCTTTTACGACCCATGGTGTTGAGGAGGGGGATAAGCAATTACTGTGTGTGTGTGATGTGAGGGGGATAGGGTTTCGGGAATCGGCGTTGAACAGAGTTCGTGATCAATGGTCCGCGATACGTCGTTTAGAGTTACGGCCGCGCGGTCCACGCTCCTCGGAGCTTGCATAACCCCGGGTGAGTCAACGCTATTGTGATTATACATAGACGGGTGGATTGATAATGCTGGGTGGGGATAAGTAATAGGCATTTCGTGACGGTCGATGCGACTTTCACTTCACGATGACGGTTAGTGGGGTTCCTTGTCACCACCTGCAGCTGGGCAATTCTAGGCGTTGCCGAGAAACAGGCCGAGAGTTTCTTTGCGCTTCTGTTGAAAGACATCGGTTGTGTGGCGATTCTTGCTAGCGACCGAAGATGGATTGTCCGCCCGAGTAGTGAGAATCGCCAGAATGATAATACGACTCGTGGGGATGCAGTCAGACAATAGCTTACGATAACTTGTGACGCGTGACCAGAGTGCGTAACCTTTGGTCCATGGTTTTCCGCGAGTGGTCGTACCCGCTTAGGGTCAAAATAGATCGGCTATACAAAAAGTCTATCTTGGGAATACGAGGGTACGGAAGAGCTATCCGTGAAGGAGGGTTGGAGAGGGCGAGGGCGGGAAATCTTGGATCCAAGCATTCCGCCGTACGCCACTTTCTCGACGCGAGGTCGAGCGGTAGCTGGACCAAGCCCGCCAAACGAAGCCAGGACGCGCCAACGCACCCCAGACCCCGGAAGACCACAAAAGACCAATCCCCGCAGTCCACATATTTACCTTTGGATCGAGGGCATCTTATTTGCTTTGTTACCTAACTTGCTGGGTCCTGTATGATGGAGCGCAATGAAGATGCATGTGTTGGCACACTATGAGCTGCTCGATTGATCACAGGGTATCATGATAGTATTACAACACTGCAGTAACCGTACGCCTCGCTAGCAACATGCATATATCCCTCCTCATTACGCATTAAGGTCTGATCTTGCGGGCCTCTGGGTTTCCCCTGTTACCCTTCCATCCCCAAGCCAATCTCGACATTGTCTTGTCTTCGTCCTTTCCAGGCCACAATACTTCTCCAAGGAATACAGCGCGAATGCAGAAGATTGCAGTGAAGATCCACATGACGACCAGTAGAATCGTCAGTGCGCTTGCGACACCGTTGATGGCATCGCTCTTTAGCACCTTTCCTGCCTGTATGGTTGCAAGCGTGAGGCCTGCGTTGGGGAAGATGAACGCCCACCAGTTAAGCGAGAAGGACATCCTACGTGCCCCTACTATGACAGCGATGGTTGTCACGAAGAAGAACCAGTAGGCAAACAGTATAATGAAGAGCCCCGACGCAATGCCAATGATCCGCACGATTTCCCCGTCTGGGACTGATATGTTGGTGAAGTAGTTCGCTGGGACTTGGGTTGGCGCTTGATTCGCGAGAGAGAGGAGCCCGGCGGCAGTGTATCCTGCGGCTGTTAGTACGGGTACGAGAATAGATTACTTGTGGGGGTAGTGGACTTACCTGCTGGTCCGACGGAAACGTACATACCCGGTCGGGTAGTGGGAGATGGTAAAGCGCTGGTCATCAAGCGCTGCATGTAGAGACCATACAACAGGAACGAAACAGCCCATGCAAGCCCCTTGAACATGATGGCGCTAACGAAGATCTTCCAGCTCGCATCCGGGGGTTGGGCAGGTAATATGGTACCGGCCAGCGGTCCTACTACAAGCAAAGGGTATATGGGGAAGATCCATGCTGGTACGGCGTCGCCAACGTTGAGGCGCTCCAGACGGAAGAATAGCGAATACTGTATGATGCCGACAAGGAATGAGGCTGCGCAGTACATCCAGTACGTAACTTCGAGCGCCTTGGTCAGCCATGCCCCAGTCGACGAGTTGCCGTAGGTATATGTGCAGTTCAGGATTAGGGAGACGGACACCCAGTAGGTGCCGAAAAACAGGCCTTCGACTGGATGGTGTAGCGAACCGAGAATCTTGCGAGGTACCAGGATGAAGCGCGTAAGCATGCAAAGGTTGAAGATTATGAAGAGAACAAGATCGAAGATGAAGACGACCTTTCCGATGGTCTGCAGGCCGGTAAATTTATTCGGCGTGTTCCCTAGGACGACGGCGAGCGCGCCTGTAGACATTGTACACGCGAACCATGGCCTATAGAATGATGAGCTGGTTGCCCAAAAGTGGTCGGGCATAAACATACCATGTGAAGTGCGCAAGGCGATCGCGAAGCCCCACCTCCTCCGGTGGTTTCTCATCATCACCCTCATATTGCTCATGTTTCCTATCGCGAAATCGCATGTTGGCGATGATGGGAATTCAAAACGCGACAAAGTGTTGGACAAACCGGGACCATGCCAGAGGTAGTATTTACAGGCCATGATACCTTCTTCCCAAACAACCCGGCAAGTGTGCCGCGCACCTTTCGTCATCAGAGCCCATAGCGCGCATGTCTTGCAGCTAGGGACGATCCAGGTTTTTGCCCATCTAATGGGAGGGCCTTCGGGCTGCTCCGTACTGAAATTTCGGCAATCCGGCACACATGCGTTTTGGCAGAGTGCATGGGACTCAAAATTTCTTGGGAGAAGATCACGCGTGACGTCATCCTACCCGCGACCAACATCACTCTGCGTAGTCGACCACGACTACTGATAGTCAGCCAGCAAGACCAGCAATAATTCCAGAAGGTGTTGTATTGAAAGCTCGACTGAGATGTCCTCGTCACGTGGGGATCATGTGGGCTATGCTTTGCGTGCGGGGGTTTGAAGTGGCACAGTTGCCAACTGCTCTCGCGAAAAACCGTTCGCTCCTCAGCGGAGGACGCTCGTCTCAACATTGCTCGGCAAGAAATTAGTTATCAGACTTCACTCTTTTCATTACGACTCGTCATAGAGCCACTGGAATTGCCCCCACTCCCTAGGCCCCGCCTCTCCGGAGACCTGCCCAGCTTCTTACCAGTCAGTACTCAAGATCGGCAACGCTTCGATTTAACGGCCAAGGTGGACTTTAACATAATATGCGAACGATGTATCGACTTGTTTCGCAACCCTTCTGAATTACCAGCTCCGGAATATGTTGACAACAAACGTCCTGAAACCCGGTACGATCCTCCTAGTAAAGCGCTGCGCGAAGTTGACATTGGTCTTCTGCGGCAATCCGCCGAAGCGGGCTGTTACCTTTGCACATGGCTTCTGCTTGAGGTGCCATGCTATCAGCACCAGCATTCGTGCTCAAAGAGTACCTTTCCCTTTCGAATATACACGCGAATCACAGTCGCTTCAGATTGGGTATGCAAAAGCGGCCACGTCGATGTGGGTAGCCTTCAGGTTATACTTGTTCATGATCATAAATTTTCCATACATTACACCTTTTGGTCTCTACCGTCCCCCTTCGATGTCCAGACATAGCACCAACACTGTCAGAGCATTTTTACTGGCTCGGAGGGGTGTCTTGATCGTTGCAAGCAGTGGCTGCAAGACTGCATAGAAACCCATCCTGCATGTCGTCGGAGCTCATCGCGAAAGCCACCAACACGTCTCATCGAGATTATCCGTCCCTCAGAGGTGCGGCTCGTAAAGCCTGTAGCCTTTGTGCCTTACTTTGCTTTGAGCTATTGCTGGGGCGGTGTCGACTTGTTGTGCACCACGAAGGTGACTTTGCCCACATTCAAAACTGCAATACCATTCCATCGTCTTCCTTTGGCGATTCAAGACGCGATCGGTGCGGCTTACAAACTCGGTGCTCGTCACATATGGATCGATAGTCTTTGCATAGTGCAAGATGATCTTCAAGATTGGGCGCGAGAGGTGAAGACTATGTGCGACGTATACCGCAATGCCACGTTGAACATTGCGGCGCTCGGAGCGACTGACGCGGTCAAGGGGCTCTTTTCGTAGCGCAATCCCATAGCCCTTCCGAGATGTTTTAACAAGATACACACGAACATGTCCCCTTATGCTTATTGCTATGCAGGGGATGATAATGACGATGCTTTAGATTGGACCCATTTCTTTACAAAAGGTGCTTTGATGTCACGTGGCTGGGCCTTTCAAGAACGTGCTCTATCGCTACGCACACTACACTTCGGCACCACATTATCCTGGGAATGCGATAATTTCTTCATACATGAATCTGGTGTTATATACAGGCATGAGACAAGCTTCAAGACCAGGATACACCCAGAAAAAGAGTGCTATCTGTATTCACCAGAGTTCAATCGAAGAGCTACCGTCGGTCCAACAAAGGCGATTACGGGAGGGCGCATATTATCCATCTCAGAGCAGGCCGCCTCTCAAACATACACAAAGACCATTGTACACAGCGATATAGACCCCTGGGTTGGATGGAGTCGTATCGTTATGGAGTTCACAGCACGAAAGTTAACTGTCGAGATAGACAGGCTAGCCGCAATCACCGGCCTGATTACTGACTTCGCGCGACGGACCGGCTGGACCAACATATGCGGCCTCTGGAAAGAACATTTGATCAAGGAGCTACTCTGGTGCAAAGTATATGGGAAAAGACTTCCCCGACATCCTCAAATGGACCACCCAACTTGGTCCTGGCTTAGCGTACAAGGCTCGGTGGAGTACCCATGGATAACTCGGTCGCATGAGAGCCTACGTGGATTTGTGGTGTCTCATCGCGCCGAGCGGAGAATAAAGACTATAGCCGACGTGCACATCGATGAATTCAACCCTTCCGTCCTAGTTGTTCGTGGTTCTCCAATGCGCGTTCGGAATACAGGTGCGCAGCACTATTTCTCGTTCGAATCCCTCGAGTATGAAAACCGCGGTCGTCCGTACAGCTACGACCACTGGGACACACCCCAAAGGCATCTTGACTTTGCCACACCGCCATTCTGTGTACCCCTTGTATGGGAATCACGGGTAGAACCAGGCGACCCTGACTCTGAGGTGGGCTTTTTGGAGTGTCTTATAATTGTTGCTCACGCTGAACAACATTACCAACGCTGTGGAAGGGCGCGTCTCGAAGGACGCGCAAGGTATGAGGAGTTCAGTGAGCGGTTACAACCATGGGAGGAGTTTCGCATAGTGTAGCTTTGAGCATATCCCTGGAATAAAACTTAGTGGGATGCCTGACTATGGGTAGCCGACAGTGGTCTTGCAGTAACGATTCCATCGCTGTAGATTTGAAGCCCAGAGTGCCACTCGTCAAATCTTTACACTATCATTTTACATCAACTACTATCCACGCTCTCAACTCCCACCCAGAACATGTTTACCACCATTCGGAACAAGATGGCGAAAGCCAGCAACGGACCCCATCACACTACCACATCTTGTACAGCCTCACAAACCAATCTTCAGCACCACATATCAAAGCGTAACGGAGCGAACTTAACATATGAACGTCATCTATAGTATTTTCTAAATACTGCGACATGGTGATAAAAAAGGATATTCCCTGTATATACACAATCCAGGCGCCCTTGATTACACGCCCATCTATGCCTCCCCCCAGAACCTATTAGTCCTAAATACCGAATCCAGCAATGAAGCTAAAACGAAAAACCCAGCCAAAAGAGAGAGAGTTGCCGGTAGCAAAACAAAGTTGCTCGCAAGTGATATAAACGCCAGTCATAATGCATATGCAAGGTCCATGATGCAAATATTGTGATAACAAAAAAGGAAAACAACGACAAGGAAAATGTGTTAAAGACTGACAATCCCCGACTACACAACGGCAACCAGGGAAATCAACATGGCCACAACCCCACTGAGAGCAGCGACATTAGCCCCGCTCATCGGCCTCGAAGCAGCACTACTCTTCTTAGACTGTGTGCCGTCGGGCTTGAGGACAGCAGTAGAACCAAGTTGGAATCCGATGTTGGCGACAGCAGCCTGGCTGTCTCTAACAGGGACAGAGAGCTTGCCGGAGCCGTCGGTAGTAGTCATGGTAACAGTGTTGTCGACGACGGAGGACTCGCCAGTGATGTCGTTGTACGTCATACCGTTCCAGGTGACACCGGCTTGGGAGTCAGCGCCGTCGGCAGTGAGGTAGGAGATGTAGACGTCTTTGTTAGCGTTGCCGGAGCCGAGGTTGAGGTTGAAGGTGAAACTGCCTTTGTCAGAGGAGGAAGAGTTTGCTTCTTTGGCGTTGATCATGGTGACGGATTGCAGCTTGTCGTTAGCGTAGGCGCTGTAGGCGCGGATACGACCGCTGTAAGCGGCGCCGACGTCGGTGGTTGGCAGACTGGCAATCTGTGTGGTTCCGTTGCCGTTGCCGATGATCTGAGCCACGGCGGCGTGGGCGTAGTATTGCGGGCGCACGAATGTCGTGTCGCGGCCGTACATGGGGATGGGTTGCCAGGCACTGGCGTTGGAGTTGTCTGTCATGTGCATTTGTACAGACGAGATGCCGATGGAGGCGGTGTATAGGAAGAAGTTCAAGGTCCAGAGGGAGGCTCCGAAGGCGTCACTGACACCGGGCATACCAATGGGACCCACGGAACTCATTTCTCGTAGGACATAGGGAAGGCCGGTGTTCAGGGCGATTCCGACTTGTTTCTCCCAGTATTTGAATTGTGAATTTGTAGAGTCGAGGTTCATTAGGTCGTTAAGCGTGAGGGGAGTGGGTGTAACTCCAATGACTGCAGGCCGTTAGAATAGGGTTAAGTTTGAGATGGCAACAACATACAGTAGTAGTAATCGTGCTGATTCCACGTAGCCAGAAAGTTGTCACCGTTCCTGCCCTCCATGATGCCATCGTCGACAAGCATGGCAATTTCGAACGTTGTTCCAATTGTTGAAGCCGTCGCAGGAGCCTCGAAAAAGGACGACGGTAGATTGGCACCCTTGAGCACGCGATCGTAGACAACCTCGCAGCGGTCGAGCCATTGATCCGTGTATGTCTTTCCATCCCATGTGCCAGAGCGGAACTGGTTCTGGAGCCATAGGTCAGGCTCGTTGCCAACCTCAAACGAATACAGCTTGACCCTCTTCATGCCATCCACGGCAGCCTGCGCCATGTCGGCAATATGGGTTTCCCAGTTATCGTCCATGAACGCCATGTTCAGACCAAAGGTAACAGGTGTATCCTCAGGAAATCGGTCCAGCGCGGTGAAGTAGTTGGGTCCGATAATCATGGAGTCAGCGGCGATTGCGCCCTGAGCCTGGGAGTTCTTATTCGACGTCCACGCATAGCGCTCATTGCTCGCATTGAAGATCATATAGTCCTGCGTGTTTCCTCCCAACCGAATATGTGGAGGGCCGCCCGAGTAGTCCGCGAGGTTCTGTAGTAGTTTCACGGAAAACTGGTTCGCATTATCGCCGCCGGTAAAGGAGAAGAGGTTCGAGGGCTCGATGCCGAAACCGGCGAACGAGGGGTTTAGGTAGTCGGAAGCACCATCGGGCGCCTTGTTGTCTGGCGATATGGATATGGACTGGGCGAGGGCAAGGCGCGCCGCAGGAAATGAGAGTATCGCTACTAGACTGCTTGCTGATAACGAGCGGAACATGGTTCACTGATTTTAGCGACGCCAACGTCTCAATGCCGGTAAACGAATGCTATGTAGCCTTCTCGGAAAACGAGAAGCAAAAAAAAAGAACAAGGGAAGAGTACAAGATCTAGGAAGAGAGAGAAATCGCGCGTAGAGGAGGAAGACCGGAGGTTATCACAGGGAAAACGGAGAGAGTAAAGCAGGGCATGCAGCAAGCGTCGATGATGGTTGGACGGGGACACACTGGCGCTTATTCGGGAACAGGGCTCAGTGACGAAAGTGTCTAAAGGTTCAAGACCTGCAGCGACATGCGTCACCAATTGAGCGAAAAAAGGTGGCGCCGGTCCGAGCGATCTCTATAGTTGAATGGCGGCGGAGCCTCTCGGACGCGCCTCCCTCTGACAAGTTGGCTCTCCCTTTCTCTGTCTCTCTCACATGACATCACGACGAGCCATGCGCCGGATGCTGCAACACCCCGAAACACCACCCACTCCCCACTTCGCGGTTGTGAGACGCTGCAGTGGACCCTCTATTGCGCCCATCTTCCTCTTGCGTTGCGCGTTGCGCTGAGGAAAAAAACGCGTCAGCTCTCGAGTGTTTCTAAAGATGCATCTCCCGCGCCTTGGCCCTGCCTCAGATCTGCAATGCCGCCAATCTGAGGCGCTGAGGCGCCATGATCCGCCCGCAGCACGTCGCCGCACTTTGACAAGCCTTGTTTCGCCAATTTTTTTACTTTGAGGCTCGAGTGATGCCCGCGTCGTTGGGATTCATCCATGTCCTGTCTCCTGTCGTTGAGAAAACTGTAGCTTCGTGACTTTGGTCGTAAAAGCCGCGCGGTAGGCCTCCCTCAAGTGCAGTCCACAGCCAGCTACGCACTTGGTCTGGATAACACGCCATCCGGAAATTCGATAACCACTTGCATCCGCGCTGCCGTCCACTTTTTGCCTGCTGCTCATTCATCTCTGGTGCGCATACTAGTCTGATTCCCTAAGCCGGACTCGAAGGCTTATTTTTATTGCCCAGCCCGTTTTCCAGCACCCCACTTGAGCCGCCAGAGTGGCCCAGAGCCAGCCTCCCCCGTCACATCACACCACACAGCCACCCAGCCCCTCGAACCCTAAATCTCCCCTTAACCCCCCGAGGCTTGACGTTGTTTGACGACACGGTAGGATCCTAACGTCTAGTAGATCATTATTTGATGGATCTTGGTATCCAAGTTTGTTTTTTTCTGGCTTAACATGACTAGCAGTGCAGTCGTCCTCGAGCTGCCATTTCATCATTTTCCTAGCCCTCTGCAGCTTACAACAGTCACGTTCGTCCGTCCGTCCCAACTCCCCGAACACGTTGTGCAATCGGCAAGTAATCCATCCACAAACGGCTCGTTCTTGCAGCACACGTCTTGGCATAGACATCGTTTAGCTATCCGTCCGATTCCGTAACCCTGAGGTCAGCCTACTCGGTGTAGACGCATGCCATGGCAAAATGGCAAATTCGGATGCGACGGCTGAGTTTGTAGAGCGTGACCGCGCAAGTTCACTACTGGCGCAACGGCGTAGTCTGAAGAGGTGACGGCATGGAAAAGAGGGTAGTGGTTGTGGGTCTTTCTCGATGCTATATCCCCGCACTACTCCGGCACCGTCATCCGTCTTCGCGAGTTAGGTGCTAGGTCACTTGGTGTGAGAATCGCGATTTTGCACGCGCATCAAGGCTAGAATTACAAGTTTTTTAATGCGTTTTTCTCTGTTTCTCTTCCGTTACGAAGTCTAGCATGCTCTGCTATGTATGTGGGGTTTCCTAGGCTGTGGAGACGAATATGATGTAATGTGACCGTAGATATGCTATGAGGAAACAGGATCAGGAGTACACGGCGTCCTAGCGTCTGATTACAGCTACACGCGCAATTTCATAGCGATTACAATCGACCCTGGAAAGCTTTTCATATGAGATAAGCTTACTATCGCCTTCACGGGCTGAGTTGCTGTAACACTGCATCAGGCAGGTTAACATGTGTGACACGCCTCATGGCTGAGTCCTCGTACGCATGTTTTTGATTTCAGCTGGATGCTGATTTATCTTACTTGACTACTTCACTGGCACTGACTGCCACATTGATTTCCAATCTCTCCTGTCTTTCATGTCCGGCGTAGTACCAATGACATCATGGCAGGATCTCGAGTTGACATTGAAGTATACGACATGTTCACATCTTCCATATGAACTAGGTAGTTTTCCTCCTTAATTTTTCGTCTTCTCCCGCTCTCTCTCAACTGCTATCTGCCTCCCATTGACACCACATCAGCCCGTACGACCTCACAACTTCCCCCTGAGCAAATTGCCAATCATCTCACGACCGGTAACATATGTCGTACGCCACAAAGTCGGGAAATCCAAAGTGCTCGAAAAAGCTACATGCACGTTAGCAAGAGTCGCAAGAAAGAGGAGACAATAAGAGACTTACTATCAGCATACCCGAACCCCAACATGGGGGGAATCCATCCCCTCGCATACTCAAGCGCAAAGCATCCACTCTCCATCTTATACTGCTTTACATCACCGCGACGCAGATGATGCACGCTACCCTGTGGATATCTGCAAAAAGATCAAAAATAAGCCATTAGTATGACCACCAACCAAAAAAAGGGAAACAATGCACAGCAACAACAGAAGAGCCAGAGAAGAAAAAAAAAGAGAACAGAAAAAACTTACGTCTCGGGCTCATAAATCCCCTTCCCAGGCTTGTACGCAACCTGCTCGCCCTTTAAAATATGAAAATAATCATCAGCAGTATGCCGCCCGGTATGCCCCTCAGTCCCAACCGCGGTGCCAAAAACAATTAGATACTCAGTGACGCTGGCATGCAAGATCCACATGGCACCCATAGCGCCACCCGCATTATTGAAGATCCATTCTTCGTCGACGTTGATTGCAGAGCCGTGGTTGAGCACCAGGTCGTCAACAATGTGCTGCACCACGGCGGCCGTGTCGTTGCCGTGCAGCTCGATCGCAGCCAGACTGAGGTTGTGCAGTGACGACGGCGAGAAGATGTAGAAGGCGGGCAGCGAGGAGTCCAGCGTGTACATGAGGGTTGTTAGCATGCCTAGCATGGCGCCTAGGGTTAGGAGGATGCGCATGGTTGTGGGCGCGGATGGGGAAGGGAAGTGTGAGATGATTGAGAGAAAGAAAGAAAAAAAGGGGTGTTTTTCTGGAAAGGAAAGACGGTGGTTGTTTCTCAAGTGGAAACCTGTCTCACGTCAAGAGGTGCGCTTGGTGGTTTTTTTGTTGTTGTTGTTCCATATATTGTACGCACGTGCCAGGTATCCATTTGTAGGAGCGCGCGAGCGGGAAAAGGAGAAAGTCCGGGACTCCGGGATCGTCTGATGGGCAAGATGGCCTGTTTGCGACTGTCTGGCTATCCGGCTTCCGAGGGTGGATTGGGAGGAATGTCTTGGCTAAGCTAGTCTCTCGTTCTTCACCTCCTGTATACGTGCTGTTTTCTACCGGTGGTAACAAGATGACGAGGCGGAGCAATTCACTATGTAGCAAACAGAACGGTAACAGATGTAGTGACATGTAGTCGAAATGAAAATAGGGGTATATATATTATCGAATCATGTCAAGAAAAAATGGCTACTACTAGATACGCATTGCCTCCGCTTTAAATCCATCTCCATCATTACGCTTGCGATAAAATAACTCAAGTGCCTTTTGCTTCCGACCCAGTGGGAAATACGCCCGCAACTCATGCAGCAAAATGCTCAAACGCGAATAACATGAAGACGGGAAAGTTTTGGGAAATGGACGCCATCTCAGCGTCATCACCATCCTCCAATAAAGGAGATGAAATTGTCCACCATGGTGATCCAATCTTGGCCGTTGAGCGTACCGGCCCGCCTCTTTTCCCAGAGTACCTCCACCATCTTGCTTAAGTGCTGTCTTGCCTTCTCGCCCGCCTCGCTCGTGCCATCGTTTCGCACTAACTGGACCCGCCCACCAGTGTACTTTTCGCTGAGGTCGATCTTGAAACTCGCGTCGCCGTCTGGTGGACAGTATAGTTCCTCTCGCGTGCCTGCAGGGCCAATGATTCCCGGAGCAAGTTGTACGAGATGGCCGTGGATCATGACACTCTGCACATGGCTCTTCTTTGGCTTGAATAGCGCCCCGCGCACAGAGAAGCTAATCAGTCGTAGCAGTCCAGCGCCGTCACCGAGTCGGATAATCCAGTCTTGAAAGGCTTCGTACATCATCCTGAACTCGACTTTTATGACCCAGAGGTTGTAGCTGTAGAATATCGCGAGTGCTTCGGAGCGTACGAGGCGGGACACGGAGGCGAGGGGATGTTGCATTTCACCGTTGAATGTGGAGATGCAGTATACGAGCGGCTTGTCGACGACGAGGTTTTCGCAATTGCGGTAGATCTGGTGACGGATTTCGGGTGGGAGGGTGATGAAGGTGAGGGGCTCGTGGGCAACATAGACGGGAAGTGTGTGGGCGATTTCAGTAGGGGGTTGGTGGATGTTTTCGACGTGGGTTGTGTCCGACTTCACTTGATGCAAGGCAATGTGTGCAGCCCAATCCACTTGCAATTCGCTGGATCCGTCAAACTGAGTACGGTTGAGGCTGTTGTTTCTCGAGTGTGAGGGTGAAAGTGCGTAATCATCCATGTGCTCGTCATCTGGTCTTTCTTCAGCATACAGCTGCAGTCCTTCGAGGCGCGTGGCATCCGGTAGAGCCAAGGCACCACGTTCGTCCGAATACTCTGGCGTCGAAGGAACAGACGTAGCCTGGCTCACCAAGCCATGGTCGTCCTCCAGCTCACTGCCATCGCCCAGCACATCGGTACCATCTGAATCCGAATCCGAGCCCGAGTAAATATCCGCCTGCATATGCTCATCATGTTCCAATCTGTATCGCGGAATCTTTGGCAGCACCTGGTGAGACGGCGAGCTGGGCGAGGGCAGCTGGGTAGCGGATCGTTTGCTCGAGGTGCGTACAATAGTGCCATTTGGGCCCATCTTCCTCCCTCTCCGCGGTTCGGCTCCGCTATCCTCGGTGTTGGCGCCCAGCTCCGCCCCGCCGTCACAGTACCCGCAAGGCGGCGTTTGCACGCTGGTATCGAGAGGCTGGAGTTTGGGTGAGCGCGCTTTCAAGGCTTCCGCGTCATCTGGGGGTGTTTGGCCCGTGACAGAGTATCGGCGTTGGGCAACCATGGTGTCTGGTCGAGGCGGCGAGAGGGAACGAGAGAGAGAGGGCGTGAGTCGAGAGGGCGCGGGCAGTGGGTGGTACGTGGAGTGGGATTGCAGGGTCCAGCAAAGTCTTCCTGCTGCGGTGTGCTGGCAGGCTGCACGATGACTTTTGCAGGGCCTCAACGCGTCGCTGGGCGAGGCTTGCGGGGTGCGTTAGGTAGCGTTGCGGATGCGGACCAAGTGGGGAGACACCACTTTTTTATCGATTGCGCGGATCCAGGTGAAGCTGAACAAACGATCACGAGACGAGAAGCGAGTCCTGATCTAACGACGCGATAAGCGAGAAGAGCGAGCGTAAGGCGGAGCGAATAAACGAGATGGATTGGTACGAGAGCGAGGGGAATGCAGTTGTAGGAGTGAAAACACGCCGGCTCAAACGGATCAGGAGGGAGATGAAGGCGCGCGAGTTTAGCAACTGGCCACTGATGCCGTCGGCAATGCGCGTTTCATGACACCGCAATTTGTCGTGAAGCATGCACTGCCACTACCCAGCTCCACCACTAATCTCTGTCCTCGAACAGTCTTACTGATCTTCGTTTCTCCATGATAAGCTGCATGCCTCTCGCACCACGTGCTATATATTGCGATCCGCATCAGCGACTGCCATATGCCAGTCAATCTCATTTCGCACCGACTTTCGGCTTCACTCTTTACCTCGTGAGGCTATCGAAGACTTGTGAAACGCGTCATGCTTAACCCCTCGTAGAGTCTCATTCGACAATCCTACACAATACCATGTACAACGATTTCGGCTTACTTCCCACAACCTCATACATTGCAGTGCAGCTGAGGGCTTCAAATATCTCGCAAACATGCTATATTCTCGCAAGTCAAGGTAAAGAGTGTGTGTATCTAACAAATAAGAAAACATGCAGATCCTTGGCTGATCCTGTTGAAGGACGCCGCATACACCATCATCTTCCTCAAAACACCAATGTTGGATCAGTGCTTTCCCTTTCCCACCAACCCAGCGCTACCACCTCACTAACCACTCTTCTTCTCTTCCGTCATCACCGGCTCTCTCACCATAATGTCCAGTGGAATGTTCCTTCCACCCCTCTGCAGGTTGATCCTCCTTGTCTCTTCAAAGCCAAACTTTCTATAGATTGGGGGGTTAGCCACGTTGCTCGACTCCAAGTAACACGGCCTGCCCTCGCCATCTGCCAGCTTCGTCACATGCTCAATGAGCTTGCGAGCGTGACCCTTTCCACGACCACTGGGCTTTGTACCGAGGTATACGAGGTACCATGCTTCGAGTTCGCGCTCGCCGAGCGTCGTGTGCATGGTGTCGTGGAGGAGGGGCATGAATTCGTCGAAGAAACGGCGTTTGCCTTCTGAGGAGAGACGGAAGTTTAGACGCCACATGCCCGAGCGGAAGATGGTCAGGTAGTCGTCCATATTCTGGCCGGGTGGCATCCTAGCATATGTCAGTCTCAAATACTGGCGCAGCAACAACATGGCCACTTACCACAGTGCCACTGCTTCAAAGTCTCCGACCGTAGTCACCAGTCCCTTGAGGATGTGAGCATACGTCACGTATTCGAGAATCTCGACATGCAGCGCCCACTTTTGCTCTTCAGTCCAGTGCGCACGGTCAGGCACGTCGACAAAGTATCTTGCAACATCGTCTTGACCAAAAGCCTCAGCCAGGCAAGCTGCTGCTTGCTTGTACTCCGCAGCCGTAACGACACGAACGCCGTCGGTAAGTGGAGGCAAGACAGTAGCCGCTGGCTTCTGCTTCACAATCTTGAAGCTAGCAGGGACGTCATTGACCCTAAAGTTAGCAGACTTCAGGGTTGAGGACTTTGATTCCACTGTAAAATTACAGCTGACAGGCGTGACGGGTGAGAAGGTCTTTGCCATGATTGTGATTTCGATCGTAAGCTTCTACTAGTATTCAGGTGGGATCTGCCGCTTCGTTTGGTAATAGGGACAGCCGTGGAATACGCCAGCGTGAAGTGTTCCCCGCAGGGCTTGCTATCAGAGTCGTCGAGGGCTTGGTTAGTCACTTGAACCGCGGTGTATCTAGACAGAGACCTTGAGTTCAAACAACGCTACTAGATGGTGATTAGTCTGGTTGCGGCACATGGGTCGTCGTGGGCTGAGCAGGAGCCGTGACCGTCGATTGCCTGCCATTTGGTATACCTTTTCTCGGTGTATTGATCGACGCTTATGTATTAGCGGGACGATTTAAGTCTCCCGTATGGACTCTAGAGAGCTGCGATCTCGAGACTGTATCGACTCGAGATGGATAGCGTAAAGAAGTAAAGGCTTGACGTAGATCAACCGACATCAATGGGTGAGGCTAGATGAGCTCCCTTTTGAGTGCGGTCTTGACAATGGTAGAAGGCCAGATGGATGTAATCTCTCAGCGTCGATAGTATGCGTGATTTATCAAAGTGCAGACCTCGTGAGTGTGAACTGACGGGTGGTGATGCTTGGACGGCCGAAGGGTTGGAAGTTGCTTTTTACTCGTTGGGAACCTGTCACAAGACCAGTGACAGCACAGCTGTACGATGCTTGGCTGATGTCGAGCGGCAGGAGCAGCGTATCGTGAACCCGGTCGGCTGCAGCGGAATGCTTGTATCGTGGGGGTGCCGTAGCTACCAAAGTATGTTTTGTGTAAGATGACGAGTGACGGTAGCGTAGTGTCTCTCTATGAGAGGGACAAAGAAGGGGTACCAGCATGCTGATATACTTCCGTGGACACCCTGCCTGATCGGCACACCAAGCGTCTCCGGGTGGAGGTGGAGGTCATGCTTCACGTATTCCGAAGCGGGATCTATCTATGGACCATCCGCCTAATTGTTGAGTATCCCTCGTTATCATTCGTCTTGTGACCTTCAGCTGCGTGTCGGGCCGATGCGGCTCAACGCACATGTTACATGATGGCTTGATGGCTTGATTGCTAACCATTTGGCGCCATGGTTCTCCACGGTTGCCTGTTAGCCGCAGTTGGCGGCCAAGTGTTGGAGGCAACCGGTATCGCGTCGCGTACTGGTGAGGAACTGTGGGGTGAGGACGAAGGATAGCGCTGACCTCGGCTGTACCTCCTCAGAACAGACAAGCGCCACCAGCATTAAAGCATCCAGGAATCCGCTTCCAGAAAGTACCGATAGGCGATAGGGCAAATTTTCGGAATTCATCCGCGGTATCATTGTCCATGTCTAAGACCAAGTCTCCAGTTAGTTTATCGAGTCAAGATACGCGACTTGCGGGGCTGCTAAGATCAACTGTTGCGAAACGTCACGAGAACGCAATGATAGGAGAGGTGCAGACGAGCATGTACGCACGATAAAGCCAAACAAGTAATTGGCGTGGGGATGATCAAACGATGGATGACTGGATTAAATCGCAAAGGTGGTATCTATCGAGGCCGAGCCTGCATGCATGTGTCGCCTCACTTCGGAAACGGGCGTGGTCTAACCCGAGACCCTACGTTTGAGATGATCGAGTGGGCTTGGAAGGGTGGGTATGCTCACTTGAATGCTTTTCATGTCGCCGGAAGTACCGCTATTCTGCCTCACATACGCCGAATCTCCGTCTCGCCCATGTACTTCTCCAGGCCGGAATCGAGGTGGTTCCACCACTCGAACAGCATACTCTCGCAGATGAGCTTGAACCATGGTGTGAACTTGAGCGATTTGTCCTGGAACATGGTCCTAAGGTCCTCCTGGGATACCCATCGCGAGTCCCGGGCTTCATTGGGGTTCACATCGAGGTCGACATCGGCCTTCATGAATAGAATATAGTCAACTAGGTGGTTGTGAGTACTCATCCACTGTGGTCCTGGGGTCATCGCCGACCGGAGACTTACTCTCGTGCTCGCCCCACTTGCCGTCACTAGGCGACTTGTAGTGTATCCGCGTGAGAAACTTGAAGTCTTCCATGGGAACCTGCTCGGGCTTGATGCCAAGCTCATGGTTGAGCTTGCGCACCGCTGCGCGACGCACACCCTGTACCGACTCCTCCAGTCCGACACCAGTCTCTCCAGGTATGCCGAGCGGGTGCGAACAGCAAGTGTTTGTCCACATGTCGGGAAATGTAATCTTCTCGGTCGCGCGTTGCTGAAGGAGTAGGCGGTTCTGAGAATCGAAGAGGAATACAGAAAAGGCACGATGGAGGAGGCCGCGGTCGATGTTCTCCATCAGATGGCCTGTCCTTGTCAGTACTATCCAACGCCCTGCCGCAACACAACCACTTACATAGTTTCTTAGTCGCGCTGCCAATAGGAACGTCATTGTTGTCCAAGACGATGCACACCTCGTCCATCAAGCGTATCTGCTCCTCGTCGTAGCCTTGCAGCGCATTGTCGCTGGTAGCCGAGTTGTGCGACCCCCCGATGAGAGCAGTGTTTACTTCGGGAAACAGACGCAGAACGTTCTCAGCCGTGATTTCAGGCTGCTGGGTGACCATCTCGACAGTACTCATGTTTGCGAACCGATGACAACGAACAATAGAGGAATTGAAGCGCAGCGGTCAATTTCTGAGGCTTGGAAGAGGGGCGGTCGGGGGATAATGAATAAAGCGCGCCCCTGTCAATCAGGGTCCAGACTCACGTGCCTGTCTTCCACTCCGCGGCGCCGCCACCGTTGTCTGGCCCCATTGTGAAAGGCAAGTGGCGAGAGCACTATGCAAGGCTGGCAAACTGAACTCGAGCTAGGCAAGTACTTTTGTCTTGTTGTCTAAATTCTGATCGTTGCTCATCAATACTATATATCTTGCCAGAAGCCTATGGGCTTGTCGGTATCAAAAACTCGGTAACTTTTCCGCAGCCGGAAGATATGCAAACTTGCTCAAAAAGACAACCCCCATACAAAACAAGGAAAAAAGCGATCAACTCCAGAGATCCCATATATACAAAGCGCCTCGCGCTCATGCCACCGTGGCGGTCTTGTTCTTCTTAGCAACAGGTACCTCAGCTTGAGCGTCGGCTGTGGCATCAAGCTCCCTCTTCTCGTGCACACCGTTGAGTTCCGCCTCGGCCTGGGCGAACTTGGCCTTCTCCTCCTCAGTCATGCCGGGCAGGAGTGGCACTTCCTCCTTGGCGTGGAGGTTGTTGTGGTAAGTACGGATGATCGAGTCGGTGTCGTCCAGAGCGATCTTGCGGATGTCTGCAATGGCCTTGATCTTGGCGGTGCACTCCTTGTACTGCGCATCCGTCATCTTCAGGCCAAGCTGCTCGGCACGGCTCTTGATGGCGTTCCATCCAGTAAGCCTGCTGGCAAAGTGCACGTATCGGGACATGCCGAAGTCTTGAGGGTTGATAATCTCGTACGTCGAGGGGTTGTTCAAGATGGCCTTGGCGTGGATACCAGCCTTGTGGGTGAAAGCACAGAATCCGGTGATGTAGTTCTGGGCGCAAGTTAGTGTTCCGTCCGAACAACTTGCTCTACACGAAATAACTTACGTTGAATGGGATGTTGACCTCTACGAGATCGGCGACCAGATCCTCAACTTCCTTGAGCGCCTTGATGTTGTACTTGCTGGTGACATATTCGCGGTCGGCGACTATCATACGCGCCATCAAGCCTCCAAGAGGAGTGATACCGTTGCGCTCACCAATACCGAGCACTGACGTGTCAATGTGAGTGGCACCTGCTTCCAGCGCGCAGAAGGCGTTTGCAATGGCACAGCCAGAGTCGTTGTGGAAATGTGTCTCAATGTCGCAGGAAACGACACCACGTAGAGTTCGTACCAAGTCGTAGACTTGACGGGGAGACGCGCAACCAACAGTATCGGCGATACCAACCCGGTCGACGCCAACCTTGTCGACGGCGCTGTAGATGGAGAGAAGATCCACCAGGTCTGATCGGAACGAGTCCTCGGAGCTGAAACGAATCTCTTTGCCCTTGCTCTTGACGAACTCGATGACCTCCAGCGCCGTGTTCTTGATGTATGTCATATCTTTGCCGTGACTGTGCTCGCGAAGGTAGGCAGAGGTTCCGATAACGACATCGAGGCCGTCAACACCCGTCTCGACAGCGATTCTGGCATCGTCCATGTGGCATCGTACGTGGGTGAGAATCTTGGCTTTCAACTAAAAATTCGTCAGAATGCGTCATCGCTCCCAAAGTATTTCAAAACGTACTCCGAGCTTGCAAAGAGCTTCGCAGTCCCTTCTTGATTGCTCGGAAGCAGCGGGACTGGTAACTTCGATGTCTGCATTTCAGTCAGTCTACGAATTCTGCAGGCCAAGTGCCGCGGAGAAATTTCATACAGTCAACACCAAAGTTGTCAAGAGCACGAGCGATCTTGATCTTGGCTTCAAGGTCGAAGTAAGCATTGGCGAATTGCTCGCCTTCTCTTAATGTGCTCTCTGCGCACGTAATGTCAGCATTGTTCTTTTTGCGCTTGATAGTAAAACTTCAGGTATCGTCGCGTGCGCATCCGATAGCGGTGAAGATTGACATGGTGACGTACCGATGATCTTGAATCGGCCAACATTTGACAAGAAGTCGCCAACAGGTTGATATGGGCTCTTGTGTGTTGGGTGAGGGTTCTGCTTGGTCTGGACACCGGTGAAGCCTTCCTTGTTGACAGACGCACCGTTGGTGCCATTGCTATGGCCGTTGGTAGCGGGAGTTTCTTCGGTAGGAGGACACATATTGGGCAATTGAAGTATTTTTGAGAGTGTAGGAGGTTTGGCGGGCAAAGAGCGGTATTTGAAGGCTGGGGATTACTTCCAAGGTGAGTCAAGGACAAAAATCTGCTGCGTAGAGCGATGATGAAAGCGACAGGGCCGGGATCGGGTCTGTAGCGCCGCTAGGCCTATTTTGCTCATGTGGGGTTGGGCGACCAACGAGATGACTTTGCTACGATGCACGTAAAGCGGAGTAATGCTCTTTTTCCGCTCTCAGTTTACCTTCTCTCCACAAACCTGGAGAAATTCGTACAAGGCTCCAGAATTGATGCTTGCTATTGTGACATGCGATTGAGTCTACGCGATTGAGATGCGACCACGCCCACCTCACTCTTCCGTTACGCACGCTCGACGCTGATCTTGCTGTGGACTTGCCACACACCATACCAAGACACAATCAATATCTAGGTTCTAGACTGTCCGATCCTACCAGTCGTGTGCGTGCCAATGTGTGTTACGATAGATATGGCAACGAATCACGGACAGCTCCTAGGCGATTACAATGCGGAATAGCCCCCGTCTGGGCATTTTACCCTGCGTTCCAACCATTCATGATTGCAGTTCCGATTTAACTTCGTTACAACTTCTGGAAAAAAAGCATGTGCAAGACCTGTAGCCATCCTTTCCCACCAATATCCATCGCATATCTCTAGGCAGACCACTACAGGCAATGGATGAACATGCGTGAGCGCCATCACAAGCTGGAGTGCGACACCCTGACATGTGACTCCACTAGAGGAATCACTACGTACCTAGCCATTTCATTTTCGGTTACACAAAGGGACCAAATAGGTAATGTAACACGGAACGGGTCGTCCCCTGTTTGCTATTCCCGTGGTCGAGCCATGGGAAATTTGTACGTCTTGTGGCCAGCCGGCGGTCCAATGCGCAAGCCTGCCTCTGCAGGTACGTACATACCTAGGTAGGGACTGCTGCTTTGGACGTTGCACTAAGACCTCGATGCCTAATGGGTCGCTTGCCTTCATGGCACGTCCCGACCTCGGCTGCATGTTTGGACCCATACATGCGCTGTCTTTCCTTTTGATCGGCTACTCACTAGGCGGTGAGAGCAAGATGGGCTTTGTAATACACGACAAGTAGAGCATTTGCGGATGAAAGCCTGTTTGGCCGACCGGCTTCATGCCCAAGAATGCGGTAGGTTTGACGTCCAGGACAGAAAGCAAAAGACCACGATGTTGGCACGTTTGAGGTTTAGAGCGGAAGAATCAAAGAACAGTCACAATCGAGACGAAGCTACGTGGTATCACATCCTAGCAAATCCAAATCATCTGGTATCTGAGATGAAGCAAAATGCTCACAAACGCCCAGCCCAGCCAATCTATCAACGCCCTCCAGCCCGAAAGAAGATTATATACTTTGCTCCATCTCAGTGATGTAGAGCTTGATATGGCTTTCCATCTTTAGATACTCGTCGTGAGCAGAATGGACCTCGTTCTCGATGTTGTCTTTGAGCTCGGCCATCTTCTTTTCCGTCTGCTCGATGCGGACTCTGCGCCTCTCCATTTCCCGTCCCTTCTCGCCCCGCTCTTCTGTGAGCTTGGAATGCGTGTCTCTGAGCTCTTCCATACGTTTACGGGCGCGCTCTGCTTCTTCATCGCCCTTGGTCTTGAGCTTGTCTGTACGGGCATTGATATTGCCCAGTTGCTTTTGCAATAGGCGCTCTTGTCGTTCAACGTCGCGTACGTTGTTACTCCTGTCTGCTAGGGCATCTCTGTGTCTCGAGGCCTTTGCTAGTTCCTCCTCCTCTCTGGAGAGATCCGCTTGTACATCAGTGAGCAATCTCGTACACGAAGTGACGTCTGTTGCGACTACGGCGAATGAGTCGGTGGAGGTTTGAAGGGCCCGAGCTCGTCGGTCCAGCATATCAATCTGTGTCTTGTCGCCGGTAAGTCGATCGCTAAGGTCGCGCAACGATTCTTCTAAAGCAGTCGGGCTTTGTTGAGTATATGGTTTCAACTTTTGCACCTCCCGCTGGACGTTCTCCTTGTTTTCGACCTTCTGCTGGAGCAGCTTCTTCAGCCTGTCCTGCTCGGCTTTCGCGCGCTCAAGCTTCTCCGCCACAGCCTCCTGTCCCCTCTTCAATTCTAACAGCCGCGTCTTGAGCTCGTTGTTGCGCTTTTCCTTCTCTTGCATCAGCCGCTGGGTGGCCGCGCGGTTGCGCTCGAGATCAGCCAATTGCATTTCTTTTGCCTGCTTGTCATCGTACAGCTGTTCAATCCGTAGTTTGGTACGCTCGGCTTTGTTGAAGTGTTCGTCGATGATTTCCGTCTGGGATTCACGGAAGCGGATAAAGTTGATCATGTAGGAGAAGATCTTTACGAGGCGGCCATGGGTGGGCTTGTACAGGTCGTTGAAGGTGAAGTCTTGGATTCCGCACTGGATGAGTTAGTAGAGTCCCAGCAAGTGCTAGCCACAGGCACTCACTTCGCGCAACAACTTCCTCAGAATGACGAAGAAGGCCATCAAGTCCCTTGTGTCACTCGTATATAGTCTCTCCGCATCCCCTCCACACATATCCTCGGCAGCGGCGCGCATAGCTGGCGCAACGACTTCGCGTGTTGTGTTCATAAGCAGCTCAGCCAGCCATTCGAAGACCTTCTGGATGATTTGAGGGTTCGGTTTCTGTAGGTCCGAGACGGTGAACTGGATTCCGATATCGGATATGCAACCTGCGATCTCATTGTCGGGCTGTATCTGTTAGCAGTGCATCGATTCTGAAGATATCTGCTCGCATACCAAAGTCATAAAAGCGTCGTGCTCGTTCGCCGGTGGTGCGCGCTGGTTGTGCGAAGTAGTGCGCGCCATGCTCATGCGCCCGTTGTAAGACATGTTGGAGTTTTGAGCGATCTCAGTCGCTTGTTCAGGTTCTCGTCGTGAATTGCTAGGTTTCGCTTGTCACGATCGCGGGGTGGTGGTGGACATGTGGTGGGCGGTGTTTGTTTACAGGGTGGAGCGCTTTGTTGGCAAGGCAGGAGCGAGCCGGCCCTTTCCCCATCGGGGAACGCTTAACAGCGCACGAATCCACTTCAACAGCTCATACATTGCCAGAGGTTGACGATAGGCATCGAGTCTTTCCGTAGCTTGCGCTTCTCTCGCTTCTCGCATATCTCTAACATATTCTACATTTTGCTTTGTTTCGAAAGTCATATGGCGCACACGGCCCACCAAACCCCTCACGAGGCGGCTAATAGTCATCTCACTCACTTTGGAGTACGTCTTTACTACCTGCGTCAATCCAACCCTTGATTTGCGGTTGCAGCATGCGTTGCATCAACATCAGATTCTTGGAAAGTATGATGCCCTGATTCACATCAACCAACACATTCTGTGGGGAATGGTTCCTACCATTACCGACTAGACGTGTGCTGCAGTTGTTAGGAAGGTTTATAGGCAACAAACCGCCTACTCCCTTTCAGTCCTGCAGTGCTGCATCAGAGCATCAGAGCTGACATGGTCATCGACCGGCTTTCGTCCATGAAGTGAAGAGCTGGGCGCATTCATTCACCCCGCTGCCCAACCACCCGAAGGAGTTCATGATGCCGGATGCTGCAATTCCGGTCATGCCTGTTGTCCGACGTATTCGATCCGATACATATTACGCCATTGCAGCCTAGCGATACATGCATGCACCGACTGCCAGGGCGATGAAACGTGCGGCGTTGTGCTTTGGTATCACAGCACTTTGCGAAGACCGCGAGTGTTATCAAAGATCGGTATTGACGCTCAAGGATGCAAAATGGCGCCATGATACGGCAACATATGATGGCGTTTCAAGGAAAAGAAAGCGATGAGTGCTATGAGCCTGAAGGTACAGTTCGTATCTTTATGACTTGCTGATGCTTGTAGTCATCGGTAGTCTAAGAGTCGAATGATATCGCGGAACAGACCCTTCCAAGAACCCAAACATGCAGCTCACGAATTCGGGCAACGAGTACTGCATTTCCTCGCCGCAAATCACTATTGGCATGCTGTTGTGGTTGCTGTTATATGTCAAGCTTGAACGGTGGTAAGCATGTCTGCAAAAGAGAACAAACTCGATTGGCCAGATGGAGAAGGTGGAACGAATTTATTCTTGGTACTGGGGACCCATTGCGTTCTCTGGACCTGATGTGGGCTTGTGTCGGAGATATTTCAAACCTTCTCAATGTGAGATGCAAACGGCGGAATGTAAGCGGACGCGGCCGGCGCGACAGTCGAAGCTGAATGGTGCGTTTCGCCCTCGAGCAGTTCGGTTGACTTGGAGGAGCCATGTGGTAGGTAAGTTTAGTCTCGTCGTTAGGGGTCGATCGCTCAATAGTGCTGGATCTGGACGCCTACTAGCATCTGACCTTGGACTGCATTGCATCCAGTATCCCGCACACATGGCGGAATTCGATAAGCGGCGCAAAATTGACGTGGGTATGACGCTTGGTGTTCCCTGTGTGCCTCCGTATTGGCAATGAGTCAAATGCAGACCGCCGAGAAGACGGAAGACGAGATGGAAGTTTTAGCTGCTCTAGCGGGCTGCAAGTGGAGCACGACTTGGGCAATACATGATAAAACACAACATGGTGCATTTGAAACACAATCATGCCACGCTCACGTCGTTTCATAACCCAGGAAGCCCTTGCCATTGTGGGCAGATTTGGGCACAAAAAGTACCGAGTAGGCGCGCAGCCGTTTGCCCCGAACGGCGACGGTTAGTCTCCAAGCAGCAGAAGCACGATAAGGAACCCCCCCC